>OX387247.1:13290894-13360894 GCA_947562095.1 Branchellion lobata
AAAGACCGAAGGGCATGGCGAGGTTGGCGGTGATGGAAGGGTTCTGGCACTCAAGGCACGCCTGCATGGCGCTGCTGAGGTCCTGCCAACAGTCTCGAGAGCGACTGGAGTGCAAGGAGTGAAGATGTGGAGAAAATGGTGGTGAATGTTGAAATGGAAAATAGTATTGGTGTTTGAAGGTGGTGGCGGCATTGGTGGTGGTGGTGATGGTGCATGTGACAAGGTTCTATGAGAAAGTTTGAAATGATATTCTGAAGTGGACTTGTCATCATAGTCACCTGTAGTATAAGGGCAAGTCCTCATCGTTTAAGAGTCCCTTTCAACAAGAAATTGCAGAAGGTGTCACAACAAGTTTGTAGCATTCAAGTCATTAATTTGTTAAATCATATTATTTTAATGGTCTTCCTCTCTTCCCATTCCACCTCTTCCTCCTCCTCCTCCTCCTCCTCTTCCTCCTCTTCCTCCTCCTCCTTTTCCTTCTTCTCCTCCTTCTCCTCCTCTTCCTCCTCACCATCACCAGCAGTGATGAGACAGGAATGTTGCCTTACCAGTTTGAGCTTGTGCAGGAGGGGGGGCAGAAGGTGGGTCTCAAAGGATATGCAGATGTTCCTGCCCACCACCCTCGTCACCACTCCTGCCCCATCATGATATCAAACATTATTGACCATTTCAGCACCAGTGGTCAAAGCAATAGTAGTAGTACAAGGATAGGAGTAATGGCGATAATAAAATAATAATAATAATAATAATAATAATAATGATAGTAGTAATAATACTAACAAAAATAAGAATGAGAAGCAACCTCTGACGAAGTCTTTGACAGAGAACTCATCAAGGAAGTCGCAGTTGTCCTGCGACACCTTTGCCTCCCTGGCTGGACAAAAGGCCTGAGAGGGTGGCATGACGGGTGCTTGAGGAACTCAGGAAAAATTATTGAATTCATATTCGAATATGAATTAATAGAAATATAATTTTTGAAACTAGTTAATTGTGGTACTATTAAGAAAGAACCCCAAACCTCTATCTTGTGGGGCCACACATGCCGGGGCTGTCCGACGTCAACTGCCAAAAGATGCAGACCAAGTCCTGACTTGTCGATGCTTATCACCACTCCTGTCACTACATCCCCCTTGCTCAGACTCTTCAGTGGAAAGTTGAAAGACAGAATGGAAGAACACTCAAAAGGTCAAAAGATTATTGAAAAATTAATTCTGAAGTTTCCACTGAGTTGAATTTGAAAGCATTCGATAAAGAAAATAAAATTAATTTTTAGTTGCACTGGAGCGAATTTGAAACACTCACCTTGTAAAACCTCAAAATTTGCTCCTCCTCAGGGACCTCCATGAAGCACTCCAAGGGAGGCAGTGCTATGTAGTTTTCTGAGAGTTTGGACGCGTCAGATAAAAAATTTTAAAATTACTATTATATTGATTGAATTATTGCTTATAGTATTCATATAATTAATATTATATTATTTAACCACACATAAGTGGTAAAATAATAATAATAATATAACCGGTTGATTCTAAATCTAAAAGCTCATGGTGGTAAAATCCTTTGGAGGCTGTACAGTTCTTCAAGTCATAGTCAGCAAACAAAATATGTTTTTTATTTTCTCTAAATTTCCTCAGCTTCAATTCAAACTCATCTCTGAAATTGATAATTTAATATTTTTAAGATCATGCAAATTTTGGCATATTGAATAGCTAAAAACTCCACCATAATTCACGTTAAAAACTATACGAGAATGAGGACAGACCCATTCTCCGCCGATTCCATTCTTTTGCCACAAACCAAAAATGTTAAACCAAATCACATAGAAAGTTTAAAACGAAAGCATGAATACTTTCAAAGCCCCACAAATATTCAAACATCAATAAATATTAAATAAAAACTGATAATTTTAAAAATAAAAAAAACTTTTTTCATCAATAAAAATATATTTTAATCTATAATTTATTATTTAATGAAATAAACTAAATATTTGTATAGCAGGGAAGTTACCGTGATAATATTGACAAAGAGAGTTTGTTCTTTTGTACAAATTCATTGAGGAGGTTGGTGATGAGAGTGCATTCACGTCAAAAACGCAGGGTTACATGGTTACTGGCTGACCATTTGGAGTCAACTTTGAACCTTCAATACCAAACTCGGTCGATTAAAAACTGTAATGGCAAAATTTAGAGTTGGTTGAAAAAACTAGCAAAGTTTGAATTGATGCGTTTGCATCCTTGGCGCACACCATCAAAAACACGAGGCACGAATGTTTTTGTGAAATGCTCTGGTTAATGGTAAGTGCACTTTTGTGACTGGTTAATGGAGTTGTGTTTGAACAGTTTTCTCAATACTTTGAGCATTTTTGAACAGCGTAAATCAGCGCTATATAAATGATTCGATTAGACTAGATTACTCTTTGAGTTGTAGGGAATCGAAGATTGCTCTGTAGCTTGGTGGAAAGGCGTCGAACTAATGGTGAAAGTAGTGGAAAAAGTGGAAGAACGTCTAGCTTGAAATAAAAACTACGAAGTCTCATTGACTGTTAATTCTGCTGTCCTAAATGCTTCATGTTTTACTCTACTTTCTCTCATACCACAAAAAAAATTTGTAGCTAAATCGTCTTTTTTCCGTTTTTTTTCGTATCAAGCAACTTTTCTCAGACAATCAAATTTTTTAATTACTAGTTTTTTTGCTTATTTTGTCCCGCTTCAACTATTGTTTTTTTCTACTATGGACCACGCTACACCCTTTCACCAAAGCTTTCAATAGCGCTGCCGATTAGTTTCTGGTACTCACAAATTTTCACGTATAACTCCTACTCTTATCTCTGTTTTCAATATTCTTATTAGTTTTAAAATTCAATCTTTCAGTCTAACACCTACTCTTATCTCTTTACACTGGTTGCCTTTTGAAAACATATCAGTTTTCAAAATCTGCACTCTCATGTTCAAAATAAAAAATAATCACTCACCTAACTACTTAGCTGACTTTTTTAAGTTGCCTTCTCGTAAAGGACTGAGATCTTCTACTTATTCTCATTTTTTAGGATATCTTCCAATAGCACTTATGCTAAATCTGAACCTTCCTACTGTGGCCTCCTTTTATGGAACTCTCTTCCCCCCAATCTTTCTCTTTATCGCTTCTCTACTTTCATTTAGTAAAGTTCTTAAAATTTTGTTGTTTAAATAGTTCTTACCAGAGCGCTCTTGAACAGTGTATAATCAGCGCTATAGAAATGATTTGATAAGGTTGATTAGATTAGAGCGCTCTTTAGTCAGCGCTATAAAAATGATTAGATTAGATTAGATTAGATTGGTACTTCACCTCAAGTGAACAAAAAGACTCTGCTAAGAATACCGCTGGTATTGAGTAGGGACCAATGGCTGACATAAAAAACATAAAATTGAGTGAAAATTGTGAAGATTGATAAAGCGGTGAATAACATGGTTTGATAAAATAATTCTAATCTAATAAAAAAACTACATTGTCTAGCGTTCCAGACAGTTGTTCGGAGGACCTCACAGAAGTACAGATTTACCGGCTGCTGGCTAGTAAGTGGCTAAGTCACGCAAGCCAGCAATCATACTGACATAATTTTGTTCACTATTTAAATGGTCGCATTTTATAACCCAATCCTGTATTGTTTGAAAGGTATTTTTAGCAATGATAGATTTTAAAAGTGTAGCAATGTTATGAGAGCTTATAATAAAATTATTTAGAAAACAAGTTTTAGAACCATCATATGGTTTTGTGAATGATATAACTAAAAAAATAACAAAAATGATACTCAGATAGCCAAATGCACTTACGTTAGATTATTTACTTCTCAATTACTAATTTTGTCAATTTGATCGCTTTTTTTTACCGCGTGAAGTAGTTGAGAATTTCACATTAAATCAAGAAATAAATGAAAAACTGAAAATGGCGATGAAAATAATGCCTAAAACCCTTCATGGTGTTTTAAATGCTCTTAATAAAAATTGTTGTGATTGGGGGTGGCAAGGCTTGGTGGCCTACGGTTGTCAAAGCGTTGTAGTGATTGTGGATCCACATACTGTGCAGGTAGTGCAAGTGTTAGAATGCCATGCAGGATATATCGTAAAGGTTAGTTATGTCAAAACATATGATTATTAACTTTGATTTGATTAAAAAGAATGTATTAGTTATAATTAAAGTGGCAAATCACATAGGTTAAATGGGCTAGGGAGAATTACAGACACAACATGGCAAGTCCATACAGCTTGCGACTGGCGGCGGCAGACTTCAATGGACACATTTACATCTGGGATGTGGCTTCAGGAAAGGTGGGGGCAGACTGTTATGACGGCACCAAGCCCGTCAGTGACATGAAGTGGATCGGAGAACAGGAAGTTTCTAAAGATCTCTTATTGGCCATTCATCCACCGCATCACCTCATTCTATGGAACACCGAAAATGGAAGCAGACTTTGGAGGAAGAATTATGAAGACTTCTTTTACTCTTTTTCCTTTGATCCATTCGATCACATGAATGTGGCTTTTCTTGGACAAGATTTTGTTGTATTTGTTAATGACTTCACACCATCAAAACCCCCTAGTGGAACTGGGAAAAAATTTTCCATTTCTGGTCCTTCACAAGTTTGTAGTTGTTCAGATAAATCTTGAGAATTATAATTGAATACCTTCAGTAATAACCAATATTCCTCTGCAGCTCCCTTCATCCACCAGCTTAGACAGGCTGAATTCAGACAAAAAGCTTTCCAAATCTCTAAGGAGAGTTGGAGGCATATTGATAGGTGAGTCAAACAACAGAAACCAGCTACCAGATGAAGAAGCCACTTCTCCGGTTGCTTCCACCCCTTCCTCCTCTTCCATGCTCGTCCAAACCAAGAGCGAGTCTCTTTGTCTGCAACTTGAGTTTCATCAGTCAAGGAAGAATCATATCATACTGCTGTATGCTCGAGAAGTCCTCATCCTCGACTTGGATGTCAACCAGATCATCGAAGCCATATCCGCTGACAAGACTGGCTCTCCCTTTCAGCAAGTGATTTCCACAAGGTTTGTAGATGCAATGATTTGCCTGCATGAGAATGGAAGTGTTTCCTTGCGATCCCAAAAACTGGATGACAAAAAGCATCTCCGGGCGGAGTCTGTATCACTGCATGATGAGCAGTTCAACACAAACAACAACTACCAGAACAACACTGACAACGACTATGAACATGTCTGTCAGTCCGATGCCCTGCGAGTCACCAAGCACAGTCGCGTAGTTTCAATTTCCAGTTGTCCTGTTTCGGAAAAGTATGTGTCATTGGTGATGAGCACTGGAAGAGTGCTTGTGTGGAAGATCCAGTCAGCCAATTCCCCTCTCGTCAGCACCTTCCACTCCACCTCCCTCAAGAACAACTTCACCCTCAACAACCTCCTCAAAACGTCAGTGAACTTGAAATTCTTGTTGGTCGGTTTGTCTCCAGCTCTTCCCGAGCCTCCCTTCCACCTCCGCATGTGTCCCCCACTCACCACCAAGAACTTCAACTTCTACCAGCCCCTCTTGGCAGTTGGAGCCAGTTCGGGCACAGTGCTGTTGTACAACCTGTCAGGAGGGCAGTTGTGCAAGGAGTACAACGTTCACTTATACCCAGTCCGAGGTATCGAGTGGCTCAGTCTCAAAGCCTTCATCTCCTTCGCCCACCAGGCCTCGGTGAGTGGCAGCATGGTGCGCAACGAGATGATGGTCACCAACACTGACTCGGGTTTCAGCACTGCAGTGAGGAGTGGTGTGGTAGATGAAGAACCCCCAATCGAGATGATCAAAGTCTCCTACCTCAAGCAGTACTTCTGCCTCCTCATCAAGGACCGCCCTCTGGAGGTGTGGGACGTGAAGACGCTTACACTCCTCCGCCAAATGCCCAAGACCTTTCCAGCCATCACTGCTCTCGAGTGGTCCCCCTCCCTCAACATGAGGCGCCTCAAAAAGAAGCCATCAGAGTCTGCTACTGACCAAGACGCCACCGACCCAGGCTCCCTGGCTTCGACTCCCACTGCCACCCCTGGAGACAGCGCTGCCACCACGCCCAATGATGACGACATCAGTTCAAATGTTCGGGAGCACTTTGTCTTCACCAACAACAACGGTCTCTTGTACCACTACGTAGTGGAAGGCAACCTGGTCAAAGAACGTTCCAGAATCCCTTCCGACTCGACAATGTCGAGCATCACTGGCATCGCCTGGAAGGCAGAGACACTGGTTCTGACGGACAACGACGGCAGCATGAACATATGGGACTTGAAGGCTCGAGTCAGCAGAACCATTCCTACTGGCAGGGGTTTGGTCAGGAAGGTGAGGTTTGCTCCTGGCAGAGGCAACATGAAGCTTCTGTTGCTCTTCTCCGACGGCTGCGAGGTGTGGGACGTGAAGGAGATCGAACGATTGTCGATGATCAAGTGTCCCAAGGACGTTTCACACGTCATCAGCATCGACTGGGCCGCCTCTGACAGGCCGGTGTTTGCCTGCGCCGATGGCACTATCCGGGTCAGCGAACTCGACCTCACCATCTGCAACTCCTCCATCGACGATAATCAGCTACAAGAAGCCACCTTCATTCCACACTCTCTCTCTCCCAAGACCGGCTTTGTCTTCAAAACCATCTTGCAGCACCAGCCTTGGCGCCAGTGCTACCACCTCGAGCCCGAGGAACCTTTTCCTTCCGAACCAGAAGGAACTTCCCAGGCCATCAGCGATATGCTTTGTCTCCTCGACCCGGACGCCAAAGAGATGTTGCTGAACTGCAAGTGTGGAGTGGCTGAGAGGTGCCTCATCACGGCCAGCTTGTACGGAGACGAATCAGAAATCAAGTTTTGGAGCGTGGCGCTGTACTACTTGAAGGTCTACTCGCAAAGACTCAGCAGTGGAAAGATCAAGAGGTCCCCTCAGGCGTTAGAGGGGTGCTACGACATTCTGTGTGACAACGAAGAATTCAGACGCAGAGAGCTGCGGAGAGTTAAGGTGCACGAGGCTCGTAGAAGCTCGAACGAGCAGACGCGCAGGTGCGCTGACAACCTCATCTTCCTCAAGCAGACCGACCGCGCAGTGCAACTACTCCTCGAAACCGAGCCCTCCTCTCCACAGTTCTACTCGGACTCCTTGAAGGCTTGTCTGGCAGCCAGCGTGAGGTCTTCTGGCGCGTCTCAGAGTACCATCAAGCTGGTTGCCACCAACCTCATTGCCCACGGACGCCTTACGGAGGGCGTGCAGCTGTTGTGCATGATCGACAAGAGCGTCGATGCGTGCAGGTACTTGCAGACGTACAACGACTGGACCAAAGCTGCCTGGCTCTCCAAGGTGTCTCTCGACCACAAGGACTGCCACAGTGTCATCAAGCGGTGGGCCGACCACCTGTCGTCCACCCAGGTTGGTCTTCCAATCGGTGTTGTTTGTTCTTCCTCCATCTTTCTCAATTCAAATGACAAATGCAAATGGAGGCATTGCGAGTTGAGGGTGCTTTGAACACCTCGCAGGTGGACCAGAAGGACAAGGCCATCCTGATCCTGCTGTCCCTGGGCCACTTCAGGAAAGCGCTGGAGTTATTGCACTCGCAACGCTGCTTCGACAGGGCGGCTCTGTTGATGCAGGCGTGTCAGCAGTTCCACGTGACCACCCACAATGAAGCCATCAACGACGAAAGCAACAACGGCAACAGCGCCTCCTTCGCAGACCTCCAGCAGATGGTCTTGCTCGAGTACGCTCGCATGCTCCTCAACTACGGCCTGCTTCCTGCATGCCAGCACTACTGCCACCTCGCAGGCCCCAGAGGCTCGGACCTGCTCGCAGAAGTTTCAAAACTCAAAGGCACGTCTGCCACTCCTTAGTGCGTCCGTCTTCTCTTCTCCTCCTATTCTATCTTCATGTTTCACTTCATATGGAAACCTCTTCGATTTCCCTACACAAGCAATCCTTTTTAATGATCGTGCGTCTATTCTTATGAATTGTAACTTTGAAGCTCCACTAGACGTGACGTCATGCACCTCATACATCATAACAAGGCATTCATATAATGCAGAGTGCGTCAGTAAGTAGGCCGGTCTTCGAAGGAATCCTTCATACTTTGATGATTCATCAGTTTCAAGACCTCTCAACTTGCATGCACTCAACATTCGATAAATATCACGTGATTGATGAATGTCTTTGCCTGGTGGGTCCATGCAACCCGTCAGCCAGATGTTGTCTCACGGACCTCACAACGGGCTGGCAGCTCATGAACGGTCACTGATTATTTTTAACTGTTGCACTGGTTGGTTATGAGGCTTGTGTTACACTGGTTGGTTATGAGGCTTGTGTTACACTGGTTGTTTATGAGGCTTGTGTTACACTGGTTGGTTATGAGGCTTGTGTTACACTGGTTGGTTATGAGGCTTTTGTTACACTGGTTGGTTATGAGGCTTGTGTTACACTGGTTGGTTATGAGGCTTGTGTTACACTGGTTGGTTATGAGGCTTGTGTTACACTGGTTGGTTATGAGGCTTGTGCTACACTTTTGTTCCAAGCACCTCCCGATATTCGAGAAGTTAATTGTTGGCTCAACTTTTAGTTGCACCCTTAGCGACTGACTAAAGCATCCCAAATGAACAACATCTCGCCATTTACTAGTTGATTTACACCGTCGCTCGTTCAGTCGAGTAACTTTTGGAGCACAGGTTGGCTTGTTTGTGCTGGCAACGTGCGCCTTGATCGTCCTGCTACATTCCTCAAACGTACTTTCAGACTTTTCAATTGCAATTGTTAGAGGTGGTTTACTAATTCGAAACTGAATGTGTTCATCGTTTCAACTCAACGTGCTAGAATAAAGCAACAATCATGTCTTCTGCTTCAACTTCAGGCGCTCCTGCTTGAAGCGGGAGAGAGGCTTGGGTGTGTTGGTAGTGTTGGCAAACTGCAAGGACGGATTCGGAGTTTTTGATGAGGATGAAGACGACGATGATTGGGAGTGTGGATTTTCCGTGTTCTTTTCGGCGTTTGTCGCTCCTGGTTGCAGGTACGAGACAGAGTCACTGAAGGACTGCAGTGGAAGTGAGTTGAAAGACACGTCAACACCTCTCTATACAATGATGATAATAATAATAATAATAATAATAATAATAATAATAATAATAATAATAATAATAATAATAATAATAATAATAATAATAGCTATTATTATTTTGATTATTCTAAAGTACTTCTTATCAAGGTTCTCAACTCAGTAGACACAAGCTATCAAATACAACGTGAGACGAATCCATTCTAATCAAGACATTTGTAACACGCCCTTTTAGCACCATGTTCAAAGGCGCTCCCATGCAAACGGTTTTACTCGCTGTGGCCTACTAGTGGACTGGACACTCTAAGATGGCGTCTGTACTTTAATTGAGTTGCCGATTTGAGAACACAAAGCGGCTCTTCGACCACACTTCAGAGCGCAACAGGCCAATCATTGTGCTGCAGGCGCAGAGGTGTTGAGCAAAAAACATGAGATTACGAAAAGTGAATGTAAAGTAAGAATCAAATGAAACCAACCACTTTTTTCTTGAGGGGGCTTTTAAGCAGGCGTTGATGCTCAGTATATATATCGTCTGGTGATGTTATTCTGTCATGTTTTTTTATGCCTTTTTTGGTGCCTTTGGGAGAAGTGTGCCGGAAGTAAATAGTTTTGATGACTTTTTTATCGGCTCCGTAAACAATATCTTTTTCATCATCATCATCATCATCATCATCATCATCATCACTGTGATCACCGGTCAATACAATTGGTTTGTTGCATACTTTTCCTTCACTGTCAGTCATACATTGTTGTACTACAACACCTTCCTCCTCCTCCTCCTCTTCTTCCTCTTCCTCTTCTTCTTCCTCCTCCTCCTCCTCGTCACAGTTTGCAACACCAGCCTCACGGGCAAATGAGCCTGCAAGAGCATCCTTGCCACCCTCCCATTCAGCCTTCCTCGAAGACAACTCCTTGATCATCTTCCAGATCCTCTTCTCTTTGCTGGCATCATCATTCTCCTTATCCTCATCATCTTCCTCGTCTTCTTCTTCTTCAAAGAATGGACATTTGCCGAACTTGAAAAGGTCTGCATACTCCGCTTCCTTGACTCCTCCGTCACGTGCCTTCTTTATTCCTTCATCAGCATCACCCGAATCACGTGCCACAACCCCTGCTGGTTTTACTTCTTTTCTCATTTCCTGTTCTATCTTATTGGATGTCTTTCCACCTGAGCCTGTTGCATCATCCACCTTTTCCTTTTCCTCCATCCTTCTGCTCCGAGCTTCCCTCCTGTTCCCTATTTGATGAAAAACAATGAACAGTGACAAAGACAAGCGACAGCAAACAAGCAGCAGTGACACAAGCAGCAATGACACAAGCAGCAGTGACACAAGCAGCAATGACACAAGCAGCAGCGACACAAGCAGCAATGACACAAGCAGCAGTGACACAAGCAGCAGTGACACAAGCAGCAGTGACACAAGCAGCAGCGGCACAATCAGCAAAGTGATGAGCATTTGTGGTGTTGTGTGGATGGCCTGGTGGACACGAGGACGCATGAATGGAAGACAAGGCTGAGCATTGAAAAGGCCTACAATCGAAACAGGCGCTTGAGTCATTGTGGGAATGAATGGGTGATTGGGTGAGATTGATTGAAAGACGATGACTAACTCTTCCATTTTTCATCTGCTTCCTCATCGTACTCCTCCTTTATCTCGACCACCCCATCACCCTGCTGCAACTGATCAGATGTGTATGTGGGTACCAATGAGGGAATAAATCATTTTGAATGCATGCTGCATGGATTGTTCGGAAGTTTTATGGCGGTGTGAACATTCTGAACAGTGAAGTGAACGAACGACTGTTAATAACATAATTAGGAATAACTTGATAACAAGAATAAATGTGCGACTAGTAATAAGTAGGAGCAGCATTCGATGACTCATAATTGAATGGGGAACTACTTCAACGTAGTCTTCTGTGGCTTTCAATTCATTCTGGAACAACTCTTGCTGTTTCTCCATCCTTTCTATGCTTTCTTTAAGAACTGCAGGGGTGTGGACAGAGCATGGGAGAGGAAGAATGAGAAGAAGATCACCTCATTTCGAAGGCATGACAAATGAAGTTTGTTGTTACGCAGATGTTGACCCAGTTGAATGTTGACAGCAATGTTAGGGTGTATTAACGAAGCACCACATGGAGGATTCAGGATTGAGATTCCACTTACCTCCATTCATCAAAATATCTCAAGCGAAACCTCAAACCTTGAATTCTTCTTTCAATCACACCGGAGGCGTGCTTGCACGACATTTTAGAAAACCAGTTGTCGCCCAGAAGCACAGTGACACAGTTGGTGCTTTTCAGGTGGCCTGGCATGAAGGCCTTGCTGCCGAAGGGGACCTGGCAGTGTTGGTCAAATGGTGCAATTTTATATGCAATAACCTTATAAAACAAATAAATGAATAAATTTTAAATAATGCATTGAAAGTAACAAATTGGTGGCATTTTGCTAATTAACCATTCCAATTAAAAATAATAATTTTTATAAAATTTTATATGATGAGTCAAAGTTACCATGATGTCATAGGACAATTTGTCAGGAAGTTCAAATAGCTTGTTCTTCAACACTGTATAATCATCCACTGCCTTTTGCCTTCAAAATCAAATAATTTGGATATGTTCTACTAATTTTATTTTATTTTACATAATTTACAATTTAGTGTTGAATCTAATCTTATCAAATCATTTTTATAGCGCTGATTCAACACTGTTCAAAAGCGCTCCGCCACAAACCGTTTTAACAACAAAGTTTAAGGGCTTTACGAAATGAGAGAAGTAATAGAGGTGAGATTGGGGGGAAGAGAGTTGCATAAAAGGAGGCCACAGTAGGAAGGTTCAGATTTAGCATAAGTGCTATTAAAAGGTATCCTAAAAAATGAGAATAAGTAGATCGCAGTCCCTTACGAGAAGGCAACTTAAGAAAGTCAGCTAAGTAGTCAGGTGAGTGATTATTTTTTATTTTAAACATGAGTGCAGATTTTAGAAACTGATCTTTTTTTAGGAAGCAACCAGTGTGAAGAGATAAGAATAAAAGTAAGACGGAAAAATTGAATTTTAAAATTAATGAAATATTAAAAACTAAGGCACTTAAAAACAAAAAATAAACTTTTTTGTGATATTGTCAACAGTCTCTTTTATGGCAATTGATTCAACTTCTTTCAAACGGCTAAAATGTTGGTTTGTGTTTTCCATCTCTAACTCAACTTTTTGCAGCACTGGCAACATATAAAATCTTTTATATACATTTTTTTAAAGCGTTATAAATGTTTAAAAGTAGTTTTTTTATCCAAAGTAAGCGCTGAATAATTCTGAACAGCCATAAAAAGTAATGGACTTGCATAAATTTCAAAAAAATAAAGTTACTCGATATTTTCCTGATGCAAAATAATTATTCTAATTCAATTTTGATGATAAATATTTTATTATAACAAGTACTTTTCGGAAATAACATTATTTTTGAAAGGAAAAAATGTGATTCTTGGTCTGCAATTTTTCTTATATCAAAAAATCAAATTGAAATTATTAATCAGATTCGGTGGCATGGAAGAGTGAGGTAAGCTTGGACGAAGTGACTAAGTTCAATCAAATTGGTTGCTATTAGCACGATTCGGAATAAGTTTCACTAATTTAAACTAATCTAATTGAATATAATTTAAAAAAATTCAAAACGCATTAAGAACTTTTTTCAAAGGCCATGACCTCACATAAGTTGAAACTCAGTGAACATTTGAAAAGATATCGCTGATGCTTATTGAAAACTATAAACTTATTTATTTACTAGTACATACTAAAGATGCAGTTATTGACTTTCTGAATTTTTTTTCACCAGCTTTCAAACATCGCTTTTGAGGTCTTCACTAATTTTTTAGTCGTCCGAACTATCTTATTCCATACTTATTTATAACCGCCTCTAAGCATAGTGCTTGCCTTTGAACATAGTGCTAAAGGCAAATGTATTGTTACAAATGTCTTGATTAGATTAGATTAGATAAGATTAGATGAGATTGGATTAGATAAGATTGGATTAGATAAGTTAAGATTAGATTAGATTAGATTTATAGGGTGGGTTCAAATACTTACTTTTCCCTGCTACTCAGTTTGTTGGACAACTTCGATGATTTTTTAGTCTTGTTTTTTTTGTAACTTTCCTCTTTGGAGCCTTTCTTGCTCCTTTTTGATTTTTTTTTAACATCCACGATTGCATTATCTTCGTTGGTCTCTCCTCCTTCCTCCTCTGCAGCTTCCTCTTCAGCCACAAGTGGGTCAGTCTTTCCTTCTGCTGTGTTCTCCACCTGAACTGCCTCTTCGATCGAATTATTGTCTGTAATTCAAAAAATAGTTAAAAAATATTAGACTGTTACTTTCAGTTTCGGCTTTCATCGTAAACGTGAATAAAACTCCATATTTTTTGCAAGGTGAAAGCACCAACACTTGAACGACTTGAATCAAACGGGAAGTCACTCATCAAACAAGTTAAAAAAGGAGTAAAAGTGAAAAGAGGCGGAAGACTGGTCAAACGCAACAAAAGTTTCGGCACACGAACTGAAAGACGAAAAGGTCATAAGGACGTATGAGCAGGCCAGCTCTGCTGCTGCTTCACTTGCGGTTGGACTGGCTCTTCTGTTTCCTCTTCGATTCCAGCTTCGTCTTTTGACTTTTTGATTTTTCTTCTTTTTTTGATTTTTCTCCTTTTGAAAGTTCTTTTTTTTGTTTTTTTCTTTCTCCAGTCGCCACTTTTGTTTCCTTCACCTTTTCAATACTTTCTTTTTTTGTAATAATTTTTTCATTGCTCTCGTTAATTATCATTTCAACTTCTTCTTCCCCCTCTTCCTCTCCCTCCTCTTCTTCCTTCTCTTCTTCTTTCTCATCCATCTTTTCCAATTTTAAGTTTTTTGCAAGCTTTTCAGCATCCATAATTTCTACTTTTTCTTCTTTTTCTTCGTCTGCCTTCTTTTTCTCGTCTGCAAACTCCATGTCATCGACGTTTCCAAAGCAAAACAGCGTGTCCTCCTTCAACACCGGGTACTCCACGCTCGTTCCCCACTTGGTCTGTTCGTCCAGTAACTTGGCATCGTATATCTCCTTCGCCTCTTCCTTCTCCTTCTCCAGCAACAGCGCCTCAGCCCGCAGGAAGTCCATCTTCTGGTTGTTGTATTCCTCTTCGTCCTTGTTCACCTCCTCCACCACAGGTCGAGGCATTTTGTCCACTTCCTCGTACACCTCTGCACACCCGCCATGTTGTTGTTGTTGATTTTGTTGAGGTTTGTGGTTGTTGTTGTTGTTGTTGATGTTGTTATTTGTGGTTGTTGATGATTTTGTTGTTGTTGATGTTGTTGTTGTTATTGTTGTTGATGTTGTTGTTGTTGATGTTGTTGTTTGTGGTTGTTGATGATGTTGTTGTTTGTGGTTGTTGTTGATGTTGTTGTTTGTGGTTGTTGTTGATGTTTTTGTTGTTGATGTTGTTGTTTGTGGTTGTTGTTGATGTTTTTGTTGTTGATGTTGTTGTTTGTGGTTGTTGTTGATGTTGTTGTTTGTGGTTGTTGTTAATGTTATTGTTTGTGGTTGTTGTTGATGTTGTTGTTTGTGGTTGTTGTTGATGTTGTTGTTTGTGGTTGTTGTTGATGTTGTTGTTTGTGGTTGTGTGTTCAGTGTTGTTGGGGTTATTGTGATTTTTGTTGTAGTTATCAGCAAGATCAGTGCTATCAAGGATGGCAAGAGAGGAGCACTAGGCAGAACTTAATTAACTGAAGAGTGTGCGCGTTAGATGGAATAATTAAAAGCAAGGTGTCAATGTAAAAGATTCAAGCGAGGTTGTTGAAGTTGAGTGAGTGTTCTAATAATAATAATAATAATAATAATAATAATAATAATAATAATAATAATAATAATAATAATAATAATAATAATAATAATAATAATAATAATAATAATAATAATAATAATAATAATAATAATAATAATAATAATAATAATAATAATAATAATAATAATAATAATAATAATAATAATAATAATAATAATAATAATAATAATAATAATAATAATAATAATAATAATAATAATAATAATAATAATAATAATAATAATAATAATAATAATAATAATAAGAATAATAATAATAATAATAATAATAATAATAATAATAATAATAATAATAATAATAATAATAATAATAATAATAATAATAAATCTGTTCTAAAGTGTTCATGACACCGGTGCAGAAGCTGTAGCAATGTGGTGAGGGAGCCTAATTGCCTCTGAAGGGCATAATGTTGCTGGACAATAATGAAAAGTTATCGGAACATCCACTGCACCTTCGTAGCTTGAAACCTTGGGCGCTTGAGAGTGGCAAGTTGAATGGTTTGAAGTTAGTTCCAAATTTATATCAATCAATTATTGCTTTTAAAATGTTTCATACTAAATAAATAATATCAAAAAAGGGTGTTTATACGATTAGGCGCTAAATAAATAATATCAAAAAAGGGTGTTTATACGATTAGGCGCTAAATAAATAATATCAAAAAGGGGTGTTTATACGATTAGGCGCTAAATAAATAATATCAAAAAGGGGTGTTTATACGATTAGGCGCTAAATAAATAATATAAAAAAGGGTGTTTATACGATTAGGCGCTAAATAAATAATATCAAAGGGGTGTTTATACGATTAGGCGCTAAATAAATAATATAAAAAAGGGTGTTTATACGATTAGGCGCTAAATAAATATAATCAAAAAGGGGTGTTTATACGATTAGGCGCTAAATAAATAATATAAAAAAGGGGTGTTTATACGATTAGGCGCTAAATAAATAATATCAAAAAGGGGTGTTTATACGATTAGGCGCTAAATAAATAATATCAAAAGGTGGTGTTTATACGATTAGGCGCTAAATAAATAATATCAAAAAGGGGTGTTTATACGATTAGGCGCTACTTAAACAAGAGGACGTCTAGCAACCTTTGGCATCGCAAATGCGAGTTGTGGCTGTCTTTTTGGCTTTATGAAGAAACCCTTGAAAAGCAACAACAATGACATTATGAATGAAGCAATGTGGAAGAAGCTTCGTTGGTGTCAGTGGTGTGAAATGGTGTGTGCAACAGGATGCAATATTATCAAGTCACACCATTTGCCAATTGGAAATTATTTTTGGTCTGCCAGGATGATAAGTTTGATGAGTATAATATGAAATGATAGAAGTGAATGCAATTCAAAATTCAGTTCAAATTCACTTTTAAAAACATTTATTAATCTTCTTCCACAATCTTTTGCCACCAGCATTAGGCGCCATAACAAAAGGACTTCCAGCACACAGGCGCACACAGGCGCACACCGGCGCACACAGGCGCACACAGGCGCACACAGGCGCACACAGGCGCACACGGGCGCACACGGGCGCACACGGGCGCACACAGGCAATCACCGTCTTTGTGGAACTTGAGGACTCCAAAGATGCGCTCCATGTCCTCCACGCACTGCTGCTTCGTGTCTGCGATGTGCAGACAGTTGTCAGGCAGTTGCAGTCCGAACACTTGGGAGAGGCTGTTGGTGAGTGGTGATGGGGGTGGTGGTGATGGTAGTGGTGGTGATGGTAGTGATGGTGATGGTGGTGATGGTAGTGGTGGTGATGGTGGTGGTGGTGACGGTGTTGGTGGTGATGGTGGTGATGATGGTGGTGGTGACGATGGTGGTGATGATGGTGGTGGTGACGATGGTGGTGATGATGGTGATGGTAGTGGTGATGATAGTGGTGATGATAGTGGTGATGATGGTGATGGTGGTGGTGATGGGGGTGATGATGGTGGTGATGGTGGTGGTGATGGGGGTGATGATGGTGGTGATGGTGGTGGTGATGGTGGTGGTGATGGTGGTGATGATGGTGGTGATGGTGGTGATGGTGGTGGTGATGGTGGTGGCGATGGTGGTGGTGGTGATGACTATTGCGAAGCAAGTGGAGAGCAGTTGCTGGAATCAATCGCAAACAACTACAACATGCAATGAGGTATGCGTGTTGAGTGGTATAAATGAGCAAGTTACTTGATGAGTCAGCTAAATTATTATTGGCTTATGTGTGATAAATTTAAGAATGAATTTCTGCGTGATATGAACAAGTAAACAACTCAATGAAGCACTGAACGAATTAGCAGAGGAGCATGAGGAATATAAAATGAAACGTCAAAGGAAATATATTAAGCAATAAAAGAAACGTCAAAGGAAATATATTAAGCAATAAAATGAAACGTCAAAGGAAATATATAAAACAATAAAAGAAACGTCAAAGATGGAAAGAAGAAATACGAGAGGTGGAAAGTGACAATTGGTGGGCGGACTTTTCGAACTGGTCGGGGTAGTAGAAGGGGGTGCTAGTGGAGAAGATACCGCTGATGCCTTCCATGCGCTCCAAGGTGCTTTTGTCCCTCTGCGTGATGGAGTCGCTGTCGTCTTCCTCCTCCTCCTCTCCCTCTTCCAACGGGATCTGCTCTACGTTGGTCTTGTAGTCTGGAGTGGATGGATGGGTGGTGGATGGACGGGTGTGACAAGTTGGACCAAATTAGATATGTGTAAGTTAGATTAAAATAAATTAGATTAGATAAACTTAGGTAGGATTGGATTATATGAGCCTAGATTAGAATGGATTAGATAAGCGACTTAAAAAGGTCTTGAGGCGCTCGAATGCCGACAGTCGGGACAGGATGAGAAAGCATGAGTTTGACCTGGAAAAATGAGGCGATGAAGGGCTCGAGTGAATGAGAGTGAGGCGATGAAGTGCTCGAGTGGAGGGGAGTGGAGGGTAGTGAGGCGATGAAGTGCTCGTGTGGAGGGGAGTGGAGGGTAGTGAGGCGATGAAGTGCTCGAGTGGAAGGGAGTGAGGCGATGAAGTGCTCGAGTGGAGGGTAGTGAGGCGATGAAGTGCTCGAGTGGAGGGGAGTGAGGCGATGAAGTGCTCGAGTGGAAGAGAGTGAGGCGATGAAGTGCTCGAGTGGAGGGGAGTGAGGCGATGAAGTGCTCGAGTGGAGGGGAGTGAGGCGATGAAGTGCTCAAGTGGAGGGGAGTGGAGGGTAGTGAGGCGATGAAGTGCTCGAGTGGAAGGGAGTGAGGCGATGAAGTGCTCGAGTGGAGGGTAGTGAGGCGATGAAGTGCTCGAGTGGAGGGTAGTGAGGCGATGAAGTGCTCGAGTGGAGGGGAGTGAGGCGATGAAGTGCTCGAGTGGAGGGGAGTGAGGCGATGAAGTGCTCGAGTGGAGGGGAGTGAGGCGATGAAGGGCTCGAGTGGAAGGGAGTGAGGCGATGAAGTGCTCGAGTGGAGGGTAGTGAGGCGATGAAGTGCTCGAGTGGAGGGTAGTGAGGCGATGAAGTGCTCGAGTGGAGGGGAGTGAGGCGATGAAGGGCTCGAGTGGAAGGGAGTGAGGCGATGAAGTGCTCAAGTGGAGGGGAGTGGAGGGTAGTGAGGCGATGAAGTGCTCGTGTGGAGGGGAGTGAGGCGATGAAGTGCTCGAGTGGAGGGGAGTGAGGCGATGAAGTGCTCGAGTGGAGGGGAGTGAGGCGATGAAGTGCTCGAGTGGAGGGGAGTGAGGCGATGAAGTGCTCGAGTGGAGGGGAGTGAGGCGATGAAGTGCTCGAGTGGAGGGGAGTGAGGCGATGAAGTGCTCGAGTGGAGGGGAGTGAGGCGATGAAGTGCTCGAGTGGAGGGGAGTGAGGCGATGAAGTGCTCGAGTGGAGGGGAGTGAGGCGATGAAGTGCTCGAGTGGAGGGGAGTGAGGCGATGAAGTGCTCGAGTGGAGGGGAGTGAGGCGATGAAGTGCTCGAGTGGAGGGGAGTGAGGCGATGAAGTGCTCGAGTGGAGGGGAGTGAGGCGATGAAGTGCTCGAGTGGAGGGGAGTGAGGCGATGAAGTGCTCGAGTGGAGGGGAGTGAGGCGATGAAGGGCTCAAGTGGAGGGGAGTGAGACGATAAAGGGCTCGAGTGGAGGGGAGTAAAGCAACAAACGTCTCATGCAATGAACCACAACAACCTAAACAACAACAGCCATTACAACGGTAACCACTCCAACAGCACCAACCCTCAACATCAAGCACAGACTTGTTGATTTGTTGGAGAACTGTAGGGAAGATGGAGAGGTGTTTGTAAGGTTCGTACAAAGAGGCGATCTGCTCATCACTCAACGTCACTTCCTTCTTGGCGGCTATGATGAAGCCCTCGTCCTTCAGGCAGTTCATTATCTGCGCTGCAAGGGTGGCATCAAGTGGAGGCATCAAGTGGAGGCATCAAGTGGAGGCATCAAGTGGAGGCATCAAGTGGAGGCATCAAGTGGAGGCATCAAGTGGAGGCATCAAGTGGAGGCATCAAGTGGAGGCATCAAGTGGAGGCATCAAGTGGAGGCATCAAGTGGAGGCATCAAGTGGAGGCATCAAGTGGAGGCCTCAAGTGGAGGCTTCAACCTTTGTGTACTTCTTCACTTTTCAATCAACAACCAAGAGAGTGACCCTTCCACGCTTCACTCCCTCTCAACCCTTCCACACTTCACTTCCTCTCAACTCTTCCACACCTCCTCTCAACTCATTCTTCCACACCTCCTCTCAACTCTTCCACACCTCCTCTCAACCCTTCCACACTTCACTTCCTCTCAACTCTTCCACACCTCCTCTCAACTCTTCCACACCTCCTCTCAACTCTTCCACACCTCCTCTCAACTCTTCCACACCTCCTCTCAACTCTTCCACACCTCCTCTCAACTCTTCCACACCTCCTCTCAACTCTTCCACACTTCCTCTCAACTCTTCCACACCTCCTCTCAACTCTTCCACACCTCCTCTCAACTCTTCCACACCTCCTCTCAACTCTTCCACACCACGATCAATTCCTTATTCTGAACCCTGGGCTGACTCAACTTTAGTTTGCTCACGATGCTTTCACTACTCCATGCACCTCCCAGCCTCACCTGCGAAGTCGATGGCGTATGGCTTGATGAGGAGCATGCACTGTTCCATCGGGAAAAACATCTGCCTCTCCTGACCAGTGGTCACCACCATCATCAACAACAACCACCACCACTATCATTATCAAGAACAACCACCACCATCATCAACAACAACCACCTCCACCATCTTCAACAACAACCACCTCCACCATCATCAACAACAACCACCACCACTATCATCAACAACAACCACCTCCACCATCATCAACAACAACCACCTCCACCATCTTCAACAACAACCACCTCCACTATCATCAACAACAACCACCACCACTATCATCAACAACAACCACCTCCACCATCATCAACAACAACTACCACCACTATCATCAACAACAACCACCACCACTATCATCAACAACAACCACCTCCACCATCATCAACAACAACCACCACCACTATCATCATCAACAACCACCACCTCTATCATCAACAAAACAATAACACCATCATCAACAACAACAATAACTACCACAGTCATCATCAACAACAATAACTACCACCATCATCAACAACAACAATAACTACCACCATCATCATCGACAACAATAACTACCACCATCCTTAACACCAATAACTACCACCATCATCATCAACAACAATAAATACCACCATTATCATCACCAACAACAATAACTACCACCATTATCATCACCAACAACAATAACTACCACCATTATCATCAACAACAATAACTACCACCATTATCATCACCAACAATAACTACCACCATCATCATCAACAACAATAGCTACCACCATCATCATCAACAACAATAAATACCACCATCAGCCACAACAACCAATAACTATCACCATCATTATTAACAACAACCATCAGCATCAGCCACAACAACAACCACTACCACCAACAACAACAATAACAAAAACCATCAGCATCAGCCACAACAACAACAACAACAACCACTACCACCAACAACAATATCAACAACAACCACTACCACCAACAACAATATCAACAACAACCATCAGCATGAGCCACAACAACAACCACTACCAACTTCCTCATCAACAACCACCACCCCCACCATCAACCACACAAGCACCACAGACAAGCACCACACGCAAGCACCACCACACACAAGCACCACAGACAAGCACCACACACAAGCACCACAGACAAGCACCACAGACAAGCACCACAGACAAGCACCACAGACAAGCACCACACACAATCACCACAGACAAGCACCACAGACAAGCACCACAGACAAGCACCACAGACAAGCACCACACACAAGCACCACACACAAGCACCACAGACAAGCACCACAGACAAGCACCACAGACAAGCACCACACACAAGCACCACACACAAGCACCACAGACAAGCACCACACACAAGCACCACAGACAAGCACCACAGACAAGCACCACACACAAGCACCACACACAATCACCACAGACAAGCACCACAGACAAGCACCACACACAATCACCACAGACAAGCACCACACACAAGCACCACAGACAAGCACCACACACAAGCACCACAGACAAGCACCACACACAAGCACCACACACAAGCACCACACACAATCACCACAGACAAGCATCACACACAAGCACCACAGACAAGCACCACACACAAGCACCACAGACAAGCACCACACACAAGCACCACACACAAGCACCACACACAAGCACCACAGACAAGCACCACACACAATCACCACAGACAAGCATCACACACAAGCACCACACACAAGCACCACACACAAGCACCACAGACAAGCACCACACACAATCACCACAGACAAGCATCACACACAAGCACCACACACAAGCACCACACACAAGCACCACAGACAAGCACCACACACAATCACCACAGACAAGCACCACACACAAGCACCACACACAATCACCACAGACAAGCACCACAGACAAGCACCACAGACAAGCACCACAGACAATCACCACACACAAGCACCACACACAAGCACCACAGACAATCACCACACACAAGCACCACAGAGAAGCACCACACACAAGCACCACACACAAGCACCACACACAATCACCACAGACAAGCACCACAGACAAGCACCACAGACAAGCACCACAGACAATCACCACACACAAGCACCACAGAGAAGCACCACACACAAGCACCACAGAGAAGCACCACACACAAGCACCACACACAAGCACCACACACAATCACCACAGACAAGCACCACAGACAAGCACCACAGACAATCACCACACACAAGCACCACACACAAGCACCACAGACAATCACCACACACAAGCACCACAGAGAAGCACCACACACAAGCACCACACACAAGCACCACACACAATCACCACAGACAAGCACCACAGACAAGCACCACACACAAGCACCACAGACAATCACCACACACAAGCACCACAGAGAAGCACCACACACAAGCACCACACACAAGCACCACACACAATCACCACAGACAAGCACCACACACAAGCACCACACACAAGCACCACAGACAATCACCACACACAAGCACCACAGAGAAGCACCACACACAAGCACCACACACAAGCACCACACACAATCACCACAGACAAGCACCACAGACAAGCACCACAGACAAGCACCACAGACAATCACCACAGACAAGCACCACCACACACAAGCACCACACCACCTTTTGTGCCGCCATGTTGCTCCGGGAGGCATCCAGTTGAGTGATGGACTCCTCCAACACGTTGAAGCGGGCCCTCAAACAACTGCAGTGGATGCAGAAAGAGGTTGATGATGACGTTGAAGATGATGACGTTGAAGATGATGACGTTGAAGATGATGACGTTGATGACGATGACGATTACGTTGGTGTTGAAGAGGATGACGTTGATGATGATGACGTTGATGATGACGATGACGTTGATGATGACGATGACGTTGATGATGATGACGTTGATGATGATGACGATGATACTGAGGAGGATGACGTTGATGATGATGACGATGACGTTGATGATGATGACGATGACGTTGATGATGAGGAGGATGACGTTGATGATGATGATGATGATGATGATGATGATGATGATGATGATGATGATGATGATGATGATGATGATGATGATGATGATGATGATGATGATGATGATGATGATGATGATGATGATGATGATGATGATGATGATGATGATGATGATGATGATGATGATGATGATGATGATGATGATGATGATGATGATGATGATGATGATGATGATGATGATGATGATGATGATGATGATGATGATGATGATGATGATGATGATGATGATGATGATGATGATGATGATGATGATGATGATGATGATGATGATGATGATGATGATGATGATGATGATGATGATGATGATGATGATGATGATGATGATGATGATGATGATGATGATGATGATGATGATGATGATGATGATGATGATGATGATGATGATGATGATGATGATGATGATGATGATGATGATGATGATGATGATGATGATGATGATGATGATGATGATGATGATGATGATGATGATGATGATGATGATGATGATGATGATGATGATGATGATGATGATGATGATGATGATGATGATGATGATGATGATGATGATGATGATGATGATGATGATGATGATGATGATGATGATGATGATGATGATGATGATGATGATGATGATGATGATGATGATGATGATGATGATGATGATGATGATGATGATGATGATGATGATGATGATGATGATGATGATGATGATGATGATGATGATGATGATGATGATGATGATGATGATGATGATGATGATGATGATGATGATGATGATGATGATGATGATGATGATGATGATGATGATGATGATGATGATGATGATGATGATGATGATGATGATGATGATGATGATGATGATGATGATGATGATGATGATGATGATGATGATGATGATGATGATGATGATGATGATGATGATGATGATGATGATGATGATGATGATGATGATGATGATGATGATGATGATGATGATGATGATGATGATGATGATGATGATGATGATGATGATGATGATGATGATGATGATGATGATGATGATGATGATGATGATGATGATGATGATGATGATGATGATGATGATGATGATGATGATGATGATGATGATGATGATGATGATGATGATGATGATGATGATGATGATGATGATGATGATGATGATGATGATGATGATGATGATGATGATGATGATGATGATGATGATGATGATGATGATGATGATGATGATGATGATGATGATGATGATGATGATGATGATGATGATGATGATGATGATGATGATGATGATGATGATGATGATGATGATGATGATGATGATGATGATGATGATGATGATGATGATGATGATGATGATGATGATGATGATGATGATGATGATGATGATGATGATGATGATGATGATGATGATGATGATGATGATGATGATGATGATGATGATGATGATGATGATGATGATGATGATGATGATGATGATGATGATGATGATGATGATGATGATGATGATGATGATGATGATGATGATGATGATGACGATGACGTTGATGATGATGACGTTGATGATGATGACGATGATGATGACGATGATGATGATGATGATGATGACGATGATGATGACGTTGATGATGAGAAGGATGACGTTGATGATGAGAAGGATGACGTTGAGGATGATGAGGATGACGTTGATGATGATGAGGATGACGTTGATGATGAGGAGGATGATAATGAGGATGACGATGGGGAAGGTGGCTCAAGGGTGCCTAGGCAGGGAGCTCAAGCAGTCCTTTTGAGCAGTAGACATCGGCTAGTCTTAAAAGCGACGACTGAATGCTGATGAGCTATCAGCACGACTATATCACGCCCTTCTATCTATCAAACAATGTGGTGCCTTGACAATCAGAGAAACTCTGCAATAACTCTGCAATACCTAATGCAATACAGAGGTCACACAGAGGTCACACAGAGGTCACACAGAGATCACACAGAGGTCACACAGAGGTCACACAGAGATCACACAGAGGTCACACAGAGGTCACACGGAGGCCACACAGGCCACACGGAGGCTACACAGAGGCTACACAAGGCCACTCAAGGTCACACAGAGGCCACACAAGGCCACTCAAGGCCACACAGAGACCACACAGAAGCCACACAGGCCACACAGAGGCCACTCAGAGACCACACAGAAGCCACTTAAGGCCACTCAAGGCCACACAGAAACCACACAGAGGCCACACAAAGCCACACAGAGGCTCCACTGAAGCCACACAGAGACAACACAAAGGCCACACAGAAACCACACAGAGGCCACACAAAGACCCCACAAACACAGAAAAACTCACCCCAACTGGTCTTTGGGCACGAAGGGTCCCAGGGCGTCCTTGAAGTCATTTACCACGGTGGTCTGGTTGTTGGACAACATCAACACCAAAGAAGGGCCTCTGAGAAGGATGGTGGTGTTGATGGTGGTGTTGATGGTGGTGGTGGTGGTGGTGGTGGTGTTGATGGTGGTGTTGATGGTGGTGGTGGTGGTGGTGGTGGTGTTGATGGTGGTGTTGATGGTGGTGGTGGTGGTGGTGGTGGTGGTGGTGGTGTTGATGGTGGTGTTGATGGTGGTGTTGATGGTGGTGTTGATGGTGGTGGTGTTGATGGTGGTGTTGATGGTGGTGGTGTTGATGGTGGTGTTGATGGTGGTAGTGGTGGTGGTGGTGGTGTTGATGGTGGTTTTGATGGTGTTGATGGTGGTGCTGATGGTGGTGGTGGTGGTGTTGATGGTGGTGTTGATGGTGGTGTTGATGGTGTTGATGGTGGTGTTGATGGTGGTGGTGGTGGTGTTGATGGTGGTGTTGATGGTGGTGGTGGTGGTGTTGATGGTGGTGTTGATGGTGCTGATGGTGGTGTTGATGGTGGTGGTGGTGGTGCCAGCAAAGGTGGTAGTGGGTTGAAGAAAGTACATATGCTTCGATGACTCCTAATGTGGCGATGGGAAAAATTAAATGTGACAATGTTAGCAAAGTAACTAAAAAACGAATATTCGACAAATCAATAGTCAAGAAAGATATTTTAGAGATTAATCTGATCTATTGGAATTTAATCTGATCTATTGGGAGTTAATCTGATCTATTGGGAGTTAATCTGATCTATTGGGAGTTAATCTGATCTATTGGGAGTTAATCTGATCTATTGGGAGTTAATCTGATCTATTGGGAGTTAATCTGATCTATTGGGAGTTAATCTGATCTATTGGGAGTTAATCTGATCTATTGGGAGTTAATCTGATCTATTGGGAAGTTAATCTGATCTATTGGGAGTTAATCTGATCTATTGGGAGTTAATCTGATCTATTGGAAGTTAATCTGATCTATTGGGAAGTTAATCTGATCTATTGGGAGTTAATCTGATCTATTGGGAAGTTAATCTGATCTATTGGGAGTTAATCTGATCTATTGGGAGTTAATCTGATCTATTGGGAGTTAATCTGATCTATTGGGAGTTAATCTGATCTATTGGGAGTTAATCTGATCTATTGGGAGTTAATCTGATCTATTGGGAGTTAATCTGATCTATTGGGAGTTAATCTGATCTATTGGGAAGTTAATCTGATCTATTGGGAGTTAATCTGATCTATTGGAAGTTAATCTGATCTATTGGGAGTTAATCTGATCTATTGGGAAGTTAATCTGATCTATTGGGAGTTAATCTGATCTATTGGGAAGTTAATCTGATCTATTGGGAGTTAATCTGATCTATTGGGAGTTAATCTGATCTATTGGGAGTTAATCTGATCTATTGGGAGTTAATCTGATCTATTGGGAAGTTAATCTGATCTATTGGGAGTTAATCTGATCTATTGGGAGTTAATCTGATCTATTGGGAGTTAATCTGATCTATTGGGAGTTAATCTGATCTATTGGGAGTTAATCTGATCTATTGGGAGTTAATCTGATCTATTGGGAGTTAATCTGATCTATTGGGAGTTAATCTGATCTATTGGGAGTTAATCTGATCTATTGGGAAGTTAATCTGATGCATCAGAGAAGGGACGCGTGGGCACTTGAGCATGCTGGAGACGAGGTCTTCGTAGAACTCTTCGGCTGCATGGTGCTTGTAGAGAGTGTTCAGCATCTGCCTGTCCATTAGCACCTCCTTCTTCAGCAACACTCGGAAGCCAAACTCTCCCAGTGTGGGGAAGAAGTTGTCTGCGTGGTGGTGTATTGTGTGGTTAGGTGTGGTGGTGTATTGTGTGGTTAGGTGTGATGGTGTATTGTGTGGTTAGGTGTGGTGGTGTTTTGTGTGGTTAGGTGTGGTGGTGTATTGTGTGGTTAGGTGTGGTGGTGTATTGTGTGGTTAGGTGTGGTGGTGTTTTGTGTGGTTAGGTGTGGTGGTGTATTGTGTGGTTAGGTGTGGTGGTGTATTGTGTGGTTAGGTGTGGTGGTGTTTTGTGTGGTTAGGTGTGGTGGTGTTTTGTGTGGTTAGGTGTGGTGGTGTATTGTGTGGTTTGGTGTAGTTGTGTGGTGTGGTTATGTGGTGTGGTGTGGTGTGGTGTGCTGTGGTGTGCTGTGGTGTAGTATGGTTTGGTTTAGTGTGGTGTGGTGTGGTGTGCTGTGGTGTGCTGGGGTTTGCTGTGCTGTAGTGTGGTGTAGTGTGGTGTGGTGTGGCGTGCTGTGGTTTGCTGTGCTGTGGTGTGACGTAGTGTGGTGTGGTGTAGTGTGGTGTGGTGTGGTGTGGTGTGGTGTGGTGTGGTTTAGTGTGGTGTAGTGTTGTGTGGTGTAGTGTAGTGTGGTGTGGTTGGGCATCAAGTGAGTGTCGTTTGAAGGTTGTGGTGTCGCAAAATGTGTGTACTTATTGTAGACTTTTTACTGGCGGAATTTCAGCTTTGGTGTTTTTTCTTGAATTTCGAAGAGCATGAAAGAGAGAGATTTAAATATTTCTAGTTCAATGGGGGTGTCCATGAGACCAGGTGGCCAGGTTGCTAGTCGGTGAAGCGTGAAGATGAAGCCTTAGTTGCCGACTAGAACAATGGTACAATTACAAAGAGGAAGAGGCACTGTTGCAGAGTGGCACTGAAGCCAGTCACTGTTCTTGTGAGCATATCTACGCCATAGAGTATCAGTAACTTGTTATGTTCATGATCACATTGATGCGTTTTGTAGTGAGCGATTAAGTGTGAGTTGGACGGGGAGGAGGGGGAAGACAAACAGACTGGGCAGGTTTTCGTAGAGGGCAGGTCTGATGTAGGCGATGGTGGTGTACTCCCTGGGAGGCCTTATGTTTGTCAGAGAGATCTTTGGCACCACGAAGGTAGGCAGGAACTCCTTGATGACACTGCGTGCATGGTGAAAGGTGGGTGGGAGGGGAATGAATGGATGAATGATAAAGGAGGTGAATTATGAGTGTTTGAAGGAATGCATGGAGGTATGAGTGGATCATTGAAGGGATGAATGCATGGAGGTATGAGGGGATCATTGAAGGGGTGAATGCATGGAGGTATGAGTGGATCATTGAAGGGATGAATGCATGGAGGTATGAGTGGATCATTGAAGGGGTGAATGCATGGAGGTATGAGTGAATCATTGAAGGGATGAATGCATGGAGGTATGAGTGGATCATTGAAGGGATGAATGCATGGAGGTATGAGTGGATCATTGAAGGGATGAATGCATGGAGGTATGAGGGGATCATTGAAGGGGTGAATGCATGGAGGTATGAGTGGATCATTGAAGGGATGAATGCATGGAGGTATGAGTGGATCATTGAAGGGGTGAATGCATGGAGGTATGAGTGAATCATTGAAGGGATGAATGCATGGAGGTATGAGTGGATCATTGAAGGGATGAATGCATGGAGGTATGAGTGGATCATTGAAGGGATGAATGCATGGAGGTATGAGTGGATCATTGAAGGGATGAATGCATGGAGATATGAGTGGATCATTGAAGGGATGAATGCATGGAGGTATGAGTGGATCATTGAAGGGATGAATGCATGGGGGTATGAGTGGATCATTGAAGGGATGAATGCATGGAGGTATGAGTGGATCATTGAAGGGATGAATTCATGGAGGTATGAGTGGATCATTGAAGGGATGAATGCATGGAGGTATGAGTGGATCATTGAAGGGATGAATGCATGGAGGTATGAGTGGATCATTGAAGGGATGAATGCATGGAGGTATGAGTGGATCATTGAAGGGATGAATGCATGGAGGTATGAGTGGATCATTGAAGGGATGAATGCATGGAGGTATGAGGGGATCATTGAAGGGATGAATGCATGGAGGTATGAGTGGATCATTGAAGGGATGAATGCATGGAGGTATGAGGGGATCATTGAAGGGATGAATGCATAGAGGTATGAGTGGATCATTGAAGGGATGAATGCATGGAGGTATGAGTGGATCATTGAAGGGATGAATGCATAGAGGTATGAGTGGATCATTGAAGGGATGAATGCATGGAGGTATGAGTGGATCATTGAAGGGATGAATGCATGGAGGTATGAGTGGATCATTGAAGGGATGAATGCATGGAGGTATGAGGGGATCATTGAAGGGATGAATGCATGGAGGTATGAGGGGATCATTGAAGGGATGAATGCATGGAGGTATGAGTGGATCATTGAAGGGATGAATGCATGGAGGTATGAGTGGATCATTGAAGGGATGAATGCATGGAGGTATGAGTGGATCATTGAAGGGATGAATGCATGGAGGTATGAGTGGATCATTGAAGGGATGAATGCATGGAGGTATGAGTGGATCATTGAAGGGATGAATGCATGGACGTATGAGTGGATCATTGAAGGGATGAATGCATGGAGGTATGAGTGGATCATTGAAGGGATGAATGCATGGAGGTATGAGTGGATCATTGAAGGGATGAATGCATGGAGGTATGAGTGGATCATTGAAGGGGTTAAACTAAATCTAAAAAAAACAAAAAAAAACAATAGAAAAAAATCTGAATATCAAAAATAAACAAAAATCAGATTTTGAAATGGAGAAAAGAAAAGCGAGGTGAATAAAAGGAACTTAAGTGACAAATAACACCGTAGAATCAATGAATCATTTGAAGAAAGAGGACATGACGTCATGAGTACTTGCGAGTTTGTTCGTAGTTGGTGGTGGCGATGAAACCACACAGGGAAACCTCTTCTCTCCCCAGCGTGGCTCTGATGCTGGTGGGAGAGAACTCCATGGCGAGGCTGTGCAGGTCAGGCCCTAGCAACTCCTTCATCTCGTGCAACACATTCTTGCCCACCTCTCCCCTCGTCACCACCATGAAGAAACTGCTCTGCAGCTGTGTCGTGTCGATGCCTTTGTCGTGTAGATCCTTGTGGTGGTGGTGATGAAGGGTGAGGAGTGGTGGTGGTGAGTAATGAGTGGTGGAGGTGAATAAAGTGGCAAATGGAAGCAAGTGGGGGCAAGTGGGGGCAAATGGGGGTACATAGGGGCAAGTGGGGGAAGTGGGAGCAAGTGGGGGCAAGTGGGGGGAAGTGGGGGCAAGTGGGGGGAAGTGGGGCAAGTGGAGGCAAGTGGGGGCAAGTGGGGGAAGTTGGGGCAAGTGGGGGGAAGTGGGGCAAGTGGAGGCAAGTGGGGGCAAGTGGGGGAAGTTGGGGCAAGTGGGGGCAAGTGGGGGCAAATGGGGGTACATAGGGGCAAGTGGGGGAAGTGGGAGCAAGTGGGGGCAAGTGGGGGCAAGTGGGGGGAAGTGGGGGCAAGTGGGGGCAAGTGGGGGAAGTTGGGGCAAGTGGGGGCAAATAGGGGCAAGTGGGGGCAAATAGGGGCAAGTGGGGGAAGTTGGGGCAAGTGGGGGCAAGTGGAGGCAAGTGGGGGCAAGTGGGGGAAGTTGGGGCAAGTGGGGGCAAATAGGGGCAAGTGGAGGAAGTGGGGGCAAGTGGAGGAAGTGGGGGCAAGTGGGGGGAAGTGGGGAAAGTGGGGAAAGTGGGGGCAAGTGGGGGCAAGTGGGGGAAAGTGGGGGAAGTGGGGGCAAGTGGGGGAAGTGGGGCAAGTGGAGGAAGTGGGGGAAGTGGAGGAAGTGGGGGCAAGTGGAGTAAGTAGTGGCAACACCAACATCGATCTTGTAGTTGGGAAAGGTTGTGGAAAGGGTGTCTTCACTCATTTCAACCTCCTGCTCGAACGACACGTCGAAGTTGCTGGACTTCAGCTGGTGGTGGTTGTTGTGGTGGTTGTTGTGGTGGTTGCTGGACTTCAGCTGGTGGTGGTTGTTGTGGTGGTTGTTGTGGTGGTTGCTGGACTTCAGCTGGTGGTGGTTATTGTGGTGGTTGGTGTGGTGGTGGTGGTTATTATTGTTGTGGTGGTTGTTGTGGTGGTTGGTGTGGTGGTTGGTGTGGTGGTTGTTGTGGTGGTTGCTGGACTTTAGCTGGTGGTGGTTGTTGTGGTGGTTGGTGTGGTGGTTGTTGTAATGGTTGTTGTGGTGGTTGGTGTGGTGGTGGTGGTTATTATTGTTTTGGTGGTTGTTGTGGTGGTTGGTGTGGTGGTTGGTGTGGTGGTGGTTGTTATTGTTGTGGTGGTTGTTGTGGTGGTTGTTGTGGTGGTTGTTGTGGTGGTTGTTGTAGTGGTTGTTGTGGTGGTTGTTGCAATGGTTGTTGTTTTTGTGATAGTGGTTGTTGTAGCGGTAGTGGTTGTTGTAGCAGTGATGTGGTGGTGATGGTGCTGAAAGGTGTGGTGACTGTTTGAATAGTTTTTAGAAGGTTGAATTTGTCCAAGTCATTCGGGTCATCAAGACTACTGCACCATTATACGTATGGAGGGAGTTGAATCACCTCAAACAGCTCAAACCTCAACGTTTGAGAATGAGACTGAAAACTCAAAAGGGTCAGTTTATTGAGCTGATGTTAGAGCATTTTTCATGGGTTGGGTGGCTTTCATGGGTTGGGTGGCTTTCATGGGTTGGGTGGCTTTCATGGGTTGGGTGGCTTTCATGGGTTGGGTGGCTTTCATGGGTTGGGTGGCTTTCATGGGTTGGGTGGCTTTCATGGGTTGGGTGGCCTTCATGGGTTGGGTGGCTTTCATGGGTTGGGTGGCTTTCATGGGTTGGGTGGCTTTCATGGGTTGGGTGGCTTTCATGGGTTGGGTGGCTTTCATGGGTTGGGTGGCTTTCATGGGTTGGGTGGCTTTCATGGGTTGGGTGGCTTTCATGGGTTGGGTGGCCTTCATGGGTTGGGTGGCTTTCATGGGTTGGGTGGCTTTCATGGGTTGGGTGGCTTTCATGGGTTGGGTGGCTTTCATGGGTTGGGTGGCCTTCATGGGTTGGGTGGCTTTCATGGGTTGGGTGGCTTTCATGGGTTGGGTGGCTTTCATGGGTTGGGTGGCTTTCATGGGTTGGGTGGCTTTCATGGGTTGGGTGGCTTTCATGGGTTGGGTGGCTTTCATGGGTTGGGTGGCTTTCATGGGTTGGGTGGCTTTCATGGGTTGGTTTCATGGGTTGGTTTCATGGGTTGGGTGGCTTTCATGGGTTGGTTTCATGGGTTGGGTGGCTTTCATGGGTTGGGTGGCTTTCATGGGTTGGGTGGCTTTCATGGGTTGGGTGGCTTTCATGGGTTGGGTGGCCTTCATGGGTTGGGTGGCTTTCATGGGTTGGGTGGCTTTCATGGGTTGGGTGGCTTTCATGGGTTGGGTGGCTTTCATGGGTTGGGTGGCCTTCATGGGTTGGGTGGCTTTCATGGGTTGGGTGGCCTTCATGGGTTGGGTGGCTTTCATGGGTTGGTTTCATGGGTTGGTTTCATGGGTTGGGTGGCTTTCATGGGTTGGTTTCATGGGTTGGGTGGCTTTCATGGGTTGGGTGGCTTTCATGGGTTGGGTGGCTTTCATGGGTTGGGTGGCTTTCATGGGTTGGGTGGCCTTCATGGGTTGGGTGGCTTTCATGGGTTGGGTGGCTTTCATGGGTTGGGTGGCTTTCATGGGTTGGGTGGCTTTCATGGGTTGGGTGGCTTTCATGGGTTGGGTGGCCTTCATGGGTTGGGTGGCTTTCATGGGTTGGGTGGCTTTCATGGGTTGGGTGGCTTTCATGGGTTGGGTGGCCTTCATGGGTTGGGTGGCTTTCATGGGTTGGGTGGCTTTCATGGGTTGGGTGGCCTTCATGGGTTGGGTGGCTTTCATGGGTTGGTTTCATGGGTTGGTTTCATGGGTTGGGTGGCTTTCATGGGTTGGGTTGGTTTCATGGGTTGGGTGGCTTTCATGGGTTGGGTGGCTTTCATGGGTTGGGTGGCTTTCATGGGTTGGGTGGCTTTCATGGGTTGGGTGGCTTTCATGGGTTGGTTTCATGGGTTGGTTTCATGGGTTGGGTGGCTTTCATGGGTTGGTTTCATGGGTTGGGTGGCTTTCATGGGTTGGGTTGGTTTCATGGGTTGGGTTGGTTTCATGGGTTCTTCGGCTGACGCACCTTTTTTCTGACTTCCTCCAGCAATTTTTCGTCAAAAAGGCGTGGTGTGACTACCAACACAGATACCTCCTTTTTAATGAGGACTGATGGATGGATGGATGGATGGATAGATGAGTGGATGGATGGATGGATGGGTGGATGGATGGATGGATGGGTGGAAGAAGAGATGAATGGATGAACTTGATTGTGAAGAGGTTGATGAGTAAGGTTTGCTTAAAGTGTGGTTGTACGGAAGTGCTGTACTTAAATACTTGTTTTTAGCACTATTTCAAAATGTATTTCGTATGATTCACGTGTAGTTGAGATTAATGTTTGAAAAAGGGTGAGAGTCATTCATTGAGGTGATGGAGATGGAGGTCTTCGAAGCCAGTGAAACATTTTCCAAGTCCTTTGAATGCTCTCAATTGAATTGAAAACGAAGAGATTTTATGAAAAGAAAAGGTGGTAGAAAAGAGAATGATGATGATGAAAAAAACAATGAGGCTAAAAATGAAGAAAAAAAGCTGAAACCAAAAAGTGATGAAGCGGTATTCAACGAAGATGAAGGGTTATTTAACAATGATGAGGTTACTCTAATAAGGGGTGGTCAACAGGGATGAGGGGTGGTCAACAGGGATGAGGGGCGGTCAACAGGGATGAGGGGTGGTCAACAGGGATGAGGGGTGGTCAACAGGGATGAGGGGTGGTCAACAGGGATGAGGGGTGGTCAACAGGGATGAGGGGTGGTCAACAGGGATGAGGGGTGGTCAACAGGGATGAGGGGTGGTCAACAGGGATGAGGGGTGGTCAACAGGGATGAGGGGTGGTCAACAGGGATGAGGGGTGGTCAACAGGGATGAGGGGTGGTCAACAGGGATGAGGGGTGGTCAACAGGGATGAGGGGTGGTCAACAGGGATGAGGGGTGGTCAACAGGGATGAGGGGTGGTCAACAGGGATGAGGGGTGGTCAACAGGGATGAGGGGTGGTTAACAGGGATGAGGGGTGGTCAACAGGGATGAGGGGTGGTCAACAAGGATGAGGGGTGGTCAACAGGGATGAGGGGTGGTCAACAGGGATGAGGGGTGGTCAACAGGGATGAGGGGTGGTCAACAGGGATGAGGGGTGGTCAACAGGGATGAGGGGTGGTCAACAGGGATGAGGGGTGGTCAACAGGAATGAGGGGTGGTCAACAGGGATGAGGGGTGATTAACAGGGATGAGGGGTGGTCAACAGGGATGAGGGGTGGTCAACAGGAATGAGGGGTGGTCAACAGGGATGAGGGGTGGTCAACAGGGATGAGGGGTGGTCAACAGGGATGAGGGGTGGTCAACAGGGATGAGGGGTGGTCAACAAGGATGAGGGGTGGTCAACAAGGATGAGGGGTGGTCAACAGGGATGAGGGGTGGTCAACAGGGATGAGGGGTGGTCAACAGGGATGAGGGGTGGTCAACAGGGATGAGGGGTGGTCAACAGGGATGAGGGGTGGTCAACAGGGATGAGGGGTGGTCAACAGGGATGAGGGGTGGTCAACAGGGATGAGGGGTGGTCAACAGGGATGAGGGGTGATTAACAGGGATGAGGGGTGGTCAACAGGGATGAGGGGTGGTCAACAGGAATGAGGGGTGGTCAACAGGGATGAGGGGTGGTCAACAGGGATGAGGGGTGGTCAACAGGGATGAGGGGTGGTCAACAGGGATGAGGGGTGGTCAACAGGGATGAGGGGTGGTCAACAGGGATGAGGGGTGGTCAACAGGGATGAGGGGTGGTCAACAGGGATGAGGGGTGGTCAACAGAAATGAGGGGTGGTCAACAGGGATGAGGGGTGGTCAACAGGGATGAGGGGTGGTCAACAGGGATGAGGGGTGGTCAACAGGGATGAGGGGTGGTCAGCAGGGATGAGGGGTGGTCAACAGGGATGAGGGGTGGTCAACAGGGATGAGGGGTGGTCAACAGGGATGAGGGGTGGTCAGCAGGGATGAGGGGTGGTCAACAGGGATGAGGGGTGGTCAACAGGAATGAGGGGTGGTCAACAGGGATGAGGGGTGGTCAACAAGGATGAGGGGTGGTCAACAGGGATGAGGGGTGGTCAACAGGGATGAGGGGTGGTCAACAAGGATGAGGGGTGGTCAACAGGGATGAGGGGTGGTTAACAGGGATGAGGGGTGGTCAACAGGGATGAGGGGTGGTCAACAGGGATGAGGGGTGGTCAACAGGGATGAGGGGTGGTCAACAGGGATGAGGGGTGGTTAACAGGGATGAGGGGTGGTCAACAGGGATGAGGGGTGGTCAACAGGGATGAGGGGTGGTCAACAGGGATGAGGGGTGGTCAACAGGGATGAGGGGTGGTTAACAGGGATGAGGGGTGGTCAACAGGGATGAGGGGTGGTCAACAGGGATGAGGGGTGGTCAACAGGGATGAGGGGTGGTCAACAGGGATGAGGGGTGGTCAACAGGGATGAGGGGTGGTCAACAGGGATGAGGGGTGGTTAACAGGGATGAGGGGTGGTTAACAGGGATGAGGGGTGGTCAACAGGGATGAGGGGTGGTCAACAGGGATGAGGAGTGGTCAACAGGGATGAGGGGTGGTCAACAGGGATGAAGGGTGGTTAACGGGGATGAGGTGAAAATCATGGAGATCTCCATCTTGTGACAAAAAGATAAACAGGTGAAAGGAAAAGTGACAAAGAATGCTTGGAAGTGACCATGACTAAGTTTACTTTTAAACTGAGAATGAAAGCGTCAAAAGTGCACTGGGTTACTGTGATGGTCTTGGTGGGGATCTTGTTCAATGCCGTCCAGATTCACCTCCTCCCCGTTGAAGTCAATCGCGTCTTAGCGACGCAAGGGTGGAGGTGGTCAATTTATTTATAAGCTTCAATCAGCGTTAGAACTTAGTGAGACTAAGTGTTTGATGCGAGTCAGCCTGAAGACATTAACTTGGTCAGCCTGAAAACATTAACTTTGTCAGCCTGAAAACATTAACTTTGTCAGCCTGAAGACATTAACTTTGTCAGCCTGAAGAACTTAACTTTGTCAGCCTGAAGGCATTAACTTTGTCAGCCTGAAGACATTAACTGCACAACACCTCACACCACCTCAAAACACCGCACAACACCCCACAACACCGCACAACACTTCACAACACCCCACAACACCGCACAACACCCCCACAACACCCCACAACACCGCACAACACCCCACAACACCGCACAACACTTCACAACACCCCACAACACCGCACAACACCCCCACAACACCCCACAACACCGCACAACACCTCACAACACCGCACAACACCTCACAACACCCCCGAACACCCCACAACACCGCACAACACCCCCACAACACCCCACAACACCGCACAACACCTCAAAACACCGCATAACACCTCACAACACCACACAACATCTCACAACACCACACAACACCGCACAACACCTCACAACACCGCACAACACCTCACAACACCGCACAACACCTCACAACACCACACAACATCTCACAACACCTCACAACACCGCACAACATCTCACATCACCGCACAACACCTCACAACACTGCACATTACTCCACAACACCGCACAACATTCCACAACATCGCACAACACTCCACAACACCGCACAACATTCCACAACATCGCACAACACTCCACAACACCGCACAACATTCCACAACAATCCACAAACATCGTTCTCCAGAAAGTCACAACCACCTAATAAACTCCATCCCTATAAGAGGCCACAACCACCACAAACACGCCTCACTACTCACGTCTCTTCTTCTTCTCCTCCTCCTCGTCGGTGGAGTCATCGTCGATGGGCGAGTCGGAGTCGTTGGAGTCGAAAGTGCTTTCTCGAACCACCATCTTCTTCACTGGAGGATACTTCTTGTCCACCACCTGTTCAGTGGTTGTGTCGTGTGGTGTGGTGAGGTGTGGTGTGGTGTCGTGTCGTGTGGTGAGGTGTGGTGTCGTGTCGTGTCGTGTGGTGAGGTGTGGTGTGGTGTGGTGAGGTGTGGTGTGGTGTGGTGTGGTGTGGTGTGGTGTGGTGTGGTGTGGTGTGGTGTCGTGTGGTGAGGTGTGGTGTGGTGTGGTGAGGCGTGGTGTGGTGTGGTGTGGTGTGGTGTGGTGTGGTGTGGTGTGGTGTGGTGTGGTGTGGTGTGGTGTGGTGTGGTGTGGTTTGCTGTGGTGTGGTGGTGCAGAGGTGACGGTCAGTGTTGGCTTTTTATAAATAGTATTTTTGGTTTTTATAACAATAATAATTATTTTTGTTTTTTTTGTTAATCTCACCATCACCACTGCCACCCACCTCCACCCTGGTTCCTCCGGTTTCCAGGACGGAGTGTTCGATGGCTAGTTGTTCCACAATGGCCTTGTTCATCGACGGACCGTCCGCCCCAGGCACTGTCTCCACCAACACGCCTCCCTGTGGTATGGTGTGGTGTGGTGTGGTGTGGTATGGTGTGGTGTGGTGTGGTATGGTGTGGTATGGTGTGGTGTGGTGAAGTGTGGTGAGGTGTGGTGAGGTGTGGTGAAGTGTGGTGTGGTATGGTGTGGTGTGGTGAGGTGTGGTGAGGTGTGGTGAAGTGTGGTGTGGTATGGTGTGGTGAAGAAAAAGACATGAAACAGCAACAAAGACAAGAGACAGAACCTACAGCGTACAAAAGGAAGTTAGGCTCACACTTGCCTCTGTACCTTTCCAGCGCATCTATCGTGTCTGCCTTCGCCTGCAGGACAAGAGTGCTTTCAATAAATCACCCTCTCAATATTATCGGCATTCTATTTCTATTATTCCAATAATAAAAATATTATCATTCTTAATATTTAAAATCATAATTCATATTATTACTATCAGTATTAATAATAAAAATATCATTTTCTATTATTATTATTATTATTATTATTATTATTATTATTATTATTATTGTTATTATTATTATTATTATTATTATTATTATTATTATTATTATTATTATTATTATTATTATTATTATTATTATTATTATTATTATTATTATTATTATTATTATTATTATTATTATTATTATTATTATTATTATTTTTATTATTATTATTATTATTATTATTATTATTATTATTATTATTATTATTATTATTATTATTATTATTATTATTATTATTATTATTATTATTATTATTATTATTATTATTATTATTATATTTATTATTATGCTCATTATTGTGGGCCTAATGATTTTCAAAGACGAAGAGGCAGTGACAATGCCGAATCTGAGGAGGTCGTCTCCCTGCTCGTTGCTGATGCGCTTGAAAACTGGCAGCATGGGCTTACAAGGACCACACCAGTCCTGATACACGTCTATCACTGCATGTGGTGTGGGGAGGTGTGGTGTGGTGTGGTGTAGTGCGGTGTGGTGTGGTGTGGTGTGGTGTGGTGTGGTGTGGTGTGGTGTGGTGTGGTTAGAGTGAGGTGTTGAAGGAATTAAGTGAAGGCTTGAAAACAAGAGAATAAGTCGAGAAATTCAGTGTAGTGGAATGGAGTTTAAAGTGGGTGAATGGAAAAGGAATGAGAGATAAGTGACAACCCACCAAGGAGTCCCTCCTTAGCCAGTTGCTCCTCCCACTCCTCCTGGTTTTCAATCTCTACCTGCAAAGACACCTCTTTGCCCCTGTTTCTGTTCGCCATCTATACGTGCTTGTATAAGTGTTTGTACGTGTAATTGTACGTTTAATTGTACGTGTAATTGTACGTGTAATTGTACGTGTAATTGTACGTGTAATTGTACGTGTAATTGTACGTGTAATTGTACGTGTAATTGTACGTGTAATTGCACGTGTACGTGTTTGAATATGTTAATTTTTTTAAATTAATTTGTTTAGTTTTTTTCTTTTTATTGACTTTTATCTTTCTTCCTGTACTAAGCTGGTTGGTGGTTGTCGTATAACCTTCTTTGTTGTTTACATTGAAGTTTTATGTTTTCCGTCGAGAAGTCCTTTTTTATTTGCAACCTCTTTTCATTAACCTTCAACTCGAAGCTATTGAGTGCTTCCAGGCAGGCCACTCACTGCTCATCAGCCGCTGTGTTCCCTGTCAAAATGTTCAAGGAAACTCTAAACGAAAGCAAAACTTTCGATTTTCATTGTTCATTTCAACTTTCTCAATCTTTTATTTTTTTATTTTCGATCAATAAATTCTTAAATAGCCTTTTTAAACCCGTAAAATTGTTCTGGTTGAAAAGATATTTCCAAATTTAATATTCTTTCGAGCGATTCATTACTAAAATCTTCGTCAAACTGGAAAGCTAAATGTACATACATATATATATATACATTTATATAAGATAAGCTTAATGGCTTTGTAGCATTGCCATGGAAACGATTTTGAAAGATTCTACTATTCACTAAGCGCCTACCATTTAACTTTGCCAACTGCATATTTTCAACAAAATGGATGATATTTGACAGGTGGGATTTATTCAAAAACATTGAGTGTCGTTGAATTTTTTCATTCATTTGTTTGAGTTAAAACCGAATGGAATTCAAATAAAAAAGAATTTTCAATAAATGAAATAACATTTAATGAGTCAAATGTTCCTATGAAATTCGCTGAATGTTCTCAATGCAGTCTGCTAGAACAATTTTTTAAAATAATAATGAACTGTTTCCATAACAAAAGAGAAAAGAATAGAAAGTACAAATTTATGCATTCCAAATCTAACAAGTTTTCAGGGCGTTTGTGTCACATTATTTAAAATGGTTGTTTTGTATCATTTCCAGTTTTTGTCTGGACTTGCTTCAATAAAGACTATAAAAAGAATACTAATTTTCGGCTTAGAACTTTGAACCACAAAAAGCTTCACGTTACCAAGGTAACATAGTCAATACACCGTTGATGGAAATTCCAAGGTTACAATTTGAAAAAGAATTACAACAACAACTCAAAAAGCTTATAAAGACTTCATTTCAAAATTAAATCTTCAGCAGTTCGTGTGGGTGTGGTTGTTTTTTCATATCAATCATTGATGCTGATCCAGACCGACGCCGCAAAGCTTATCAGCCTACACACGTCAATCACTAAATCTAAAGAGACCTCTTGAAAATGCTTACGAGTATCTACGTCATCAGCTTGTTTCGCTACGTTTCAAAGTATTTGTTTGTTTATTTATTTATTTATTTATTTATTTATTTATTTATTAAATTAAAGGATTAAATGATGACTAGTCAGTCATTTACTCATTCACTTGCTTTTTGTTTCTTCATTCATTCGTCATATTTCCAATTTATTGCATTTTTAGCAAAAAAGATGTTTCAGCTTTTCTGAGGCTGCCAGGCATTCCTGCTTCAAAGCTACCATTACCATGACTACGGCGAGAGAAGGTTCGTTATGGCGTCTTATCAGTACGAAATGAACTTTTCAACTACGAACACTTGTTCACAGTCAAATTGGTTTTGCTTTTCAAGCGTTTGTCAAAACAGTTGTGTGCAGAGGACGCTCAGAAGTGTAGGTTCGGAAGAGACGAGTGTGGGAAGATGGTTGTACCTCCAAGACATCACAGCTCGAACAATTTGAGTATAAGAAGAAATAAAAATGGAATCTCGAAAGTCCTCAAAAGGACGTAGGTGTCGTTTGGGAAGTGAAGAGCATTGGTATCAAGTCTCTGACACGTGATGGAGGAATAATACGAAATCAGTGCTATAAAAGGAACACAGCTGTTTGTAACTTCCATGTTCCTGAATGAAAAGGGCTATGAAACTTGCTACCAGGTGGCTAGGTGTCGAAGGAGTTAGCACTCGGGCACGCTGTATGAACCATCACAGTTTTTGATCACCACCACCCTCTCAAAGCTGCCATCACCACTACCATCACTACCTCTGCCGTCCTCATCGTCGGGGTAGTGGCGGATAAAGGGTTCGCAATCGGCAGTGTCCACACTCACCTCCCTCACCTTCAGCCGCATGCAGAAGGCCAACAGAGACAACAGCACCTGTCAGTGTGGGGAAGGATTGTCAGCTCAACAAAAGCACTTCTCTATTGTGTTTCCATTATTATTTTAAATCTTATTATTACTGTTATTATTATTATTATTATTATTGTTGTTGTTGTTATTATTATTATTATTGTTGTTGTTGTTTTTGTTGTTGTTTTTGTTGTTGTTTTTGTTGTTTTTGTTTAGTTAATACCATACAAGCTATTGAAATGATGCGACCCTGCTGACGTCACACACTGAATCACAAGCACCTTGTTGGGAGGCGAACACTGCCCCATGGGCCTCAGCCCTTTGTGGTAGAAAGCATCTGGAGTGAGTGTTGGCTCTTTTGAAAATATCAACCAGGCCAAATAGTTGGCGTTGGAAGGGTTTCGCTGAAAGTCAACATGCAATTGTATTGATTGGAGAAGCATGAGCGCCTTCAACGCCTCCATCAGACCATCGTCGCATAAGGGGTTTCCGTTCAAGAACTCATCCAGGAAGCCGTCAATGGCGCCTGTGCCTTGTGGTGGTGGTGGTGGTGGTGGTGGTGGTGGTGGTGGTGGTGGTGGTGGTGGTGGTAGGGGTGGGGGTGGTGGGGGTGGGGGTGGTGGTGGTGGTGGTGGTGGTGGTGGTGGTGGTGGTGGTGGTGGTGGTGGTGGTGGTGGTGGTGGTGGTGGTAGTGGGGGTGGGGGTGGTGGTGGTGGTGGTGGTGGGGGTGGGGGTGGAAGTGGTTGATTTTATTTTTTCAATAAATTATTTTTCAAATAATTTTTAAATTAATTTATTATGTCGAGAGATCAATGTTGTGAAGCAGTTCTGAAAGCACCTTGAGGGTTCTTCGGCTCTCCCTTGCCAGGCGCCTTGTGCAGTTGCTTCAACTGAGGAGTTAGGGGCAAGAGTCTACATGACTATTACGCTACATGACTATTACGCTACATGACTATTACGCTACATGACTATTACGCTACATGACTATTACGCTACATGACTATTACGCTACATGACTATTACGCTACATGACTATTACGCTACATGACTATTACGCTACATGACTATTACGCTACATGACTATTACGCTACATGACTATTACGCTACATGACTATTACGCTACATGACTATTACGCTACATGACTATTACGCTACATGACTATTACGCTACATGACTATTACGCTACATGACTATTACGCTACATGACTATTACGCTACATGACTATTACGCTACATGACTATTACGCTACATGACTATTACGCTACATGACTATTACGCTACATGACTATTACGCTACATGACTATTACGCTACATGACTATTACGCTACATGACTATTACGCTACATGACTATTACGCTACATGACTATTACGCTACATGACTATTACGCTACATGACTCAATAAGTTCTTACATAATGAAATGATCACTCCAATGCACTTTTGACTGAATAAATAAATGAATTTAAAAAATTTGTGACAAAAGATAACTTAACAAAAGATAACTTCACACAACATTGAAACACAGAAGGTAGGACGCACAGCGTGCAAAAGCAACATGAGACACTGTTCGGCCCTCTTCGTGCTGCTGCGTGAGGACTCGTTGGCGGGTGCTTGATCGTCCAGGAAGTGGCAGTGCTTGCTGAAGAGGAGACTCATGTACTGGCGTGAAAGAGGTTGAAAGGGGTTGAAAGGGGTTGAAGAGGTTGGGTGGGTTGATGGGGGTGTTGGGAGTTTGTGTGAGTTTGTGTGGGTTGGCATGAGTTTGTGTGGGTTGGCGTGAGTTTGTGTGGGTTGGCGTGAGTTTGTGTGGGTTGGTGTCAGTTTGTGTGGGTTGGCATGAGTTTGTGTGGGTTGGCGTGAGTTTGTGTGGGTTGGCGTGAGTTTGTGTGGGTTGGTGTCAGTTTGTGTGGGTTGGTGTCAGTTTTTGGATTTATTGGGGCGCTGGTTGAAAAGAGTCTCTGGTGGTTGATGAGTGGGCGGGTTGTTATGGCATAGTGAGTGCCTACATTTAAGACTTGGAAGCCACAATCATTGAAAACATTTCTTTATTCCAAGCCCATAACCACCGACACATCACTGAATCTACCTTTGCAAAATCTCTTGACAGCTCGCTGGCAAACTTCAAAAGTTTTTGTTGCACTATCGCAGCTACGAAGACAGCTCTGATGACACTGTGTTTGTCCTTCTTGATCTGTCTTATCTGATCTGTGCCCACTAGCATGCTGAGTCGATTGTATTCCTGGGTGTCCAACGTAATGAGGCGGATTATGAGACACAATTTGATGCAAGTGTGAATGCAGTTGTTATTAAAGTTAATTCAGTTGGTTAGTTATATAGATATTGTTAAAGATAAGCTGATAAGCTGATAAGCTGATAAGCTGATAAGCTTATAAGCTTTTAGCGAATTATAAATTTTATAAAGGTTCGTGACTATAACTCAAAGGAGCAACCGACGTGGCTGTTGAGTTGTTGCAGGTGGGGACGCAGAGAGTGTTGCATGCACTGCCTTACGGAGACCTTTTCTTCCTTCCACTCCGGCAAGATGGCTTTGAGCGCCTCGATGTGCTGTATGAAAGGCATGTTTGATGGCAACAGTGTGTTAGTGCGAGCGTTTGTTTGGTGGTGGCTGAGGACCGACATGAGCAGGTCCTTGCCGATGTCTCTGCAATACTCATCAACGTTGCTTGCACTCAATCTCTCGAACAGAACGCTCGGATTGCTCAAAAAGTCCTGCAAACTCACGTCGTCGTGACGAGTCTGCGTTTCGTTGTTGTTGTTGTTTTTTTTACTGATGTTAATGTTGCTATTATTGTTGTTGATGTTGTTGTTGTTGTTGTTGTTGTTGTTGTTGTTGTTGCTGATGTTAATGGTGCTGTTGATGTTGTTGTTGCTGCTGTTATTGTTGTTGTTGTAGCCGTTGTTATTGTTGATGAGATCCAGTTCCAAACTGGAGAATCCATTCTCCTCCACATCCGGAGACTCCTTGAGGGCTGCAGACAGCAGTTCATCTTCAATGTACAAGTCGTCCATGGCACTGAAGGTCCTGAGGAGACAACCCTCCGGCTCCGCCCGCCTCCTCGCCACTCGGGCGAGCTCCTTCTTGTGTCTGAGTCCTCCTTCTTCCTTATTTCCTTCTCGAAAGCCTTCATCTCCCATCGGGCCAGAGGCACATTCAACTCCCATTTTCTCATCGTTGTCGTCTGAAGCGTCGTCATCGACGCTACTCGAGTGCTGCAGCTGGCATCCTGAGAGCCACACGGAAAACTTCTCTAAAGAAGATTCTGAGTTTTTGGCGTCTAATGAGCCTTCACTCACCTCCTCTTCTATCTCCTTCCCTTTTTCGCTTCCACAGCTACTTGCAAAGCTTTCTCCTACTCCTGAATACCTGGATGAGTTGCTACTCTGCCCCTCTGTCTGCACCTTTCTCTGCCCTCCTCTCTGCCCCTCTCTCTGCCCCTCTCTTTGCCCTTCTCTTTGCCCTCCTCTCTGCCCCCCTCTCTGCCCCTTCTTTGGCGGAGTCAACGCCTCCACAGCTCCCAGCGTGTAGCGCTGAGCAACAGACCTGCGTGGATGCTCCTTCTCCTGCAGACACTCCATCTGACGGGGTTCGAGTGTTGTTTCGGATGCTTCAGAGTCTCTTTAGATCTGCCACTATAATAATATTCGTGTTTGTATTGTATTGTATTGTATAAGTTGTGCTAATAAAGATCAAATTAGACGTTTTCCACTTTAAATTTATTGCAAATTTTTCAAAAGTGTGCAGTCAGCACTATGAGAGGGTTGGGCAACTATGACATCGTATTCGACATTGTAGGTGACTTGACAGTTTATATTGTGTGAGAGTTGAATTGAGTTTGAAACTTGAACTACATTGCAGGCTGCCCCAATGACCTCATTTCTCTTATTTCAACATGTAGCAGGACAAGCAAACCTGTTCGTTCAAATCGCCCATCTCTCCTGACAACTGGCTTATTTGACTCTGCAGCAGTTCCAACTTGTCCAACGTTATGCTTTCTTCTATGACGTCATCAAAAAGTCCGTCACATCTCTTGCTGCTGTCGCTACGTTCGTCCCACGCCTCTTCCATCGACTGGTCATCAATGTCGCCATGCGAGGTGTGGTGGCACAAGCTGCTGTTTCCATTGTCGTTGTTTTTTTCTCCGTTGTCGCTAAATAAATTGACGTAATCCAGCACGGAATTGTTGTTGTTGTTGCTGTTGTTGTTGTTGTTGTTGTTGTTGTTGTTGTTGTTGTTGTTGTTGTTGTTGTTGTTGGGGATGGTGGTGTTTGTGACGTTGTCAAGTTGTTCGCAATAGTCCAAACAAAAGTTATTGTTTTCAAAGGCGTGGTGGCTTCTTCTGAGAGGATGGTCATCGTGTCGGTGGCATAAGTGAGGAGGCTGCTGGCGGAGGTGAGGAGGAAGAAGAGAAAGAGGAAGAAGACGACGGTCGAACGAGTTTATGAGTTTGTTCGAGAGTTCTTTTCTCGTGCTTCCCGACGAAGAAGTTGTGCAGATGTCAAAGTTGTTGAAGAAGTTATTGTTGCAGTTTTCAGTAGTTTGGTGGGAAACGTTGTGAGGTGGTGTTTGAGGGTGGCAGGAATGGGAGGAACAGTTGGGTGGCAGGTGGGAAGGACGGGTGGGTGGCAGGTGGGAAGAACGGACGGGTGGCAGGTGGGAAGAACGGACGGGTGGCAAGTGGGAGGGACTGTTTGTCTCGTGCGACAGTCGCCGTCGTGGTTCGGCAAGTGGTCTGTGCAATCCTCTGTTGGAAGGGTCACTGCAACCGTGGCACGAACCACTCGGCTTCGAGTCAATTTTGTGGCCTCCTTTTGTCTGCTTGCTGTTCCCCTTCCAAAATTCGCTCTTCAACAAAGCGATGTCTGTAGAAAAAAAGTTGAGTTTATGTTCAATTTAATTTTAATTGACTAAAAATTGAAAAACAGAGAGACTTGGTGATTTGCATTTTTAAGAGCTTACCGCATCCTTCCGCCACGTCGTCTTCGTGAATCTGCGGTGGTATTGGGTGTTCAATCCTTAAATCTTTCTACACTCCATAACACCATCCACTTCGTCCAGAAGGTAATCCAAAAGCTTTATTGGCATTGAAATGTGTCTTGGAAATCAACTCAAAAACAATTTGACTTTTAAATTAAAAATTCCGCTTCTCAACGAAAAATCTTCATTGCAAAGCAATAACATGGGAAATGAGTAGTGGTTGAAAGTGTTACAACATAGGACTGCCGTAACAACTGATTGGTGGTTGAAAGTGTTACAACATAGGACTGCCGTAGGAACTGATTGGTGGTTGAAAGTGTTACAACATAGGACTGCCGTAGGAACTGATTGGTGGTTGAAAGTGTTACAACATAGGACTGCCGTAACAACTGATTGGTGGTTGAAAGTGTTACAACATAGGACTGCCGTAGGAACTGATTGGTGGATGAAAGTGTTACAACATAGGACTGCCGTAGGAACTGATTGGTGGTTGAAAGTGTTACAACATAGGACTGCCGTAACAACTGATTGGTGGTTGAAAGTGTTACAACATAGGACTGCCGTAACAACTGATTGGTGGTTGAAAGTGTTACAACATAGGACTGCCGTAACAACTGATTGGTGGTTGAAAGTGTTCCAACATAGGACTGCCGTAGGAACTGATTGGTGGTTGAAAGTGTTACAACATAGGACTGCCGTAACAACTGATTGGTGGTTGAAAGTGTTCCAACATAGGACTGCCGTAACAACTGATTGGTGGTTGAAAGTGTTACAACATAGGACTGCCGTAGGAACTGATTGGTGGTTGAAAGTGTTACAACATAGGACTGCCGTAGGAACTGATTGGTGGTTGAAAGTGTTCCAACATAGGACTGCCGTAACAACTGATTGGTGGTTGAAAGTGTTACAACATAGGACTGCCGTAGGAACTGATTGGTGGTTGAAAGTGTTACAACATAGGACTGCCGTAACAACTGATTGGTGGTTGAAAGTGTTACAACATAGGACTGCCGTAACAACTGATTGGTGGTTGAAAGTGTTACAACATAGGACTGCCGTAGGAACTGATTGGTGGTTGAAAGTGTTACAACATAGGACTGCCGTAGGAACTGATTGGTGGTTGAAAGTGTTCCAACATAGGACTGCCGTAGGAACTGATTGGTGGTTGAAAGTGTTACAACATAGGACTGCCGTAGGAACTGATTGGTGGTTGAAAGTGTTACAACATAGGACTGCCGTAGGAACTGATTGGTGGTTGAAAGTGTTACAACATAGGACTGCCGTGACAACTGATTGGTGGTTGAAAGTGTTACAACATAGGACTGCCGTAGGAACTGATTGGTGGTTGAAAGTGTTACAACATAGGACTGCCGTAGGAACTGATTGGTGGTTGAAAGTGTTACAACATAGGACTGCCGTGACAACTGATTGGTGGTTGAAAGTGTTACAACATAGGACTGCCGTAGGAACTGATTGGTGGTTGAAAGTGTTACAACATAGGACTGCCGTAGGAACTGATTGGTGGTTGAAAGTGTTACAACATAGGACTGCCGTAACAACTGATTGGTGGTTGAAAGTGTTACAACATAGGACTGCCGTAGGAACTGATTGGTGGTTGAAAGTGTTACAACATAGGACTGCCGTAGGAACTGATTGGTGGTTGAAAGTGTTACAACATAGGACTGCCGTAACAACTGATTGGTGGTTGAAAGTGTTACAACATAGGACTGCCGTAACAACTGATTGGTGGTTGAAAGTGTTACAACATAGGACTGCCGTAGGAACTGATTGGTGGTTGAAAGTGTTACAACATAGGACTGCCGTAGGAACTGATTGGTGGTTGAAAGTGTTACAACATAGGACTGCCGTAGGAACTGATTGGTGGTTGAAAGTGTTACAACATAGGACTGCCGTAACAACTGATTGGTGGTTGAAAGTGTTACAACATAGGACTGCCGTAACAACTGATTGGTGGTTGAAAGTGTTACAACATAGGACTGCCGTAGGAACTGATTGGTGGTTGAAAGTGTTACAACATAGGACTGCCGTAACAACTGATTGGTGGTTGAAAGTGTTACAACATAGGACTGCCGTAGGAACTGATTGGTGGTTGAAAGTGTTACAACATAGGACTGCCGTAGGAACTGATTGGTGGTTGAAAGTGTTACAACATAGGACTGCCGTAACAACTGATTGGTGGTTGAAAGTGTTACAACATAGGACTGCCGTAACAACTGATTGGTGGTTGAAAGTGTTACAACATAGGACTGCCGTAGGAACTGATTGGTGGTTGAAAGTGTTACAACATAGGACTGCCGTAGGAACTGATTGGTGGTTGAAAGTGTTACAACATAGGACTGCCGTAGGAACTGATTGGTGGTTGAAAGTGTTACAACATAGGACTGCCGTAACAACTGATTGGTGGTTGAAAGTGTTACAACATAGGACTGCCGTAACAACTGATTGGTGGTTGAAAGTGTTACAACATAGGACTGCCGTAGGAACTGATTGGTGGTTGAAAGTGTTACAACATAGGACTGCCGTAACAACTGATTGGTGGTTGAAAGTGTTACAACATAGGACTGCCGTAGGAACTGATTGGTGGTTGAAAGTGTTACAACATAGGACTGCCGTAGGAACTGATTGGTGGTTGAAAGTGTTACAACATAGGACTGCCGTAACAACTGATTGGTGGTTGAAAGTGTTACAACATAGGACTGCCGTAACAACTGATTGGTGGTTGAAAGTGTTACAACATAGGACTGCCGTAGGAACTGATTGGTGGTTGAAAGTGTTACAACATAGGACTGCCGTAGGAACTGATTGGTGGTTGAAAGTGTTACAACATAGGACTGCCGTAGGAACTGATTGGTGGTTGAAAGTGTTACAACATAGGACTGCCGTAACAACTGATTGGTGGTTGAAAGTGTTACAACATAGGACTGCCGTAACAACTGATTGGTGGTTGAAAGTGTTACAACATAGGACTGCCGTAGGAACTGATTGGTGGTTGAAAGTGTTACAACATAGGACTGCCGTAACAACTGATTGGTGGTTGAAAGTGTTACAACATAGGACTGCCGTAGGAACTGATTGGTGGTTGAAAGTGTTCCAACATAGGACTGCCGTAGGAACTGATTGGTGGTTGAAAGTGTTACAACATATGACTGCCGTAACAACTGATTGGTGGTTGAAAGTGTTCCAACATAGGACTGCCGTAGGAACTGATTGGTGGTTGAAAGTGTTACAACATAGGACTGCCGTAGGAACTGATTGGTGGTTGAAAGTGTTACAACATAGGACTGCCGTAGGAACTGATTGGTGGTTGAAAGTGTTACAACATAGGACTGCCGTAGGAACTGATTGGTGGTTGAAAGTGTTACAACATAGGACTGCCGTAACAACTGATTGGTGGTTGAAAGTGTTACAACATAGGACTGCCGTAACAACTGATTGGTGGTTGAAAGTGTTACAACATAGGACTGCCGTAGGAACTGATTGGTGGTTGAAAGTGTTACAACATAGGACTGCCGTAGGAACTGATTGGTGGTTGAAAGTGTTACAACATAGGACTGCCGTAGGAACTGATTGGTGGTTGAAAGTGTTACAACATAGGACTGCCGTGACAACTGATTGGTGGTTGAAAGTGTTACAACATAGGACTGCCGTAGGAACTGATTGGTGGTTGAAAGTGTTACAACATAGGACTGCCGTAGGAACTGATTGGTGGTTGAAAGTGTTACAACATAGGACTGCCGTGACAACTGATTGGTGGTTGAAAGTGTTACAACATAGGACTGCCGTAACAACTGATTGGTGGTTGAAAGTGTTACAACATAGGACTGCCGTAGGAACTGATTGGTGGTTGAAAGTGTTACAACATAGGACTGCCGTAACAACTGATTGGTGGTTGAAAGTGTTACAACATAGGACTGCCGTAGGAACTGATTGGTGGTTGAAAGTGTTACAACATAGGACTGCCGTAGGAACTGATTGGTGGTTGAAAGTGTTACAACATAGGACTGCCGTAACAACTGATTGGTGGTTGAAAGTGTTACAACATAGGACTGCCGTAACAACTGATTGGTGGTTGAAAGTGTTACAACATAGGACTGCCGTAGGAACTGATTGGTGGTTGAAAGTGTTACAACATAGGACTGCCGTAGGAACTGATTGGTGGTTGAAAGTGTTACAACATAGGACTGCCGTAGGAACTGATTGGTGGTTGAAAGTGTTACAACATAGGACTGCCGTAACAACTGATTGGTGGTTGAAAGTGTTACAACATAGGACTGCCGTAACAACTGATTGGTGGTTGAAAGTGTTACAACATAGGACTGCCGTAGGAACTGATTGGTGGTTGAAAGTGTTACAACATAGGACTGCCGTAACAACTGATTGGTGGTTGAAAGTGTTACAACATAGGACTGCCGTAGGAACTGATTGGTGGTTGAAAGTGTTACAACATAGGACTGCCGTAGGAACTGATTGGTGGTTGAAAGTGTTACAACATAGGACTGCCGTAACAACTGATTGGTGGTTGAAAGTGTTACAACATAGGACTGCCGTAACAACTGATTGGTGGTTGAAAGTGTTACAACATAGGACTGCCGTAGGAACTGATTGGTGGTTGAAAGTGTTACAACATAGGACTGCCGTAGGAACTGATTGGTGGTTGAAAGTGTTACAACATAGGACTGCCGTAGGAACTGATTGGTGGTTGAAAGTGTTACAACATAGGACTGCCGTAACAACTGATTGGTGGTTGAAAGTGTTACAACATAGGACTGCCGTAACAACTGATTGGTGGTTGAAAGTGTTACAACATAGGACTGCCGTAGGAACTGATTGGTGGTTGAAAGTGTTACAACATAGGACTGCCGTAACAACTGATTGGTGGTTGAAAGTGTTACAACATAGGACTGCCGTAGGAATGATTGGTGGTTGAAAGTGTTACAACATAGGACTGCCGTAAGAACTGTAGCAATGTTGAATACATATTTATAGTCTTGATTAGAGCAAGTCCAGACATACGCTGGAATATCAAGTCCAGACATACGCTGGAATATCAAGTCCACACATACGCTGGAATGTCACAAAACAGGCGAATAGATATATTATATATTACACATGCGTATAATGAATTATTCTCATACTTCATTGAGGGCAACAGTGATGGTGCATCAGCAAGCAAGCTACTAGTGACATTGACTAATTGTTCTATAAATATTATTAATAATATATCAGAATTCGTGTTAGCCCATGGGAGCACCTTTGAACAAGGGCTGAATGGCGCCTTACCAATGATTAGATTAGATTAGATTAGATTAGATTAGATTAGATTAGATTAGATTAGATTAGATTAGATTAGATTAGATAAGATTAGATTAGATTAGATTAGATTAGATTAGATTAGATTAGATTAGATTAGATTAGATTAGATTAGATTAGATTAGATTAGATTAGATTAGATTAGATTAGATTAGATTAGATTAGATTAGATTAGATTAGATTAGATTAGATTAGATTAGATTAGATTAGATTAGATTAGATTAGATTAGACAATAAGGTCATGAGCAGAACGCTGCAGAGGCGGGTGGTATGGTATGGGACGAGCCTTGTGTGAGGGCCAGAAGTGTCTGTAGAGGCGGTAAACCAGGTAGGTGGTCAGGCCAACACTCACCCCAACCAGACACACCAGACTGGTCGCCTTCACTGCAGTAGATGCGTTTTTAAGAATGCATTTTGCAATGAATTATGTCAAACAATATTTTTGAAGTTAATCAAGTATAAAGTATATATTCTCGCAATTGTCATTCTTTTAACTGACTTTCTGTTCTTTTTTCTATTAATGGTGCATTTGACATTGTATTTATAGTGTGGCCTCGAAACTCTACAAGCTTAATGCCACTATAATAATACTCTTGTTTGTATTGTATTGTATCATAATAATATTCGTGTTTGTATTGTATTGTATCATAACAATATTCGTGTTTGTATTGTATTGTATCATAACAATATTCGTGTTTGTATTGTATTGTATCATAACAATATTCGTGTTTGTATTGTATTGTATCATAACAATATTCGTGTTTGTATTGTATTGTATCATAACAATATTCGTGTTTGTATTGTATTGTAATAATATTCGTGTTTGTATTGTATTGTATCATAACAATATTCGTGTTTGTATTGTATCATAACAATATTCGTGTTTGTATTGTATTTATAGTGATAATGAGCTAAAATGGCGTGTGCACAAAAGGTGTTTGAAGCTTGCAACTCGCAAGCTTTATGATTGTTCGGAAGGTTTTTAATCTTATTGAAATAGTTTAAAAAGAATAAAAATTGCTTAAAAGTAAATTTAAATTGTTTAAAAGTAAATTTAAATTGTTTAAAAGTAAATTTAAATTGTTTAAAAGTAAATTTAAAGTGCTTAAAAGTAAATTTAAATTTTTTAAAAGTAAATTTAAATTGTTTAAAAGTGAAGTAAAATTGTTTAAAAGTGAAGTGCAATTGTTTAAAAGTGAAGTGCAATTGTTTAAAAGTGAAGTAAAATTGTTTAAAAGTGAATTCAAATAGTTTAAAAGTGAAGTAACCCACAGCGGTGAAACCGTTTGCATGGGAGCGCCTTTGAACATAGTGCCGAAGGGCTCGTTACAAATGTCTTGATTAGATTAGATTAGATTAGATTAGATTAGATTAGATTAGATTAGATTAGATTAGATAAGATTAGATTAGATTAGATTAGATTAGATTAGATTAGATTAGATAAGATTAGATTAGATTAGATTAGATAAGATTAGATTAGATTAGATTAGATTAGATTAGATTAGATTAGATTAGATTAGATTAGATTAGATTAGATTAGATTAGATTAGATTAGATTAGATTAGATTAGATTAGATTAGATTAGATTAGATTAGATTAGAACAGATTAGATTAATTAATTAAGGGGGATCAAAGAGGGAATAGAAGTTACGACATAACGCACCAAGGCCATCAGTGAACCACAGGTAGACGGAGCTGATGGCGAAAGAGGATTTTTTGCCCAGTTGGAGGGAGAGGGTGAGAAGGTGGGGGGTGTTTTGGTGAGGATCCTCGAGCGAGGAGATCAAATAACCCTTGTGCTCGTCTGCAGAGACGTAGTACAAGCGGGCGGAGTTGTGGCTGTGTCGCGGCTGTGCTATGCTTTCTAATGAGTTGTGTGTGAAGTTGGAAAGCATTTTGAAGCAACTAAAAGTTTCTGGTGGTGGCTGTGGGAGTGGTGACGGTGGTGGTGGCTGTGGGAGTGGTGGCTGTAGTGGTGGTGACGGTGGTGGTGGCTGTGGGAGTGGTGACGGTGGTGGTGGCTGTGGGAGTGGTGGCTGTAGTGGTGGTGACGGTGGTGGTGGCTGTGGTGGTGGTGGCTGTGGTGGTGGTGGCTGTGGTGGTGGTGATGCTAGCGGTAGTGTTGGCGAGAATCAAGGAGGGTGTGTTCCTCGGAACAATCAGAAGTGCAAGAATCCATCACGGGTGAGTGGAAGAGAGGGCGGAGGAGGTATTTAAATAGTTTGAGTTGCAGCCGATGAAAGATAAAACATGTTTGTTTTTTTATTAATAGGATATTTTTTTATTAATAGGATTTATTTGTTATAAGTATTATTTTATTTCAAGTTTTATTCGATTCTCTCATTTTTGGATGAAATCAGCATGGGGCCTTTAACGACTTTGATGAAAGCATGAAGGTTTGAAGCTTTGCATGTGTTTTAAGGATGTAATATATAAACATTCTGGAATTCAAAAACGTGAAAACGCAAAAAGCTGTTTTTGCTTATTTAAAACTGTTGAATAGTTTTTAATAAAACAAACAAAATTTTAGTCACTGTTACTATTCACAGACTTCAAACGGCTAGAGGTTAAATGACTGTTTCGAAGCCGTGTTTATCAGTCTTGCATTCTAATCATATTACTGCTTCTGACGATCGATATATGAAGGCTGCTTTGGAGGAAAAATCCATTTATTTATTTATTTTATTTGGATTTGGTTTAAGAATATATCCAATTTGATGTGTTCAATTAGAAAAGATATATTATTATAGCTAGTTATGCTATAATACTAGAATGAAATTAATTCAAATAAAATTATTATTTTTTAAATGGAAAATATTTTGGTTTTATTTAAGTTTGTATTTATTATATGTTAATACTTAATTTTATTGCAGTTTTTCAGATTGAAAAATTATTAATGAATGTTGTTTATCAAAAAAAGTGCCGTTGATATGTTTGTGTGAAATTGGAAATAAAATAAAAAGATGCGATTAGTGATAAAAAACCATTTTAAAATGGTATAGAATTATAGTTTTGTTGATTAGATCAACCTTGCTTCCGCTAAAGTGTTTTTATTACTTGGTTTTTTCTAATAAAGTTTGTTATTTTAGCTGAATCGAAAGACATACTATGGAATATAATTTAGGTTGTTATATTTTTTAATAAATTTCAAATATTTTCAAAATATTTTTTAGTATAGTTTTCGGTTGTCAGAAAAGTTAATAAACCAAATAATTATATGTAAAATAAGCCAAAAGGCCGCCTTGAAATATCGTTAATAGAATTTTAAAGTTGTTTTTCTCATTGTGAAAACAAACTGCTTTTAAATCATTTTTCAAATTTAAAAAAATGAAATCTATAAATATCTCAAGTTTTAAAAAAAAGTTTATATGAAAATTCAACATTTAAAAAAGTCCAAATTTTAACAATTCAAATAAAAATATGATAAGAAAAAGTTTCAACAACATTGTTTTTTAAATGTGCTCATCATAGTTTTTTAAAATAATTTTGAAGATCTCACAACTTTGTACCATACATGGTCATTGTTAGGTGTATTTTTAATTTTCAACCATAATAACTCACTTCCTTTTTGAACTTTCGCCCAATCAGTGAACATAGCAGACTCTGCATGGAAAAGCACAGATTCTGTTTCAGTTCTTCTATCCACCAGTAATGACATCCAGATGCTCTCTTGTTGGTCTTCAACATTTAAAAAAAAATCAGTTCCCTTCAATGAAAATATTAATTTTTTATCAATACATTTTAATTTTCTGTTATGAAAAAATGCATAATCTGTCAAAAGTTTTTTTCTTTGTGTTAATAGAACAAGATTTGTTTGCATTTTTTTGACTGTTGAAGAGGTTCAATTTTTAAAAGTTTTTGTATGGTTTTTCAATTTTTTGTGTGATGAGTTATTTTTAAAGCAAAAATGTTTTTGGTAGAAGGACTTTCAATGAAGGCATTTCTTTGTTGTATTAAATCAGGTAGGGAATTGAAGGTGTCATGGAAGGGGGGATGTAAGTGGCGGGAAATTAACAGCTTTAAAACTTCATCTGTACTGATAGGAGTGTTTGTGTATCACTTGCAATGTCTGATGAGGTTGCCACCCCACCGCAGATAAGGATGCTCCAAGGAAGAGGCTAAAAGAAATCAAAGTTGAATCAACCAACAAACCAGACTTAGAATACAGCAACTTACCCAGTGTGTTTGCAACGGATTTCACTTCTCTTATCATGATTTGGAACCTTATTAACAACCATCATAATAACACAGTTTATGATCATAATTCACATGTTTTTCCACCCAAACTACAGTATCAGCAAAGTCAGAGCCTTCTTCCACATCAGACGACACCGGCAAATTCAACACTGATGTGTCATACTGCTGTGAACACTGTGGCAAGCTATGCAAGACCTTCCAACGACTCAAGAACCACATTGAGGTGGCTGACACTACAATGTCCTCTTTCTCTCCATACTTTCTCTCCCTTTCTCTTCATTTATGGTTATATTTCCGTTTGAAATATTTCTTTTTAACGAAGCCATTCAATATTATCATTATTCTGTACAATCTTCAAAATACAAGCGTGTTTTATTTGATTCCCTAGGTGGTGCACAGGAGGACGACAGACGAGTCAAACGAGCGGCAGACGTTCCAGTGTTACATATGCGACAAGCACTCGGTGTCCTCGGAGGGTCTCAAGAGGCACATGTGGATCCACACCGGCGAAAAGAGGTTCGTATTGTGCGCTATACAATTCGCCATTGACGCTACATAGTATTACACGACTGTAAATAGCGGAAAGGAAGGAAGGAGGATTGCGTGCTTTTATCTTGTGTGGTCAGTATGTAATTACCCTCTCAATAACCTCCATCATCGTATTGTGCTGTATTGCCTTGTATTGCTTGTGTTTGTTTGTTTTATGTTTCAGTGCATTGTATTGTTTTGTGTTTGTTTGTTTTATGTTTCAGTGCATTGTATTTTTTTGTGTTTGTTTGTTTTATGTTTCAGTGCATTGTATTTTTTTGTGTTTGTTTGTTTTATGTTTCAGTGCATTGTATTTTTTTGTGTTTGTTTGTTTTATGTTTCAGTGCATTGTATTTTTGTTTGTTTGTTTGTTTTATGTTTCAGTGCATTGTATTTTTTTGTGTTTGTTTGTTTTATGTTTCAGTGCATTGTATTGTTTTGTGTTTGTTTGTTTTATGTTTCAGTGCATTGTATTTTTTTGTGTTTGTTTGTTTTATGTTTCAGTGCATTGTATTGTTTTGTGTTTGTTTGTTTTATGTTTCAGTGCATTGTATTTTTGTTTGTTTGTTTGTTTTATGTTTCAGTGCATTGTATTTTTTTGTGTTTGTTTGTTTTATGTTTCAGTGCATTGTATTTTTGTTTGTTTGTTTGTTTTATGTTTCAGTGCATTGTATTTTTTTGTGTTTGTTTGTTTTATGTTTCAGTGCATTGTATTTTTTTGTGTTTGTTTGTTTTATGTTTCAGTGCATTGTATTGTTTTGTGTTTGTTTGTTTTATGTTTCAGTGCATTGTATTTTTTTGTGTTTGTTTGTTTTATGTTTCAGTGCATTGTATTGTTTTGTGTTTGTTTGTTTTATGTTTCAGTGCATTGTATTTTTTTGTGTTTGTTTGTTTTATGTTTCAGTGCATTGTATTGTTTTGTGTTTGTTTGTTTTATGTTTCAATGCATTGTATTGTTTTGTGTTTGTTTGTTTTATGTTTCAGTGCATTGTATTTTTGTTTGTTTTATGTTTCAGTGCATTGTATTTTTTTGTGTTTGTTTGTTTTATGTTTCAGTGCATTGTATTGTTTTGTGTTTGTTTGTTTTATGTTTCAATGCATTGTATTTTTTTTTATTGCATTTTATTGTTTTGTTCTGTATTGATTAGTTACATAGGGCATGTCTCAGGAGCTCACCACACGACAGGTGTGTATGCAGTGTGTGTGGCAAACAGTTTTCGCGGCCTGAGTTGCTGAAGCGGCACTCGAAGATCCACACTGGCGAGGAGCCATATTGTTGCAGCTTCTGCGGCAAGAAGTTCGTCTTCAGTCAGCACCTCAAGAAACACATTCGCATCCACACGGGCGAAAAGCCCTACGTGTGTCACGTGTGCTCCAGAGGCTATGCCAATTCAGAAACCCTCCGCAAACACCTCGACACCCACCGTCGACCGTAGACGCGTGCGGTGTCGCTGTATTTATTTAGCGTTTTATGGTTATGAGGTTAACTTTTATTTATATTAATTTTATTGATATTTTTATTATTTTGATGAGTTTTTCATTTCAATTTTTGTTTTTATTTCATCCACCCTTCGTCAGTTTTTATTTCATCCACCCTTCGTCAGTATGATTGAAGGCGCATTTTTTATTTCTTTTTCTCAATTTAAAATTGCGTTAAAATGAATATAATTGTTTTCAATGTATATATGCTAATTTTGTATTTAAAGTGGCATCCGAAATTGTCTCCAGCATCCTTCAACATTGCATCTCCAATGTATATTTTCAATCCATAACTCCCTAACTTCCTTTGTAAATCTGTAATTATTGCAGACAATTCAGTGGGCTCATAATAAAATGATACAAACTTCTGCTAGTTTCGTTATTATCACTCAAGGAATATATTTTTGTCTTCCTTACCCATCTGAATGCTTAGTGACCCTTACATTCGGATTATATGGGCGTTGAGCACACGCATGTATATAAACAATTTGGTTTGTAAATTTGACAAGTTCAACGAGATGAACTGTTTCCTTTCAAATAAACCGTGTTTCACTTCAGCACGTGTCTTCCTCATTTAAACGAATAGTGACGGCGTCAAGTTAGCTTCAATATTTCAAAGCACTCGAGCTCTGTGCTAGCGACTGAGATACTCTTACGTGAGTCAATTATGGTCGTTTCAACGACTGATGCTCTTCAACATTCATCTTGCAAGCACCTTTTCCGAACTTTTACCTTCCACCAGCTTTATAATCACTGACACAATGCTGTGGTGTGAGTAGGGACGCATTGAATGAATGACCAAAATTTATTATAGCGCACAGTCTCAAAACATCTTTCGTAACCAAGACAAGGGAATCTCTGCCATACTGACTTGCAGGTGTTTTTACACACAAAATTGTTACAGTGGCCTCAACCCGGAGAGTTTCAGGCCACACTAATCTAATCTAAGCAAGACATTTGTAACGCGCCCTTTTAGCACCATGCTCAAAGGCGCTCCCATGCAAACGGTTTACTCGCTGTGGCCTACTAGAGGACTAGACACTCTAAGACGGCGTCTGTACTCTAATCGAGTTGCCGCTTTTGGAACTCAAACCTGGGCTCACCCGATTCCCCTTCACAGTGGAACCTTAGCCTCCTCCACTGGGCGTGTTCAAACTCTTACTTCATTCACTCTCTTTTTACTATACTTGTAATAATAATACGCTTTGAGTGACCTCGAAACTGTACGAGGTTAATGATATTAATAATAGTAATGTAATAATATTTGTAATTCATTGCATTCACAGTCCGCAGTGGATTTGCAGGCTCCACGCTGCAGGGCTCGCTAACATTGGGTTGCAGGCTAAAGAGATCATGCCTGATTTATTCGGTCGAATCGACGTGAGATTACTGTGGAAGGCAAAGATCACAAATTTAGTGGATAACGATTGGTTAATCAATTTGATAGTGAGTCACAGCGAATTATAACTTAGAGAAGTTAAAATTTAATTGGGCTCCAGGAAACAGAGCACATTTTGACAACAAGTGACAATATCAAATACTCATACACTTCACGAAAGGCGCAAATAATTAAAGGGTTTCTGTAGCCATGCAAGCCTGACTTACCAGCCATGCAAGCCTGACTTATCAGCCATGCAAGCCTGACTTACCAGCCATGCAAGCCTGACTTACCAGCCATGCAAGCCTGACTTACCAGCCATGCAAGCCTGACTTACCAACCATGCAAGCCTGACTTACCAGCAACATTTCAATCTTTTTGCTTCTAGAAAAGGTTTATTAATTTTTTCGACCATAGAATGCATGAAGAATGGTAGAAGAATAATAAAAGTAAACATGGGGGTTGAGCTTCAATGAAAATATAAAAATAAATAAAGACATATTTAAAAAAACATTCAACAAACGGAAGGAAAAATTATACAAGTTGATACTTTCTGACAGTAATTCGAAATATTATAAATATAATTTAAGAAAAAAGAAGCTAATAATATATATACTGAACTAAAACTTTAGCGCTGCATAAATACAAAAATATTATGATAACCAAAAAGTTTTTAAGCGAACGACTCAGAGAAGCCAACACTCCCAAAAAGTGGCCCCCTAGCGAATGAATTACTCGATGAGTTTCTTGGACTTGAAGTACTTGCGGAGGTAGAGGACTTGCCAGACTGCCAGTCCTAGCAGGCAAGCCATTGAAAAGATGCTGAAGTAGAAGACCCTCGAGTGGGTTGACTCTGGAGGAAGAGGAAAAAAAAGAGTAGAAAAAAAAGATGTAAAAAAAAGAGAAGATGAAGAAGAAAGGGAAGATTGATGATTTAGCATGCAGAATTGTCAATGACTTTCAATTGGAGGTGGAAGAGGCAAATATTAGAAAGGACAGAAGTGATTCGAACCATTGGTGTCTCTCATCTCCTCCTCCCGGGCTCTCATGTAGGCAAAGTCGTTGACGATCGACTCGGAAAGGTCCTCCAGACGTTTTAACTCAACCTCCATCGGCTTCAACTTCTCTGCCTTAGCAATCTGTGAACAAAGTGCAAACTTTTGAGAATGCTTGAAACTTGAAGGTAAATATTCACACAAGTGTGGATGTATCTCTATATAGTGCTAATTACATACAAATACAATACAAAAACGAATATTAGTATAGTGGCATTAACCCCATAGAGTTTCGAGGCTAATTACTTTAAATTCAAGTTCTATTGAATTCTACTTTGAAGAAAGCTATTGACTTTCTAAGATAAAGAAATTGATTTATTTTGTTAATGAAAACAATAAAGAAGGCTCTACATCAGCATAGTTCTTGGCCTCCACACCCCTCTTCATAATCAAGGCAACCTCAGCATCCTGAGGCTTTGCACCTTAGAAATTGGTTTGAAAAAGAACTTCATTCAGGGATGGTACATATTTTCAATCAAATTGTATAGCTATACATTGAGAGTATCTTATATTCAATTCAATTTTTTAATGATTTTTTGGAAAACAGCGCATTAAGTTACCTTGTGAAACATGACTTTCGAAGCATATTTGGAACATGTCAAACTCATCGGTGGTGAATGCAAACTTCCCCTTGGTGGCCTCCTCCTTCGTATAAAATAGATGCCCCTTGGAATCTATCACCTTTGGTGATAATTTGAAAAAAATTGAAAAAGTTTGTGAGTCAAACTTTATTTTGAGTATAAACTAAAACATTTGGGATTTTAAGGGTTTCCTCCGTATTGTAGACCAGATTTTAAAATGATTTATTTGGATTAACGAATTTTTTAATGTATCACACTTACATTGAGAGAAATCTTGTGCATGGGCACTTCGGAGACACCATAATCTCCAGTCACTAAAACATCCTTATGGATTTCTTCTTTCAAACATCTTTTTTGACCTCCTGGCAAAACCAGCTGGATCGCGAAAGTTTCAAAAACGCATACAATAAAAAATGCTAAAATGTACATTGAAAAATTTTTGTTGCTCGCCATTATCATCCTCACAGCAAGTGGAGCAATCGGCAAAACATAAACAAACGTCTCTGATCGGACGTGGCAAAGATGTTTCCGTTGCTTAAAAGTTATAATTTACTAAGAAATATTTATTTTGATGCACTCGACTGCTTTTTCAGCATTTTTTAGTTAATATAAAAATATTTTTAATGCAAATATACTCTGAACAACTAAAAAATCATTCATTTGTTCACAGCTTTACAATTTTTTAAAGTTTTTATTGAAGCAAATCCAGACAAACGCTGGAAATGGCACAAAACATGGTGAAGATTCCTAATAAATAAATAAATTAAAGTCAACAATTTTTTTAATTATTACAACTTCAGTGATGAACCATGAATCAACCAAATATCATATTTTTTACATTTTCCCACTATTAGGGAGCTGAGCCAATATATTTATGTATCAAACCGACTAAATCTGAATCAAACCAATCCGTTGTAAATTTTACTTTATCTTAATTTGTCTACTCCAATTGAATTAGTATTTTTAGAGCGCTTCTCAGCACTTTGTCCAAAGGCGCTGACAGAGGAACGGTTCAAGTCGTATTCGGAACATGGGTACTCTAAGACGGCGTATGTTCTTTACTAGAGTTGTTGCTTTTGATGCTCAGACTTGAGCTCACCCATTCAGCCTTCAGAGCGGAAGAAGCCTACAATTATGCCACTGAGCAGAAGTATTACATAAAAAACCATAAAGTTTGAAAAATATAAATTCAAACTAGAAGCAAAATTGAAGCTAATTGAAGCCTTTGTGTAGCGCTGAGTGCTCTTCAGAATTTAGAGGAAAACGAAAAAAAAGGGACAGAGGTAAGAATTGAAAAAAGAGACTTTCATAAGAAGGGACCACAGTAGGAGAGGTTTTGAGGATTCTGAAGAGAAGAAAACAGGACAACCTCAATAATCAATGGGCCATCAGCCCACCATACGACCCAGCAAACCAAAGATACATTGAAGCAGCAGGCAATATTATCAACCTTCAGCTCGAACGATTGGAAAAGACAATGAAGATCATTCAAAAAGGAAAAAAATGGCATTGAACGCTCATCGTTTGTAACAAATGGATCCACTTTCGTGGTCCTTTTGTATCCAAGTCTCTGTTCGCAAAAGCTCCTGTGTGTTGTTTATCGTCCCCATTGTATGTGGGCAGTCTTGCAGACTTGTTCTTTTGTCGGTGGTAGAAGAAAGGAGTGGAGGAGTGGAGTGTGGAGGGGTGGAGTGTGGAGGGGTGAAGTGTGGAGGGGTGAAGTGTGGAGGAGTGCAGTGTGGAGGGGTGGAGTGTGGAGGGGTGGAGTGTGGAGGGGTGGAGTGTGTAGGGGTGGAGTGTGGAGGGGTGGAGTGTGGTGGGGTGGAGTGTGGAGAGGTGGAGTGTGGAAGGGTGGAGTGTGGAGAGGTGGAGTGTGGAAGGGTGGAGTGTGGAGAGGTGGAGTGTGGAAGGGTGGAGTGTGGAGGGGTGGAGTGTGGAGGAGTGGAGTGTGGAGGAGTGGAGTGTGGAGAAGTGGAGTGTGGAGGAGTGGAGTGTAGAGAGGTGAATGAGGAAGGGTGAACGGGACAAGCCTCAAAGCCTCAAACCAAACAACATTTTGAAATCATTTTGGAAAAGATTTGGTGGAGTTTTGATAAGAAATCTTCGAGAAAGCAACAAGAATGGAGACATTTTGAATTTAAAACACCTCTGAAACAGGAAAAGCTTTGAAACGAAGGCAAAACAAAGAAGTTGAAAGCATGCGCATTCATCACCACCCTCGTCGTAACAACCTCACATGCCTTCCTCCCATTGCTGTTCTCGCTCTCAAACACTTTTCAAGTTAATTCATTTTGAAATTTATTCCTTATTATCGCCCAATCATTCGAAGATTTTTAAATTTTATTTGAAATTGTTTTTAATTCTTCGAGAATATTTCGCAATCTTTTAGCGCCTCTGAGACAACCTATGCACTTTATCAAATTGTACATTCAACATTATTTGTTCTCTATTTCCTTTTTGTTTTCTTATAATTTATTTCATAATATCATCTATTTGTACAACCACGTCACCATGACAACCTTCTGTTGTTTACATTTATGATGTCGTCAACGACGTATACATTGACAAGATATTTTTTTAAATTTTGCAAAACTGAAGTGAACATAGTGAAGGCATAGTATAGAGTATAAAATTACTCTAAACAACCACCTCACTTTCATTAAGTGAAAATCCTTTTCAATCTCAGCCTAAAAATAAACTTCACTAGATCTAAAAATAAAAAATACTATTATTGAAAAAACTAAAAATAAAAATTAATTGTTAGTATAGAAGAATACATGGAAATGACAGGGCTCAAGAGAAGGCGCTCAAAAGGGGTTGACAAAGGAGCCTTTGATAGATGACACGCCGGCACACGTGCATCGATCTGTCGCCCAAGCGAGTAACATGTGAGTGCAGACAACATATGAACAGCCAGCGTGGAGAGCAGGCGCAGCAGTGAGACCGCCTCACTTCAACAAGTCGCAGGTATTATCTGCTAATCCTCCGGTCCTTGTCCAACTGGTGCTTCCCAGGTGCAAGGATTTCACTTTGTTAAGTTGACGCTATATAATTTTTACACGTCCGCAATTGATTTGGTACAATATCAAACAGCAGCAGCAGCAACAACAACAACAACAACAACAACAGCAAAAAGAAAAAAACAACAAAAACAACAAAAAACATCAACGTCAAAAAGAACAACAACAAATAAAAACAGCAAAAAGGACAAAAGAACAACAAAGCAGCATGAACACGCAAGAGAAGAAGGTGGTGCGGTGGAAGAGGGATCTCATAGCGGCCAACGTCACTATCGATGACGTCACCATACAACGACTCAAGTCACATGACCTCATCTGGGACTCCGTAGTGGCTGAGTTGAATGAGGTTGATGTTGATGTTGTTGTTGTTGCTGATGTTGCAGTTGTTGTTTTTGTTGTTGATTTTGTTGTTGTTGTTGTTGTTTATCTTAAGCGCCTGAGGATAGTCCTCAGATGCGCTAAAGCTGGTTGTGGAAGGCGCACAAGTTCATCATAGGAGGTCCCGATGTTGTGGCAGAAGCGGGCCCTTGCGAATGCTGGGCAATTGAGCCAGAGGTGTTCGGCCGATTCGACCTCTTCCTCACAAAGTCGACAGAGGTCTGAATCTGCTTTTCCTGTGAGGTGCAGCCATCGGCGGAGACTTGGGTGGTGTCCGCTTCGGAACCTGACCAGATCCGTCAGTTCTGCCTTGTTAAGGGTGTTCTCCTTGATTTAGTTTGTGTTGGTGGTGTATAGGTCCAAGAAACGGTGATGGCTGCTCGAGAGTGGTCTGTCTTCTCGATGAATCACCGCTTCCCTGGTCTTTGGGTCTAAGTTCCGCTCGGCCGGTTGTGGTAAAGTGGATCCCCGCTTGGCTTTTGAGTCCGCCAGCTCATTGCCCCAAAGGTTACAGTGTCCGGGGGCCCAGACAATGAGTAGTTCTTTGGAACGAGTGATTCTGGCGATGGAGCGTTGATAGGTGACGATGATCGGGTCGGTTTGGTGTGGGTTGCCTGTGGCTTCCACTAGGGATTTGCAATCACAGACAATGACCGCCCTATGCCAATCATTTTCACTCTCTAGCCACTTCAAAGCAGCTTCTAGCGCTGCTTTTTCGCCGAGTAGGAACTGCTGCGCACCCCTGTAGGTGCGTGCCATCGGTGGAGGACTTTTTTGTCTCTGGCTATGATCATGCCAGCTCCACCGTTTCTGGTGCCATCTGTCGTAGAACCATCAGTGTAGATCTGGAGGTCGCTATGACCTACTTCCTCGATGGTTCGTTGGGCTTTTTCCAGTTGGACGATTTGAGGCATCGACCTGCTCGCTGGTGTCATGTAGATGGGGGCTGGAGGTGGGCGATCCCAAGGGGGTGGGAGCCTCGCTTCGCCGGTTTGGTGTTGAGTGAACAGATTAAGTTCCCTTAAGACCGGCGTGGTCAATCCCCGCCAATCTTTTTTACCAGTCTTTGAGGAGCTTGTCGGTCCAAGGTCAGTCTCCGGGGGTCAGTGTCAGCCTGTTGTAGCCAACTATCCGCCTTAAGAAGTAACAGGGTCTTGTATCTTGCTTCCAGTGGAGTGAGATGTGCCTCTTTTAGAACGAATTCTCCAGGGGTTGATCTTAGGTGACCAGTGATGGCTCTAGCTGCGTTCAGCTGGGCACTTTCAAGCTTCCCTAGGTTGGATTTCGATAACCAGGGAGCCCAGGCCTGTGAACCATATTCGGCCAAAGATCTTTGAATGGCGATGTAGATTGTTCTCAACTCTGCTGGTCGCCATCCCCAAGTTGTGCCCCCAAGGGCACGGAGAATGTTCGTCCTCTTGGTCATAGCCTGGCATACCTTTTTAGCGTGCTCGCTGAAAGTGAGCTGTCGGTCGTATTGGACGCCTAAAAAGGTAGGAGCCGCGTTGAAGGAAAGGGGTAAACCTCTGATTGTAATATGCGACTGCCATGACGCTTCAGCTGTGCATAGGCTGAAGAAAGAGACCTCACACTTGTTTGTATTAAGTGTGAGACGGGCATCATCACTCCACTTCACTACCTTGTCAACTTCTTTTTGGAGCTTCTTTGTCATGTCTATTTTACTCCTTCCGCTGCATGCAATCGCCAGGTCACCGGCATAGGCACTCACGAGGGTTGTATCTTCAAATTGCATGAGGAGATCATTAATATATATGACGAAGAGCAAGGGGGACAAAATGGATCCTTGTGGGAGACCTTCCTTGAAAGTTCTCGATCGCCCAACCTTGGCATTGACCCTGACGCGGGCTTGTCGGTTCGTCAGCCACGAACTGATCCACACCAGGAAGCGAGCCGGGATACCTAGAAGGTGCATCTTTTGCAGCAGACCTGTTCTCCAGACCCTATCATAGGCTTTGCTGAAGTCGAACAGGGTTATTCCTGTCCGTAGCCTCTCCGACGACTGGAATCCGTCAGAGATGTGTTGTGATAGGCGGAGGCATTGGTCCACTGTGCTTCGACCCTTCTGGAACCCGGCTTGCCAGGGACTCAGCAAGGAATGCTCTTCAAGCCACCATGAGAGACGATTTACGATCATTCTTTCAAGTAGCTTGCAGATCGTTGATGTGAGGGCAATGGGCCGGTAACTGTCTACCGACTGTGGGTCCTTATCTTTTTTGAGAAACGGGATGATGACCGCATCCCGCCAAGACTGAGGGCACCAGCCTTCGAGCCAACTGTGGTTAAGAATTTTGAGTAGTTCTACCTCCACGTCGGCTGGAAGGTGCTTGAGAAGGTCTGGTGCTATTTCATCTGGACCCGCCGCTTTTCCCACTTTGATCTGTTTAAGGGCACTCTGGAGCTCGTCCTGGTGGAAAGCCTGTTCTGGGGTACGTCTAGGGCATCTCAACAGGGATTGCATATCCTGTCGATGTTGCTTGACTGCCAGTCTGCTCACTCGGTCGCTAGTCCTGCTACTAACGTTGGCATATTCTTGTATAAAAGCGTTCGCTTTGGCCTGCTCACGGTGGTACAGTCGGCCTTTATATTGCAAAGCCTTTCCTGTTGGCTGTTGCTCTTTATTGTTGTTGTTGTTGTTGCTGATGTTGTTGGTGCTGTTTGTAGCTGGGGTTGTTGCTGTTGAGACCATCTGTTGCAAATATTGTGTTGTGGTATTTGTCATTTGAGGTGAAGAATTGAGAAGTTATGAAAATGTTCTCGAAATAAAATATTTGGTGCTGAATCTTGAACGTGGAAAGTTCGAGAAGATTTCCACGTGAGCATGCGCAATCGTCTGAATCATCGTGATGATAAATCAAAAAAATTGAAAAACGATTCGATAAAATATTTTTTTAAACTTTTTAGAGCAAAAAGTATTTGAAATTTATTAAAAAGCTTTGAAAAATCACCAAAAAGTCACAAAATGCCCAAAACCACAAACCACCCAAACGCCACCAGACGGAGATGAAGAACTGCGAACGGGTGTGGAAGTACTTGGAGCACCTGATGAGGGCCAGTCTCGACCGTAACGTCTTCCAGGCATTTTGCGAGTTCCTGGACGAGGAAAACCCGTGGGTGAGTTCGGAGTTGAGGGTGGAGTTGTCGTTGGAGAGAGGACAGCTGAAGGTCGACGACTACACTAGGAAGGAAGCGGCCACACTGGTGCACCGCTACTTTGGTACTTCGAAGAGGGTTGCGGAGCAGGAAAAGAAGCAGTTCGAAGAGTTGTTGGCAGTGAGGACTCAGTGCACGAGGAACGTGTGGATCAAGAACCTCGAACAAACCAAGCAGTCCCTCCTGGCGCAGATCTCGTTCGAGAAGCAACGAGCTTCCATTCAAAAGGCTCTCATCCACAAAATCACCAAACAACTTAACCTTTCCCACACCCCCACCATGCCTCAGGCCTCCTTCAGCGATGAGGCTCCCACAGAACGAGAAGCCTACCGGTGAGTGACAATGCAGCTGTGCTTGCTTGTCGTGCATGAAGTTGTGGAGTGTCTGCATTGAATAATTCACCAAAAAATTCTATTCTTTAAACCTTTGACTTTCAAATGTTGACTTTTAAATGTTGACTTTCAAATGTTGACTTTTAAATGTTGACTTTTTGAATATTCCCTCGGGTGTTTGGAGCTGGATGAACTCGCACAATAACCTGAATGTGGTAAAGACTCTGGAGGAGTGTGTTGGCAAACTGTTGGACAGCTGCCTGCACAAGGAAGAGAGACTGGAGCTGCTGAGAGAGGAAAAGGAGAGATCTGAAGAGATCATTGAGCAGACGTTAAACTCCCTGGGAATCGCCATCAAACGCAAGCCCAACGGTTCAATCAGACTTGACAAGGAGACCCAGAACCTGGTGAAAAGTTTTGGTGAAAAGGTGAGTGGCCTGGAGAAGCAGTTGGAAGAGGTGCGCAAAGAAGCAGGAGAGCTGGAGAAGAGGCTGGAGGAGGAAGGGAAAGAGAACGAAGAGGAGTTGAAGGAGAGGGACAGACACATCCGCTTCCTGGCTGACAACTTGGAGAGGAGTCAAGGAGACGCCACGCAGAAGACCCTGCATCTGGATATGATGGATGAAAACCTGGGAGAAGCTAATGAAAAAATCACTTCTTTGGAGGAGAAGGTAGTGTGGTGGGATGTGGTGGGGTGTGGTGTGGTGGGATGTGGTGTGGTGTGGTGTGGTGTGGTGTGGTGTGGTGTGGTGTGGTGTGGTGTGGTGGGATGTGGTGGGGTGTGGTGTGCTGGGATGTGGTGTGGTGTGGTGTGGTGGGATGTGGTGTGGTGTGGTGTGGTGGGATGTGGTGAAGTGTGGTGTGGTGGGATGTGGTGGGGTGTGGTGTGGTGGGATGTGGTGTGGTGTTGTGTGGTGGGATGTGGTGTGGTGTGGTGTGGTGGGATGTGGTGTAGTGTGGTGTGGTGGGATGTGGTGTGGTGTGGTGTGGTGGGATGTGGTGGGGTGTGGTGTGGTGGGATGTGGTGGGGTGTGGTGTGGTGGGATGTGGTGTGGTGTGGTGTGGTGGGATGTGGTGTGGTGTGGTGTGGTGGAATGTGGTGTGGTGTGGTGTGGTGTGGTGTGGTGTGGTGTGGTGTGGTGTGGTGTGGTGTGGTGTGGTGGGTGTGGTGTGGTGTGGTGTGGTGTGTGTGGTGTGGTGTGAGTGTGTGGTGTGTGTGTGTTTTGGTGTATGTGGTGTTGGTGTAGTGTGGTATGTTTTGATGTGTATGTATTGTGGTGTGGTGAGTGTGGTGTGGTGTAGAGATGTGGTATGTGGATGGTTGGTGTGGTGTGGTGTGGTGTGTGTGTGTGATGGTGTGGTTGTGGTGTGTGTGAGTGGATTGTGGTGTGGTGTGCTGTGGTAGTGGTGTTGGTGTGTGGTGTGGTCGTTGTTTAGGTGTGTTGTGTGGTAGTGGTGTGGTGTATGTGTGGTGTGGTGTGGGTTTAGTGTGTTGTAGGAGTGTTGTGGTGGTGTGGTGTGGTGTGGTGTGGTGTGAGTGTTGGTGTGGCTGTTGTTGTGGTGTTGTGTGGTGTGTGTGTGTGGTGTGGTGTTGTGTGTGTGGTATGGTGTGGCGTGGTGTGGTGTGGTGTGGTGTGGTGTGGCGTGGTGTGGTGTGGTGTGGTTTAGTGTGGTGTGGCGTGTTGTGGTAGAATGGGGTGAAAATTAGTTTTATTTGATGAGATGGTTTGTGGCTGGTGGGAAGAAAAGGTTCTATGTTATTGTATTGTGTGAATTTTGTGGCATATAACGTCTCTCACATCAAGTTATATGTGGCAAAGTTGATTTGTGTCGTATAACTGCGTACATTTCCGCTACTGAGTTGTCTTTTGTAGTTTTGTGCACCTCAATCACATACAATTGTGTGCACCTCAACCACATACAATTGTGTGCACCTCAACCACATACAATTGTGTGCACCTCAACCACATACAATTGTGTGCACCTCAACCACATACAATTGTGTGCACCTCAATCACATACAATTGTGTGCACCTCAACCACATACAATTGTGTGCACCTCAACCACATACAATTGAGTGCACCTCAACCACATACAATTGTGTGCACCTCAATCACATACAATTGTGTGCACCTCAACCACATACAATTGTGTGCACCTCAATCACATACAATTGT
>OX387247.1:13363394-13368394 GCA_947562095.1 Branchellion lobata
AATTAATTAATGGGAAATGATAAATTGAAATGAGCTTTACTGCTATTGCACACTTGAAAAACCTTGTTTTTTCAAACTATTTCGATTGTTGGTTTCTTCACTTTCATTATGTAGTAATATTGCATAATTTGAATGTCAACAACTCCTGATGAGTGACAAAGCTTACAACATAGCACCTGCTGACATAGCACCTGTGCTTTATGAAGCGCTCAATTTCACTGTTACTGTCTTCAAAATCAAATAAACTGGGGCTTCCTTTCTGCAAATTGATTGTTTGTTCTTCTTCCTCTTCCTCTTTCTCTCCTCCCTTCCTCCCTCCTCCTTCCTTTTTTTCCCTTTCCCTCCTTTCCTCCTTCCTTCCCTCCTTCTATCTTTCTTCCTTCTCTCCTCCTTCTTTCTCTCATTCCTTTTTTCTTTCCTTCCCTCTTTCCTCCTTCCTTCTCTCCTTCCTTCCTTCCCTCTTTCTCCCCTCCATCTCTCTTTTTTCCCTTTTTCTTCCCTTCTTCTTTCTTTCCTCTTTCTCTCCTTCTTTCTTCTCTTCTTTTCCCTTCTTTCCATCCTTTTCTCTTCCATCATCCTCTCTTCCCTTCTTTTTCTTCTTTTTCTTCTTTTCTCGATTTATTTTTCTTTCAATCAAAAAGAGGAAGCACAGAACGAACAACAACGGTGGAATAGAAAAAAAACGCCATACCTTCATACCATTCTCTACCACATCTTCTCCTATTTCATAAAAACATTAAGTACAGCGCTATAAAAGGTTACAAGCTACTACAACAGGGAGGCTCACTTGATTGTTGGTGGAGGTATGATGGCGTGCTGTCTCTCCTTTGAAAGAGACGAATCTCGGAAAACTAATCAAAATATTTATAAAGAACACGTGATCACTAATTAAGAGCAGGTGATCACTAATTAAGAGCAGGCGATCACTAATTAGAAGCGGGAACTTTGTCGTCCAATTAAAAGGCTGCTTATAAGCGCAGACCACACAGAGAAGACAAGGAGCAGAGGTTGAAGAAGGGACTCGCAAAGACACCGACCTTGGAAAAGTCTCAGCTCTTCTTCTTTTTCCTCATTCACGTTTTTCAAATCGTAATTGTATGTCCAGAATCACCACAACTCCAACAACCGCTACAACTGCACCACACAACTACAACGACCGCTACAACTGCACCACACAACTACAACGACCGCTACAACTGCACCACACAACTACAACGACCGCTACAACTGCACCACACAACTACAACGACCGCTACAACTGCACCACACAACTACAACGACCGCTACAGCTGCACCACACAACTACAACAACCCCTACAGCTGCACCACACAACTCCAACAACCCCTACAGCTGCACCACACAACCTTTCATTGAAACTTCCCCCCACAAACCCTCCAAAACCACCCCCAAGCCATCAAAAGGCCAGGAAGCTCATGAATCTGGGCAGACGAGCGAGTGCCATGGTGAGGAGCAGAGTGTCGCTGCTGAGAGATGCATCGGCTCAGAAGACGCACAAGTACTTTTTGACTCCTCTCAAGGAGGTCTTCATCAACGTGGACTCGTACAGTCCCAAGGGCAGGTGGATGCAACGCATCAGACTGGTCATCTTCCCACTCATTCCTCTCGCCTTTTTCCTCTACCTCTCCCTCTACTGGCTAGTCTCCTATGTCGCCTACTGGGACGCCTACAGTACCACCCACCAGCAGCTGGAGTACAACTACGACTCAGTAGCCCTGGTCCTCTCACTCAACAAAGAGAGGTCCTCACACCTCCAGCAACTCCTCTTTTCCTCTCAACTCCCCCGCAAGTGATCCCGCACTTTCAGCTTCTTATATTTTATTATTCTTCTTCAATTTATTATTTAATTAATTTATTCCTACGTTTTATTTTTTTTGTATTGTATTTCAATACTCTACATTGAAGTCCATTTTGTATGTTCCATTGTATTTTGTTCATTTTGTTGTATTAAAAACATCGATTGTATTTTATCAGTAACTCTACACTTTTTCATTACCTGCACCACAGCAACGACAGCAGCGACAACAACGACAGCAACGACAGCAGCGACAACAACGACAGCAACGACTGCTTGCAAGGGAACAAGCAGCTCCAAGAGTTGTTTGAGGGGACGGACGAAAGAGTGAGAGTGGTGGAGGCTTCCAACCACCTCTTGTCACAACATGTCCTTTTCCACAGCCTCTTTAGACACCTCATCCAACAGCAACGTTTGAGTGCCTACGTGCAAGGCGTGAGGAAGGGACAAAGCATGATCCACAACTTTTCTTCTTCTTTCTCCTCCTCTTCTGTTTGTGCCAACCTTTTCCACCACCTCAACACCAACTACACCCTCCTCCTCCAGGACATTCTCACCTTCCTCCCGAACCTCTACCAGCGGGAGTTGTGGCGGGAACTCTTCAAAAGCATTTACTCATTCTTCTACCTCTTGAAAACACACATCCACATGTCCAACTTGTGTTTCCTTCCCAGCAGGCAGCAGCTTGCTGTGAACACTCAGCAGGAGAAGGCCCACCTAGGCAAGGATTCCTTGGAGAAAGAAGATTACATCTACTTCATGGGCAACCTCACAGCTGCCAGAGAAAACCAAAACAAAGCGTTTTTTCTGCTCGAAGAACTTTCTGGACTTTCCACACAGCTCAGTAACTACTCAGAGCGCCTGGAGAGCGTGGCGTTTTTGAGGCAGGTGGGAGCTCTGGAGGCGGGCAAGAAGACTAACGTGACAAGGAGGCAGTGGCTGTGGATGTGCGAGGTGCATGGCAGGAGTCAAGAGAAGGTGCTTCAACACATCCTCATCACCTCCAAGAGGCAGGTCTTCGAAGACAAGGAACAAGAACTTCTCACCGGTTTGGGCTTTGTTTGCGTTTTTTTATTTTTCAGTGTCGCAAGGTTGTGTGTCGCAATGTTGTGTGTCGCAATGTTGTGTGTCGCAATGTTGTGTGTCGCAATGTTGTGTGTCGCAATGTTGTGTGTCGCAATGTCGTGTGTCGCAATGTTGTGTGTCGTAATGTTGTGTGTCGCAATGTTGTGTGTCGCAATGTTGTGTGTCGCAATGTTGTGTATCGCAATGTTGTGTGTCGCAATGTTGTGTGTCGCAATGTTGTGTGTCGCAAGGCTGTGTGTCGCAATGTTGTGTGTCGCAAGGTCGTGTGTCGCAATGTTGTGTGTCGCAATGTTGTGTATCGCAATGTTGTGTGTCGCAATGTTGTGTGTCGCAATGTTGTGTGTCGCAAGGCTGTGTGTCGCAATGTTGTGTGTCGCAAGGTCGTGTGTCGCAATGTTGTGTGTCGCAATGTTGTGTGTCGCAATGTTGTGTGTCGCAATGTTGTGTGTCGCAATGTTGTGTGTCGCAATATTGTGTATCGCAATAGTGTGTCGCAATGTTGTGTGTCGCAATGTTGTGTGTCGGAAGGTTGCGTGTCGCAATGTTTTGTGTCGCAATGTTGTGTGTCGCAATGTTGTGTGTCGCAAAGTTGTGTGTCGCAAGGCTGTGTGTCGCAATGTTGTGTGTCGCAAGGTCGTGTGTCGCAATGTTGTGTGTCGCAATGTCGTGTGTCGCAATGTTGTGTGTCGCAATGTTGAATGTCGCAATGTTGTGTGTCACAATGTTGTGTGTCGCAATGTTGTGTGTCGCAAGGTTGTGTGTCGCAATGTTTTGTGTCGCAATGTTGTGTGTCGCAATGTTGTGTGTCGCAATGTTGTGTGTCGCAAGGTTGTGTGTCGCAATGTTGTGTGTCGCAATGTTGTGTGTCGCAATGTTGTGTGTCGCAATGTTGTGTGTCGCAATGTTGTGTGTCGCAATGTTGTGTGTCGCAATGTTGTGTGTCGCAATGTTGTGTGTCGCAATGTTGTGTGTCGCAATGTTGTGTGTCGCAATATTGTGTATCGCAATAGTGTGTCGCAATGTTGTGTGTCGCAATGTTGTGTGTCGGAAGGTTGCGTGTCGCAATGTTGTGTGTCGCAATGTTGTGTGTCGCAATGTTGTGTGTCGCAATGTTGTGTGTCGCAAGGCTGTGTGTCGCAATGTTGTGTGTCGCAAGGTCGTGTGTCGCAATGTTGTGTGTCGCAATGTTGTGTGTCGCAATGTTGTGTGTCGCAATGTTGTGTGTTGCAATGTTGTGTCTCGCAATGTTGTGTATCGCAATGTTGTGTGTCGCAATGTTGTGTGTCGCAATGTTGTGTGTCGCAAGGTTGTGTGTCGCAAGGTTGTATGTCGCAATGTTGTGTGTCGCAATGTTGTGTGTCGCAATGTTGTGTGTCGCAATGTTGTGTGTCGCAATGTCGTGTGTCGCAATGTTGTGTGTCGCAATGTTGAATGTCGCAATGTTGTTTGTCGCAATGTTGTGTGTCGCAATGTTGTGTGTCGCAAGGTTGTGTGTCGCAATGTTTTGTGTCGCAATGTTGTGTGTCGCAATGTTGTGTGTCGCAATGTTGTGTGTCGCAATGTTGTGTGTCGCAATGTTGTGTGTCGCAATGTCGTGTTTCGCAATGTTGTGTGTCGCAATGTTGTGTGTCGCAATGTTGTGTGTCGCCATGTTTTCTGTCGCAATGTTGTGTATCGCAATGTTGTGTGTCGCAATGTTGTGTGTCGCAATGTTGTGTGTCGCAAGGTTGTGTGTCGCAATGTTGTGTGTCGCAATGTTGTGTGTCGCAATGTTGTGTGTCGCAATGTTGTGTGTCGCAAATTTGTGTGTCGCAAAGTTGTGTCTCGCAATGTTGTGTGTCGCAATGTTGTGTGTCGCAATGTTGTGTGTCGCAAGGCTGTGTGTCGCAATGTTGTGTGTCGCAAGGTTGTGTGTCGCAATGTTGTGTGTCGCAATGTTGTGTGTCGTAATGTTGTGTGTCACAATGTTGTGTGTCGCAATGTTGTGTGTCGCAAGGTTGTGTGTCGCAATGTTGTGTGTCGCAATGTTGTGTGTCGCAATGTTGCGTGTCGCAATGTTGTGTGTTGCAATGTTGTGTGTCGCAATGTTGTGTGTCGCAA
>OX387247.1:13383394-13483174 GCA_947562095.1 Branchellion lobata
ATGATGATTAGGATAAGAATGATGATGATGATGATGATGATGATGATGATGATGATGATGATGATTAGGATGAAAATGATGACGATGATGGCGACCTTGGTCAGGAGAGAAGTAGAAGTGAGAGTCTTCGAGTTCTTCCATGCCACTCTGCCAGTCCTCTAGATGGAACTGTGGTGGTGGTAGTAGTAGTAGTATTAGTAGTAGTAGTAGTAGTAGTAGTAGTAGTAGTAGTAGTAGTATTAGTAGTAGTAGTAGCAGTAGTAGTAGTAGTAGTAGTAGTAGTAGTAGTAGTAGTAGTAGTAGTAGTAGTAGTAGTAGTAGTAGTAGTAGTGGTTATAGTAGTGGTAACAGTACAAATGACTCACACAGTCCTTAGTCCGGTGTGCCGAGTCCTTTTTGAGTTGCTGTGAGCATTTGAAAGATAAATTAAGAGAACAATTATTAAAAGTGGAACCCAATTAATTAAGATTGGTTTATTAATTACTCGTCATTTTGAATGATTATTTGGTGATCATTATTATTTTGAAATTTTAATTATTATTGATTATTAATTATTATTAATAGTGAAAATATTATTAATAATTGACAGAAAATACAATAAACAGGTCTAATCACTCAATCAATTGCTCAATGAGACACAAACGTAGGCTGTGGCGTATACTTGAGAGGCCACCAGCTCCGCTATGAAGGCGTTCACCTGCGGCAGAGTTCGTAACACGTGATCAAACCACGTGGTTTCCCCTCCCCCCTCTTATTCACACTCTTCTCAACCACCCACTTGTTCCAACCCTCTTCCTCACCCACCCACCTGTTCCAACCCTCTTCCTCACCCACCCACTTGTTCCAACCCTCTTCCTCACCCACCCACTTGTTCCAACCCTCTTCCTCACCCACCCACTTGTTCCAACCCTCTTCCTCACCCACCCACTTGTTCCAACCCTCTTCCTCACCCACCCACCTGTTCCAACCCTCTTCCTCACCCACCCACTTGTTCCAACCCTCTTCCTCACCCACCCACTTGTTCCAACCCTCTTCCTCACCCACCCACTTGTTCCAACCCTCTTCCTCACCCACCCACTTGTTCCAACCCTCTTCCTCACCCACCCACTTGTTCCAACCCTCTTCCTCACCCACCCACCTGTTCCAACCCTCTTCCTCACCCGCCCACCTGTTCCAACCCTCTTCCTCACCCGCCCACCTGTTCCAACCCTCTTCCTCACCCACCCACCTGTTCCAACCCTCTTCCTCACCCACCCACCTGTTCCACGATCTGCATGAGCCTCAGCACAGCCTCGGAGGCATGCATATTCACCTCAAGTACCAGTCGATCCACTTTGTTCAACACCAACACCACCCGCAAACCTTCCAACCACGCCTGTCGCAATACTGCCTTCGTCTGGTGGTGGTTGTTTGTGATGAAGTGGCGATGGTGAAGATGGTGATGATGATGGTGGTTATGTCTATATTTGATGGTGAAAATGGTTGATGATAGTGAAGATTGAAGATAGTGATGATTTTCATGAGTGAGAATGGTTGATGGTGGCTTAAGGGTGGGTGGTTGATAGTGGTTGATGGTGGGCGATTGATGGTGGGTGGTTGATGGTGGGTGGTTGATGGTGGGTGGTTGATGGTGGGTGGTTGATGGTGAGTGGTTTATGGTTAAGTTTTGAATGAATATATGAATGAAAAAATCACCACTACCACAATACAACATTCACAACACCACCACAGTACAACACTCACAACACCACCACAGTACAACATTCACAACACCACCACAGTACAACACTCACAACACCACCACAGTACAACACTCACAACACCACCACAGTACAACATTCACAACACCACCACAGTACAACATTCACAACACCACCACAGTACAACACTCACAACACCACCACAGTACAACACTCACAACACCACCACAGTACAACAACACCACCACAGTATAACACTCACAACACCACCACAGTACAACATTCACAACACCACCACAGTACAACATTCACAACACCACCACAGTACAACACTCACAACACCACCACAGTACAACACTCACAACACCACCACAGTACAACAACACCACCACAGTACAACACTCACAACACCACCACAGTACAACACTCACAACACCACCACAGTATAACACTCACAACACCACCACAGTACAACATTCACAACACCACCACAGTACAACATTCACAACACCACTACAGCACAACACTCACAACACCACAGTACAACACTCACAACACCACCACACCACCACCTGGGCGCAGACTCCTTCCATCACATCCACCAGCACAATGGCTCCATCACACAACCTCACCACTGCCGACACCTCTCCAGTGAAGTCAATGTGGCCTGGAGAGTCTATGAGGTTTATGAGATACTCATTCTCAGGTCCTTCTGGCATTTCGGTTGGGTGGTTTGGAAGTCAAGGCATTGTAGGGGTGAGAAAGCTGAGGTTGGGTGGTTTGAAAGTCAAGGCATTGTAGGGGTGAGAAATTATAGGTTGGGTGGTTTGAAAGTGGGCGACTTTTGATAGGTTGGGTGGTTTTTGAGATGGTTTTTGAGTTTAATGAGTGAGTGAAGAAATAAATGGGGTATGGGGAGTGAACGTTGTGAACGAGTTGGTGTGGAAGGATGGATGTGTGGTGCGTGACGAGATGAAAATGTTGTAAGAAGATGAAAGAAGGGTGAGAGATGTAGTGTGATGCAAGTTGGTGATGTGAAGGTGGGGGGTGGGGGAGGGTGACATGCAAAAACCATGCATAAATTATAAAAAGTCTGCACCAATGAAGCAAATGAGCACCAGGGTAGTGGAGGCAGATGGCGGATGACTTCATGGTGATTCCTCTCAACTGCTCATCCTGCCGACTGTCCATGTAACGAAGCTGTGGAGAGCCGAGTGTTGGTGGAATGGAGATGGGATGGAGTGGATGAAAGCATTAAAGGAGTAACAGTGGGTTATGGGAGGAGATGAGCGAGATGAAGAATTGGTGAATGAAATAACACAAGAATTGAGTGTGGAAGGTAAAAGGTTTGAGTGGGTAAAATATCAGTAGTAAGGAAATTGAAGTAGTAATGCCATGAGCTTCATATCAACTGCCTTTATAGTGTTTGATCATGAAAAAATCTTTCACACAAGTATAACTGAGTTTATAACTATATATTGAATAAAAGTGATAACTCCACTTTTCCAGCCAGTTTTTGAGATATTAATCCATTGCTGGAAATTAAAGTGTCAGCTAAAGTGGTTTTTCCTGAAAAAGTGGTAGTAAAGTACATACTGAAAGAGTTAACCATACTTGATAGGCTTTTATATTTATATTTATAATATTGCTTTTTCAAATTAAATATGTAATTTTCCTCAAAGCCAATTTCAAAGAAAATTGTACATACTAAATGTTAAAATATTTGTTTCTTTACCACCACTTTCATTATTTCTATCTACATTTCAGCATTAGTCATTTCACCACAAACTGAAATATAATCACTTGATAGCAAATTAAAATATATTTGACTCCGAATCTAAAATGATCAATATCTATGAAGAGGTTACCGTGATCAACATGTGCTAGAATGCACACATTTCTTATTTGCTTTGTCTTTTTCTGAAGTTCTTTTATTTTATCTACAGTTACCCTCATTTTATTTTATTAAAAAAACTTATAAGGTTCTTAAAACGTATGAGTTAAACCAATGAAAGCAAAAGATCGCGGACCAGGAGTGTTACACAATATTTTGTATGCTAAAAGTTACGCTAAGTAAAAAAAGTTGCGTAAATTAATTAAATTCATTCATTTATAACTTTCAAAAAAAAAATAAAATAAATTTAAATTTAAATTAAATATTACGTGATTTACTTAGCATACTATAAATTTGCACAGACTTGTTTTGACATGTCGTTCATGTTTGCGAGTGGTCCGGACTGTTACAGTGGCAATCACCGGAACGACTCGAAGAACCTCAACTATAAAGTTGACTCTGACGGATTCATTGCATGCAAACCAGAGGAAGGTTCTATGTCTGTTGAGATTTTTGAAAATCAGCTCAACTTCTTTAGCGCTTTACAATCATATTTTTATCAAAAGTACTTAATTTCTTAATAATAACCGACTTCTTGTGTTTTATCTGTGACGCAGTAACAGAAGGTGTGGCACAATGATGTGTCAGACTGAACTAATTCGGGGTTTATTTAAAAAGGATTCTATAGGCACCCCATGGTTTTCTTCCAGCAAGGCATTATTCCTACCACAAGAACAGACCCCTACTTCAGATGAAACTTATTGTGGTAGAGAAAGTGCTGAAAGGGCTCATTGCTGAAGACTTAAAGTTTTATACGAGTTATTGAAACATGAAGTATTTATAATTCGGGGAACATTCGAATTGGAAATAACTTACGACATCAAGACTCACCGGCTTTTCTGAAAGCCTCAAAGTTCTGCCTGGCTCAAGTGCCTCATCAATGTATATGCAGAATCATTTTGAAATGTGTCAGGACGCAAACTTGAGCTACGATTACCATGAAGTTAATTTAATCTAAATTGACAAACTCACTAATAAACTAATCCAACCTCACCTCATATAACCGAATCCAGCCTTACCTCATATAACCGAATCCAACCTCACCTTATATAACCTAATCCAACCTCACCTTATATAACCGAATCCAACCTCACCTTATATAACCTAATAAAATTAGAAAAATTGAAAAAGAGAAAATCATTTCTGTCTGGAATTCAAAAATAAATTTTACCCTAAAAGATGTTGACCCTTACAATAAATTCCAAGCTCTGACTTGGAAATAAATTGTACACTTGGAAGGCCAGTTGAAGGCATGAGAAAATTGGAAAAATTGTAAATGAAAAAATATTTTTCATACCTTTAACTGCACTTTTAACATTACAGTTTGTTTTGAAGTCAGGGCTTAGGGCTCATGAATAGGGTTGATATTTCTTGTTTTAAAATCATTTTTGAAATACAGTCACGGTTGATTTTTTTTTCTTTTTCATACCTTCAACTGGACTTTTAACATTATAGTTTGTTTCAGGGTTAGGGCTTGTGTTCATGGTTAGGGTTGATATTTTTGCCTTGAAAATTCTTTTTGAACTCCAGTCACTGTTAACTTTCTTTTTTACTTATTTTCAAATTTTTTCTTACCACTCACTAAACTTCTAAAATTACAGTAACATTTCTCTGACACTAAACATTTTCCAATAATTGTTTTATTTTATTTTTTGTTTTTTTTTTCATAGTCCTCATTGAAGCAAATTCGGACAAACGCTGGAAATGGCACAAAACATGGTGAACAATAAAAATGAAAGAAAAAAATCAACAATAACTGAATGTCATAAGAACTAATCTATTTTAATCATATGAAAGAAAAAAAATTAAAATCAACAATAACTTAATGTCATAAAAACTGTTCATTGTCTGTTGCAAGAAATCAAAAACTGACTATAGAATCAAATTTATAAATCTCAAAATTTAGAATTGAATCATAGTTTATATTGAATGACAATTTAGGAATGTTCCATCAAATTCACTCAAACTAGAATGTTATAAAGTTTCAAAAAATTCAAAAGCAGAATTGTCTATTAAATCAAATAAATGAGTCTTAAAAGTTGAGAATTGAATCATATCTTAAAACCACATAACAACTATTGCAAAGTTATTTCATCTTTTCCTTTATTTTCCTTCTCAGCCATTTCTCATATTCACGAGGAAGTTTGTCTGGAGCCCACAATTCCTTGCAATGCTTTCAACACTCGCTCACTTTTTTGTTTTTCAAGTTGGCAAACGGTATTCTTGTAGCCGATTGGTTGACAATTTTACAGCAATGTCTTTTTCTTTCTCAGCCATTTCTCTAATTCACAAGTCGTCAAGATACCAAAAAGTTTTGCAATGTTTTTCAACACTTATTTACTTTCTTGTTGATTAATTTGGCAAACAGTATTTATGTAGGCGCTGGTTGACGATTTCACTGCAATGTCTGTATTTCAAACGAGAAAATGGCTGATTCGGCAATCTCTTTAAAATCTTTTAAAAATCTTCGTATTCGGCAAAAACTATAACTCTTAGGTAAATTAACTTATTTATAACGACTATTTAAAACTTCAAATTTCAAATAGCTTATAAAAATAGTTTAAATTAAAAAAAATTAAGTAACGGCTATACACACTTTCGCGAAACCGGAATAAAACTATGTGAGTCTAAACTAGTATTAAAATTGAGATTTTTCATTTTTTTCTCTTTTTTCTATAGTCAAGCTTGTTTTTAATTTGCAGTTATCTTTTCTGTGACTATAATTTTTGTTGATTCAACTTTGTTCTATTCTGATTCCTTGATGTGATCAAGCTCTGATTCAATTTTCTTTCTTCCTTGTCTCGGTGTTGCAGAGCAGAAGCTTTTTAACGGAGTATAACAAATTGTTTACTTCAAAATATAACTTACTTTGTATCTGCTTTTTTTCTTGTTTGAACAATTTTATATAGTTTTTTCAAAAATTTCAAAGCATGTTTTTCATAAAATAAAAATACTTCATGGTTTTCATTTATAAATCTATTAAAAATTAAAAGATTAATAATAAACCTGATTGCACAGCGCCAAGCCAAGAAAGTGAAGTGTTATTAAACATTTCAATTTGTTTTTTAATAACTTCAACGTTATATCCTTTTTTATTCAATCTTTACATGTTTTTTCATTGTTTTTTGACTATTAAAAAAAACCTTCTTTTAAACATTAAAATTATATGTTTCAATAATTTAAAAAAATTATTAAAATTTAAAACAATGAAAAGTTGAAAAAGTAAAAACGTTAATGTGTGCATAAGCTTTTTGAACAAAGGCTTGCGTTAGTTTTTTTTTAAATTGAACATCTGATGTGATTGGCAATGAAACGAAAAAAAATTGTAATAAAAAATTGTTTGAAAATGAATGCAACTGAATTTAGTTAAACTTAAAAAAATATTTTTGGTTATTTTTTATAGCTGTTACATATTTTTTTAATTTATAGAATTTCTATACAGGATTTTTGGTCTCAGCAGGCGGAAAATTAGTACAAATGAGTAAAATGCTTTGTTCGCAACGTGCGACACGGGTCAGATTGTTTTCGAAGTATTTAATTTACCGGCTTATAACTGTGAAAGTTAAAAGCAAAATATCTGATAATTTGAAAAATGAAACGTATAATTTGAAATTCAATCCATAAGGGACTTTTCATATAAATTATTGATGCAAATCCAGTTAAACGTTGTAAATTTTACAAATAGAATCTAACTTTTTTGTGAAACTACGTGGAGCAGCTCTACAAGTAGGTTAAATTTATGCTTGTAATATGCTCCAATTTAGTTGGAACAATTTTTAATATTATCAGCGATATTAACTTCTCCTTCGGTGCTCTATAATCGATGAACTTTTCCAATATTCTTTTTTTATATATTTCACCTTATTTTGTCTTTGATTCTATACATTGATTATTTCAATGGTTTCCTATTTATTATTCGAATACTTGGAAAATTGCAAAAGTAATTTAGTTTTATATGTGAACACAATACTTTTAAATAAATCCTACTTGGCTGAGAGTTTGTTTTTTTTCCATACATGAAGAATTCATTTTATCATTTTCATTTTGAATTATAGGTTCTTCAATAAATTATAAAAAAGAATGTTACAATTTTTGTTTTTTAATTTCAGATGAATCTGTTGTGAAAGAAATTTTTGAGGTTAGCAAATTAGTTATATTAAAATAATATTTTGACTCTAAAACAGAAAAACCAATAATCTAACAAACGAATAAGTTGGAAATTTGTATCTTTTGATATTTCAGTCAATGACTGCCACTTTCATAGAGCTTACTCAGTCTTCATACCACTTCATATTTATAAATGGCCACAGATGGAGGATGGGCAGGCGAGGTGTGGTTTAAATAGTGCGACATACGGAAATCCATCATTCTCCTGCAACTGTGTGTCAGCTTGAAGATAAATTATTTCCAGGTGGCCTTGCTATTCAATTCTATCTATGCCTCTCTCTTAAACATTAAATTCTTCAATAATTTTTGTTTCGGAAGTCAAAAGTGTTCATACACTAATTACCACCATACAGGTGTGACAGCCTAACTTACCACACAGGCCTGTGTTAGCCAGAAGTCGGAAGAAAGAAGATTATGTGTATGCATGCTTGTGTACGCCTGCTCAGGGAGTATATAAGGGCTGGAGTGTGCGTTAAGGCTTGTTCTCTGGAGGAAGTGCAGAGTTGAAGTGGATGTGATGTCGTAAGACGTTCAACCGAAATATAGCTTGTTGGTGTTTCGTTTTAAAGGCGAAAAGTCGAAAGGTTCGTCACAGTGAGAAGAGAAAAATAGTCACGTTTAATTTAACTAACAGCGCAGGATTTATGCCACACCGCGTAAAGTGAGCCAGATGTCTGCGTTTAACAACGTCACAAATACCTAATTGCAACTAAGGTGTCTGAAGCCCTTGCGTAAAGTGAAACGGCTTCAAAGCCCTAGAAAGGTACAAACAAGCCTCATACATGAAGCACTGAATGCAGGAAAAGAAGTCCTAACCCGTGATACTTGCAGGTGGGTACAAAAAATTAAAAAATAGAAAATGAAAAAATTATTTCTGTTTGTAATGCAAAAATGAATTTCACCCCCTAAGGATCTCGGCCTTGAGACCATGTTCCAAGCTCTGAGGTCAAAGTACGGTGTAAACTCTAAAGTCCTATTAAAGGTATGAAAAAATGTGAAAAATATTAAAAAAATTTCTGTAATTTAAAAATGAATTTAACCCCAAAAGACTTCGACCCTAACCCCATCTTCCAAGCTATAAGGTCAAAGTATAGTGGGAACTTTGAAGTCCTGTTGAAGGTATAAAAAAATCGAAAGTATAAATATTTCAGTGTAATTCAAAAATGAATTTTACCCCAAAAGATCTCGACACTAACCCTATATTCCAAGCTCTGAAGTCAAGGTATAGTGGGAACTTTGTACTGTTAAAGGTATGAAAGAGGTTGAAGGTATAAAAAAATTGAAATTGAAAAAATCCCACTATGTAATTTAGAAAAGAATATTTACTCCAAAAATATCAACCCTAACCATATAACTCAAGCCCTGAGATCGAAATGAAGGGTAAATTTTAAAATGTAGGTTAAAGGTATGAAAAAATAGGAAAACGTGAAATAGAAAAAATCATCCTTCTATATAAATTAAAAACGAATACTTAACTTAAAAAATATTAACCCTAACCATATAACTCAAGCCCTGAGATCGAAATAAATGGTAAATTTTAAAATGGAGGTTAAAAGTATGAAAAAATTGGAGAACTTGAAAATAAAAAAATCATCCCTCTGTGGAATTAAGAAAAGACTATTTACCCCAAAAAATATCAACCTTAACCATAAAACCCAAGCACTGAGATCGAAATAAATGGTAAATTTTAAAATGGAGGTTGAAGGTATGAAAAAATTGGAAAACTTGAAATTGAAAAAATCATCTCTCTATGTTAATTAAAAAAAAATAATTACCCCAAAAAATATCAACCCTAACCATATAACTCAAGCCCTGAGATCGAAATAAATGGTAAATTTTAAAATGGAGGTTAAAAGTATGAAAAAATTGGAAAACTTGAAAATAAAAAAATCATCCTTTAATGTAATTTAGACAAGAACATTTACCCCGAAAAATCTCAACCCTAACCATATAACTCAAGCCCTGAGATCGAAATAAAAGGTAAATTTTAAAATGGAGGTAAAAAGTATGAAAAAATTGGGAAACTTGAAAATAAAAAAATCATCCCTCTATGTAATTTAGAAAAGAATATTAACCCCAGAAAATATCAACCCTAGTCATAAAACCCAAGCCCTGAGATCGAAATAAAGGGTAAATTTTAAAATGGAGGTTAAAGGTATGGAAAAATAGGAAAACGTAAAATTAAAAAATCATTCCTCTATGTAAATTAGAAAAGAAAATTTAACCCAAAAAAAATCAACCTTAACCATAAAACCCAAGCCCTGAGATCGAAATAAAGGGTAGATTTTAAAATGGAGGTTAAAAGTATAAAAAAATTGGAAAACTTGAAAATAAAAAAATCATCCCTCTGTGGAATTTAGAAAAGAAAATTTAACCCGAAAAATATCAACCCTAACCATAAAACCCAAGCCCTGAGATCGAAATAAAGGGTAAATTTTAAAATCAAGGTTAAAGATATGAAAAAATAGGAAAACGTGAAAATAAAAAAATCATCCTTGTATATAAATTAAAAACGAATACTTACCTTAAAAAATATCAACCCTAACCATATAACTCAAGCCCTGAGATCGAAATAAATGGTAAATTTTAAAATGGAGGTTAAAAGTATGAAAAAATTGGAGAACTTGAAAATAAAAAAATCATCCCTCTGTGGAATTAAGAAAAGACTATTTACCCCAAAAATATCAACCTTAACCATAAAACCCAAGCACTGAGATCGAAATAAATGGTAAATTTTAAAATGGAGGTTGAAGGTATGAAAAAATTGGAAAACGTGAAATTGAAAAAATCATCTCTCTATGTTAATTAGAAAAAAATATTTACCCCAAAAAATATCAACCCTAACCATAAAACCCAAACCCTGAGATCGAAATAAGTGTAAATTTTAAAATGTATGTTAAAGGTATGAAAAAATAGGAAAACGTGAAATTAAAAAAATCATCCCTCTATGTAATTTAGAAAAGAATATTTACCCCAAAAAAAATCAACCCTAACCATAAAACCCAAGCCCTGAGATCGAAATAAATGGTAAATTTTAAAATGGAGGTTAAAAGTATGAAAAAATTGGAAAACTTGAAAATAAAAAAATCATCCTTAAATGTAATTTAGACAAGAACATTTACCTTAAAAAATATCAACCCTAACAATATAACTCAAGCCCTGAGATCGAAATAAAAGGTAAATTTTAAAATGGAGGTAAAAAGTATGAAAAAATTGGGAAACTTGAAATTAAAAAAATCATCCCTCTATGTACTTTAGAAAAGAATATTAACCCCAGAAAATATCAACCCTAGTCATAAAACCCAAGCCCTGAGATCGAAATAAATGGTAAATTTTAAAATGGAGGTTAGAGGTATGAAAAAATAGGAAAACGTGAAATTAAAAAAATCATCCCTCTATGTAATTTAGAAAAGAATATTTACCCCAGAAAAAATCAACCCTAACCATAAAACCCAAGCCCTGAGATCGAAATAAATGGTAAATTTAAAAATGGAGGTTAAAAGTATGAAAAAATTGGAAAACTTGAAAATAAAAAAATCATCCCTCTGTGGAATTTAGAAAAGAAAATTTAATCCGAAAAATATCAACCCTAACCATAAAACCCAAGCCCTGAGATCGAAATAAAGGCTAAGTTTTAAAATCAAGGTTAAAGGTATGAAAAAATAGGAAAACGTGAAAATAAAAAAATCATCCTTCTATATAAATTAAAAACGAATACTTAAATTAAAAAATATTAACCCTAACCATATAACTCAAGCCCTGAGATCGAAATAAATGGTAAATTTTAAAATGGAGGTTAAAAGTATGAAAAAATTGGAGAACTTGAAAATAAAAAAATCATCCCTTTGTGGAATTAAGAAGACTATTTACCCCAAAAAATATCAACCTTAACCATAAAACCCAAGCACTGAGATCGAAATAAGTGGTAAATTTTAAAATGGAGGTTGAAGGTATGAAAAAATTGGAAAACGTGAAATTGAAAAAATCATCTCTCTATGTTAATTAGAAAAAAATATTTACCCCAAAAAATATCAACCCTAACCATATAACTCAAGCCCTGAGATCGAAATGAAAGTAAATTTTAAAATGGAGGTTAAAAGTATGAAAAAATTGGAAAACTTGAAAATAAAAAAATCATCCTTAAATGTAATTTAGACAAGAACATTTACCTTAAAAAATATCAACCCTAACAATATAACTCAAGCCCTGAGATCGAAATAAAAGGTAAATTTTAAAATGGAGGTAAAAAGTATGAAAAAATTGGGAAACTTGAAATTAAAAAAATCATCCCTCTATGTACTTTAGAAAAGAATATTAACCCCAGAAAATATCAACCCTAGTCATAAAACCCAAGCCCTGAGATCGAAATAAATGGTAAATTTTAAAATGGAGGTTAGAGGTATGAAAAAATAGGAAAACGTGAAATTAAAAAAATCATCCCTCTATGTAATTTAGAAAAGAATATTTACCCCGGAAAAAATCAACCCTAACCATAAAACCCAAGCCCTGAGATCGAAATAAATGGTAAATTTAAAAATGGAGGTTAAAAGTATGAAAAAATTGGAAAACTTGAAAATAAAAAAATCACCCCTCTGTGGAATATAGAAAAGAAAATTTAACCCGAAAAATATCAACCCTAACCATAAAACCCAAGCCCTGAGATCGAAATAAAGGCTAAGTTTTAAAATCAAGGTTAAAGGTATGAAAAAATAGGAAAACGTGAAAATAAAAAAATCATCCTTCTATATAAATTAAAAACGAATACTTAACTTAAAAAATATTAACCCTAACCATATAACTCAAGCCCTGAGATCGAAATAAATGGTAAATTTTAAAATGGAGGTTAAAAGTATGAAAAAATTGGAGAACTTGAAAATAAAAAAATCATCCCTTTGTGGAATTAAGAAGACTATTTACCCCAAAAAATATCAACCTTAACCATAAAACCCAAGCACTGAGATCGAAATAAGTGGTAAATTTTAAAATGGAGGTTGAAGGTATGAAAAAATTGGAAAACGTGAAATTGAAAAAATCATCTCTCTATGTTAATTAGAAAAAAATATTTACCCCAAAAAATATCAACCCTAACCATATAACTCAAGCCCTGAGATCGAAATGAAGGTAAATTTTAAAATGGAGGTTAAAAGTATGAAAAAATTGGAAAACTTGAAAATAAAAAAATCATCCTTAAATGTAATTTAAACAAGAACATTTACCTTAAAAAATATCAACCCTAACAATATAACTCAAGCCCTGAGATCGAAATAAAAGGTAAATTTTAAAATGGAGGTAAAAAGTATGAAAAAATTGGGAAACTTGAAAATAAAAAAATCATCCCTCTATGTACTTTAGAAAAGAATATTAACCTCAGAAAATATCAACCCTAGTCATAAAACCCAAGCCCTGAGATCGAAATAAATGGTAAATTATAAAATGGAGGTTAAAGGTATGAAAAAATAGGAAAACGTAAAATTAAAAAAATCATTCCTTTATGTAAATTAGAAAAGAATATTAACCCCAGAAAATATCAACCCTAGTCATAAAACCCAAGCCCTGAGATCGAAATAAATGGTAAATTTTAAAATGGAGGTTAAAGGTAAGAAAAAATAGGAAAACGTGAAATTAAAAAAATCATCCCTCTATGTAATTTAGAAAAGAATATTTACCCCAAAAAAAATCAACCCTAACCATAAAACCCAAGCCCTGAGATCGAAATAAATGGTAAATTTTAAAATGGAGGTTAAAAGTATGAAAAAATTTGAAAACTTGAAAATAAAAAAATCATCCCTCTGTGGAATTTAGAAAAGAAAATTTAACCCGAAAAATATCAACCCTAACCATAAAACCCAAGCCCTGAGATCGAAATAAAGGGTAAATATTAAAATCAAGGTTAAATGTATGAAAAAATAGGAAAACGTGAAAATAAAAAAATCATCCTTCTATATAAATTAAAAACGAATACTTAACTTAAAAAATATCAACCCTAACCATATAACTCAAGCCCTGAGATCGAAATAAATGGTAAATTTTAAAATGGAGGTTAAAAGTATGAAAAAATTGGAGAACTTGAAAATAAAAAAATCATCCCTTTGTGGAATTAAGAAAAGACTATTTACCCCAAAAAATATCAACCTTAACCATAAAACCCAAGCACTGAGATCGAAATAAATGGTAAATTTTAAAATGGAGGTTGAAGGTATGAAAAAATTGGAAAACGTGAAATTGAAAAAATCATCTCTCTATGTTAATTAGAAAAAAATATTTACCCCAAAAAATATCAACCCTAACCATAAAACCCAAACCCTGAGATCGAAATAAGGGGTAAATTTTAAAATGTATGTTAAAGGTATGAAAAAATAGGAAAACGTGAAATTAAAAAAATCATCCCTCTATGTAATTTAGAAAAGAATATTTACCCCAAAAAAAATCAACCCTAACCATAAAACCCAAGCCCTGAGATCGAAATAAATGGTAAATTTTAAAATGGAGGTTAAAAGTATGAAAAAATTGGAAAACTTGAAAATAAAAAAATCATCCTTAAATGTAATTTAGACAAGAACATTTACCTTAAAAAATATCAACCCTAACAATATAACTCAAGCCCTGAGATCGAAATAAAAGGTAAATTTTAAAATGGAGGTAAAAAGTATGAAAAAATTGGGAAACTTGAAATTAAAAAAATCATCCCTCTATGTACTTTAGAAAAGAATATTAACCCCAGAAAATATCAACCCTAGTCATAAAACCCAAGCCCTGAGATCGAAATAAATGGTAAATTTTAAAATGGAGGTTAGAGGTATGAAAAAATAGGAAAACGTGAAATTAAAAAAATCATCCCTCTATGTAATTTAGAAAAGAATATTTACCCCAGAAAAAATCAACCCTAACCATAAAACCCAAGCCCTGAGATCGAAATAAATGGTAAATTTAAAAATGGAGGTTAAAAGTATGAAAAAATTGGAAAACTTGAAAATAAAAAAATCATCCCTCTGTGGAATTTAGAAAAGAAAATTTAATCCGAAAAATATCAACCCTAACCATAAAACCCAAGCCCTGAGATCGAAATAAAGGCTAAGTTTTAAAATCAAGGTTAAAGGTATGAAAAAATAGGAAAACGTGAAAATAAAAAAATCATCCTTCTATATAAATTAAAAACGAATACTTAAATTAAAAAATATTAACCCTAACCATATAACTCAAGCCCTGAGATCGAAATAAATGGTAAATTTTAAAATGGAGGTTAAAAGTATGAAAAAATTGGAGAACTTGAAAATAAAAAAATCATCCCTTTGTGGAATTAAGAAGACTATTTACCCCAAAAAATATCAACCTTAACCATAAAACCCAAGCACTGAGATCGAAATAAGTGGTAAATTTTAAAATGGAGGTTGAAGGTATGAAAAAATTGGAAAACGTGAAATTGAAAAAATCATCTCTCTATGTTAATTAGAAAAAAATATTTACCCCAAAAAATATCAACCCTAACCATATAACTCAAGCCCTGAGATCGAAATGAAAGTAAATTTTAAAATGGAGGTTAAAAGTATGAAAAAATTGGAAAACTTGAAAATAAAAAAATCATCCTTAAATGTAATTTAGACAAGAACATTTACCTTAAAAAATATCAACCCTAACAATATAACTCAAGCCCTGAGATCGAAATAAAAGGTAAATTTTAAAATGGAGGTAAAAAGTATGAAAAAATTGGGAAACTTGAAATTAAAAAAATCATCCCTCTATGTACTTTAGAAAAGAATATTAACCCCAGAAAATATCAACCCTAGTCATAAAACCCAAGCCCTGAGATCGAAATAAATGGTAAATTTTAAAATGGAGGTTGAAGGTATGAAAAAATTGGAAAACGTGAAATTGAAAAAATCATCTCTCTATGTTAATTAGAAAAAAATATTTACCCCAAAAAATATCAACCCTAACCATAAAACCCAAACCCTGAGATCGAAATAAGGGGTAAATTTTAAAATGTATGTTAAAGGTATGAAAAAATAGGAAAACGTGAAATTAAAAAAATCATCCCTCTATGTAATTTAGAAAAGAATATTTACCCCAAAAAAAATCAACCCTAACCATAAAACCCAAGCCCTGAGATCGAAATAAATGGTAAATTTTAAAATGGAGGTTAAAAGTATGAAAAAATTGGAAAACTTGAAAATAAAAAAATCATCCTTAAATGTAATTTAGACAAGAACATTTACCTTAAAAAATATCAACCCTAACAATATAACTCAAGCCCTGAGATCGAAATAAAAGGTAAATTTTAAAATGGAGGTAAAAAGTATGAAAAAATTGGGAAACTTGAAATTAAAAAAATCATCCCTCTATGTACTTTAGAAAAGAATATTAACCCCAGAAAATATCAACCCTAGTCATAAAACCCAAGCCCTGAGATCGAAATAAATGGTAAATTTTAAAATGGAGGCTAGAGGTATGAAAAAATAGGAAAACGTGAAATTAAAAAAATCATCCCTCTATGTAATTTAGAAAAGAATATTTACCCCAGAAAAAATCAACCCTAACCATAAAACCCAAGCCCTGAGATCGAAATAAATGGTAAATTTAAAAATGGAGGTTAAAAGTATGAAAAAATTGGAAAACTTGAAAATAAAAAAATCATCCCTCTGTGGAATTTAGAAAAGAAAATTTAATCCGAAAAATATCAACCCTAACCATAAAACCCAAGCCCTGAGATCGAAATAAAGGCTAAGTTTTAAAATCAAGGTTAAAGGTATGAAAAAATAGGAAAACGTGAAAATAAAAAAATCATCCTTCTATATAAATTAAAAACGAATACTTAAATTAAAAAATATTAACCCTAACCATATAACTCAAGCCCTGAGATCGAAATAAATGGTAAATTTTAAAATGGAGGTTAAAAGTATGAAAAAATTGGAGAACTTGAAAATAAAAAAATCATCCCTTTGTGGAATTAAGAAGACTATTTACCCCAAAAAATATCAACCTTAACCATAAAACCCAAGCACTGAGATCGAAATAAGTGGTAAATTTTAAAATGGAGGTTGAAGGTATGAAAAAATTGGAAAACGTGAAATTGAAAAAATCATCTCTCTATGTTAATTAGAAAAAAATATTTACCCCAAAAAATATCAACCCTAACCATATAACTCAAGCCCTGAGATCGAAATGAAAGTAAATTTTAAAATGGAGGTTAAAAGTATGAAAAAATTGGAAAACTTGAAAATAAAAAAATCATCCTTAAATGTAATTTAGACAAGAACATTTACCTTAAAAAATATCAACCCTAACAATATAACTCAAGCCCTGAGATCGAAATAAAAGGTAAATTTTAAAATGGAGGTAAAAAGTATGAAAAAATTGGGAAACTTGAAATTAAAAAAATCATCCCTCTATGTACTTTAGAAAAGAATATTAACCCCAGAAAATATCAACCCTAGTCATAAAACCCAAGCCCTGAGATCGAAATAAATGGTAAATTTTAAAATGGAGGTTAGAGGTATGAAAAAATAGGAAAACGTGAAATTAAAAAAATCATCCCTCTATGTAATTTAGAAAAGAATATTTACCCCGGAAAAAATCAACCCTAACCATAAAACCCAAGCCCTGAGATCGAAATAAATGGTAAATTTAAAAATGGAGGTTAAAAGTATGAAAAAATTGGAAAACTTGAAAATAAAAAAATCATCCCTCTGTGGAATATAGAAAAGAAAATTTAACCCGAAAAATATCAACCCTAACCATAAAACCCAAGCCCTGAGATCGAAATAAAGGCTAAGTTTTAAAATCAAGGTTAAAGGTATGAAAAAATAGGAAAACGTGAAAATAAAAAAATCATCCTTCTATATAAATTAAAAACGAATACTTAACTTAAAAAATATTAACCCTAACCATATAACTCAAGCCCTGAGATCGAAATAAATGGTAAATTTTAAAATGGAGGTTAAAAGTATGAAAAAATTGGAGAACTTGAAAATAAAAAAATCATCCCTTTGTGGAATTAAGAAGACTATTTACCCCAAAAAATATCAACCTTAACCATAAAACCCAAGCACTGAGATCGAAATAAGTGGTAAATTTTAAAATGGAGGTTGAAGGTATGAAAAAATTGGAAAACGTGAAATTGAAAAAATCATCTCTCTATGTTAATTAGAAAAAAATATTTACCCCAAAAAATATCAACCCTAACCATATAACTCAAGCCCTGAGATCGAAATGAAGGTAAATTTTAAAATGGAGGTTAAAAGTATGAAAAAATTGGAAAACTTGAAAATAAAAAAATCATCCTTAAATGTAATTTAAACAAGAACATTTACCTTAAAAAATATCAACCCTAACAATATAACTCAAGCCCTGAGATCGAAATAAAAGGTAAATTTTAAAATGGAGGTAAAAAGTATGAAAAAATTGGGAAACTTGAAAATAAAAAAATCATCCCTCTATGTACTTTAGAAAAGAATATTAACCTCAGAAAATATCAACCCTAGTCATAAAACCCAAGCCCTGAGATCGAAATAAATGGTAAATTATAAAATGGAGGTTAAAGGTATGAAAAAATAGGAAAACGTAAAATTAAAAAAATCATTCCTTTATGTAAATTAGAAAAGAATATTAACCCCAGAAAATATCAACCCTAGTCATAAAACCCAAGCCCTGAGATCGAAATAAATGGTAAATTTTAAAATGGAGGTTAAAGGTAAGAAAAAATAGGAAAACGTGAAATTAAAAAAATCATCCCTCTATGTAATTTAGAAAAGAATATTTACCCCAAAAAAAATCAACCCTAACCATAAAACCCAAGCCCTGAGATCGAAATAAATGGTAAATTTTAAAATGGAGGTTAAAAGTATGAAAAAATTTGAAAACTTGAAAATAAAAAAATCATCCCTCTGTGGAATTTAGAAAAGAAAATTTAACCCGAAAAATATCAACCCTAACCATAAAACCCAAGCCCTGAGATCGAAATAAAGGGTAAATATTAAAATCAAGGTTAAATGTATGAAAAAATAGGAAAACGTGAAAATAAAAAAATCATCCTTCTATATAAATTAAAAACGAATACTTAACTTAAAAAATATCAACCCTAACCATATAACTCAAGCCCTGAGATCGAAATAAATGGTAAATTTTAAAATGGAGGTTAAAAGTATGAAAAAATTGGAGAACTTGAAAATAAAAAAATCATCCCTTTGTGGAATTAAGAAAAGACTATTTACCCCAAAAAATATCAACCTTAACCATAAAACCCAAGCACTGAGATCGAAATAAATGGTAAATTTTAAAATGGAGGTTGAAGGTATGAAAAAATTGGAAAACGTGAAATTGAAAAAATCATCTCTCTATGTTAATTAGAAAAAAATATTTACCCCAAAAAATATCAACCCTAACCATAAAACCCAAACCCTGAGATCGAAATAAGGGGTAAATTTTAAAATGTATGTTAAAGGTATGAAAAAATAGGAAAACGTGAAATTAAAAAAATCATCCCTCTATGTAATTTAGAAAAGAATATTTACCCCAAAAAAAATCAACCCTAACCATAAAACCCAAGCCCTGAGATCGAAATAAATGGTAAATTTTAAAATGGAGGTTAAAAGTATGAAAAAATTGGAAAACTTGAAAATAAAAAAATCATCCTTAAATGTAATTTAGACAAGAACATTTACCTTAAAAAATATCAACCCTAACAATATAACTCAAGCCCTGAGATCGAAATAAAAGGTAAATTTTAAAATGGAGGTAAAAAGTATGAAAAAATTGGGAAACTTGAAATTAAAAAAATCATCCCTCTATGTACTTTAGAAAAGAATATTAACCCCAGAAAATATCAACCCTAGTCATAAAACCCAAGCCCTGAGATCGAAATAAATGGTAAATTTTAAAATGGAGGTTAGAGGTATGAAAAAATAGGAAAACGTGAAATTAAAAAAATCATCCCTCTATGTAATTTAGAAAAGAATATTTACCCCAGAAAAAATCAACCCTAACCATAAAACCCAAGCCCTGAGATCGAAATAAATGGTAAATTTAAAAATGGAGGTTAAAAGTATGAAAAAATTGGAAAACTTGAAAATAAAAAAATCATCCCTCTGTGGAATTTAGAAAAGAAAATTTAATCCGAAAAATATCAACCCTAACCATAAAACCCAAGCCCTGAGATCGAAATAAAGGCTAAGTTTTAAAATCAAGGTTAAAGGTATGAAAAAATAGGAAAACGTGAAAATAAAAAAATCATCCTTCTATATAAATTAAAAACGAATACTTAAATTAAAAAATATTAACCCTAACCATATAACTCAAGCCCTGAGATCGAAATAAATGGTAAATTTTAAAATGGAGGTTAAAAGTATGAAAAAATTGGAGAACTTGAAAATAAAAAAATCATCCCTTTGTGGAATTAAGAAGACTATTTACCCCAAAAAATATCAACCTTAACCATAAAACCCAAGCACTGAGATCGAAATAAGTGGTAAATTTTAAAATGGAGGTTGAAGGTATGAAAAAATTGGAAAACGTGAAATTGAAAAAATCATCTCTCTATGTTAATTAGAAAAAAATATTTACCCCAAAAAATATCAACCCTAACCATATAACTCAAGCCCTGAGATCGAAATGAAAGTAAATTTTAAAATGGAGGTTAAAAGTATGAAAAAATTGGAAAACTTGAAAATAAAAAAATCATCCTTAAATGTAATTTAGACAAGAACATTTACCTTAAAAAATATCAACCCTAACAATATAACTCAAGCCCTGAGATCGAAATAAAAGGTAAATTTTAAAATGGAGGTAAAAAGTATGAAAAAATTGGGAAACTTGAAATTAAAAAAATCATCCCTCTATGTACTTTAGAAAAGAATATTAACCCCAGAAAATATCAACCCTAGTCATAAAACCCAAGCCCTGAGATCGAAATAAATGGTAAATTTTAAAATGGAGGTTAGAGGTATGAAAAAATAGGAAAACGTGAAATTAAAAAAATCATCCCTCTATGTAATTTAGAAAAGAATATTTACCCCGGAAAAAATCAACCCTAACCATAAAACCCAAGCCCTGAGATCGAAATAAATGGTAAATTTAAAAATGGAGGTTAAAAGTATGAAAAAATTGGAAAACTTGAAAATAAAAAAATCATCCCTCTGTGGAATATAGAAAAGAAAATTTAACCCGAAAAATATCAACCCTAACCATAAAACCCAAGCCCTGAGATCGAAATAAAGGCTAAGTTTTAAAATCAAGGTTAAAGGTATGAAAAAATAGGAAAACGTGAAAATAAAAAAATCATCCTTCTATATAAATTAAAAACGAATACTTAACTTAAAAAATATTAACCCTAACCATATAACTCAAGCCCTGAGATCGAAATAAATGGTAAATTTTAAAATGGAGGTTAAAAGTATGAAAAAATTGGAGAACTTGAAAATAAAAAAATCATCCCTTTGTGGAATTAAGAAGACTATTTACCCCAAAAAATATCAACCTTAACCATAAAACCCAAGCACTGAGATCGAAATAAGTGGTAAATTTTAAAATGGAGGTTGAAGGTATGAAAAAATTGGAAAACGTGAAATTGAAAAAATCATCTCTCTATGTTAATTAGAAAAAAATATTTACCCCAAAAAATATCAACCCTAACCATATAACTCAAGCCCTGAGATCGAAATGAAGGTAAATTTTAAAATGGAGGTTAAAAGTATGAAAAAATTGGAAAACTTGAAAATAAAAAAATCATCCTTAAATGTAATTTAAACAAGAACATTTACCTTAAAAAATATCAACCCTAACAATATAACTCAAGCCCTGAGATCGAAATAAAAGGTAAATTTTAAAATGGAGGTAAAAAGTATGAAAAAATTGGGAAACTTGAAAATAAAAAAATCATCCCTCTATGTACTTTAGAAAAGAATATTAACCTCAGAAAATATCAACCCTAGTCATAAAACCCAAGCCCTGAGATCGAAATAAATGGTAAATTATAAAATGGAGGTTAAAGGTATGAAAAAATAGGAAAACGTAAAATTAAAAAAATCATTCCTTTATGTAAATTAGAAAAGAATATTAACCCCAGAAAATATCAACCCTAGTCATAAAACCCAAGCCCTGAGATCGAAATAAATGGTAAATTTTAAAATGGAGGTTAAAGGTAAGAAAAAATAGGAAAACGTGAAATTAAAAAAATCATCCCTCTATGTAATTTAGAAAAGAATATTTACCCCAAAAAAAATCAACCCTAACCATAAAACCCAAGCCCTGAGATCGAAATAAATGGTAAATTTTAAAATGGAGGTTAAAAGTATGAAAAAATTTGAAAACTTGAAAATAAAAAAATCATCCCTCTGTGGAATTTAGAAAAGAAAATTTAACCCGAAAAATATCAACCCTAACCATAAAACCCAAGCCCTGAGATCGAAATAAAGGGTAAATATTAAAATCAAGGTTAAATGTATGAAAAAATAGGAAAACGTGAAAATAAAAAAATCATCCTTCTATATAAATTAAAAACGAATACTTAACTTAAAAAATATCAACCCTAACCATATAACTCAAGCCCTGAGATCGAAATAAATGGTAAATTTTAAAATGGAGGTTAAAAGTATGAAAAAATTGGAGAACTTGAAAATAAAAAAATCATCCCTTTGTGGAATTAAGAAAAGACTATTTACCCCAAAAAATATCAACCTTAACCATAAAACCCAAGCACTGAGATCGAAATAAATGGTAAATTTTAAAATGGAGGTTGAAGGTATGAAAAAATTGGAAAACGTGAAATTGAAAAAATCATCTCTCTATGTTAATTAGAAAAAAATATTTACCCAAAAAAATATCAACCCTAACCATATAACTCAAGCCCTGAGATCGAAATGAAGGTAAATTTTAAAATGGAGGTTAAAAGTATGAAAAAATTGGAAAACTTGAAAATAAAAAAATCATCCTTAAATGTAATTTAAACAAGAACATTTACCTTAAAAAATATCAACCCTAACAATATAACTCAAGCCCTGAGATCGAAATAAAAGGTAAATTTTAAAATGGAGGTAAAAAGTATGAAAAAATTGGGAAACTTGAAAATAAAAAAATCATCCCTCTATGTACTTTAGAAAAGAATATTAACCTCAGAAAATATCAACCCTAGTCATAAAACCCAAGCCCTGAGATCGAAATAAAGGGTAAATTTTAAAATGGAGGTTAAAGGTATGAAAAAATAGGAAAACGTAAAATTAAAAAAATCATTCCTTTATGTAAATTAGAAAAGAATATTAACCCCAGAAAATATCAACCCTAGTCATAAAACCCAAGCCCTGAGATCGAAATAAATGGTAAATTTTAAAATGGAGGTTAAAGGTATGAAAAAATAGGAAAACGTGAAATTAAAAAAATCATCCCTCTATGTAATTTAGAATAGAATATTTACCCCAAAAAAAATCAACCCTAACCATAAAACCCAAGCCCTGAGATCGAAATAAATGGTAAATTTTAAAATGGAGGTTAAAAGTATGAAAAAATTTGAAAACTTGAAAATAAAAAAATCATCCCTCTGTGGAATTTAGAAAAGAAAATTTAACCCGAAAAATATCAACCCTAACCATAAAACCCAAGCCCTGAGATCGAAATAAAGGGTAAATATTAAAATCAAGGTTAAAGGTATGAAAAAATAGGAAAACGTGAAAATAAAAAAATCATCCTTCTATATAAATTAAAAACGAATACTTAACTTAAAAAATATCAACCCTAACCATATAACTCAAGCCCTGAGATCGAAATAAATGGTAAATTTTAAAATGGAGGTTAAAAGTATGAAAAAATTGGAGAACTTGAAAATAAAAAAATCATCCCTTTGTGGAATTAAGAAAAGACTATTTACCCCAAAAAATATCAACCTTAACCATAAAACCCAAGCACTGAGATCGAAATAAATGGTAAATTTTAAAATGGAGGTTGAAGGTATGAAAAAATTGGAAAACGTGAAATTGAAAAAATCATCTCTCTATGTTAATTAGAAAAAAATATTTACCCAAAAAAATATCAACCCTAACCATATAACTCAAGCCCTGAGATCGAAATGAAGGTAAATTTTAAAATGGAGGTTAAAAGTATGAAAAAATTGGAAAACTTGAAAATAAAAAAATCATCCTTAAATGTAATTTAAACAAGAACATTTACCTTAAAAAATATCAACCCTAACAATATAACTCAAGCCCTGAGATCGAAATAAAAGGTAAATTTTAAAATGGAGGTAAAAAGTATGAAAAAATTGGGAAACTTGAAAATAAAAAAATCATCCCTCTATGTACTTTAGAAAAGAATATTAACCTCAGAAAATATCAACCCTAGTCATAAAACCCAAGCCCTGAGATCGAAATAAAGGGTAAATTTTAAAATGGAGGTTAAAGGTATGAAAAAATAGGAAAACGTAAAATTAAAAAAATCATTCCTTTATGTAAATTAGAAAAGAATATTAACCCCAGAAAATATCAACCCTAGTCATAAAACCCAAGCCCTGAGATCGAAATAAATGGTAAATTTTAAAATGGAGGTTAAAGGTATGAAAAAATAGGAAAACGTGAAATTAAAAAAATCATCCCTCTATGTAATTTAGAATAGAATATTTACCCCAAAAAAAATCAACCCTAACCATAAAACCCAAGCCCTGAGATCGAAATAAATGGTAAATTTTAAAATGGAGGTTAAAAGTATGAAAAAATTTGAAAACTTGAAAATAAAAAAATCATCCCTCTGTGGAATTTAGAAAAGAAAATTTAACCCGAAAAATATCAACCCTAACCATAAAACCCAAGCCCTGAGATCGAAATAAAGGGTAAATATTAAAATCAAGGTTAAAGGTATGAAAAAATAGGAAAACGTGAAAATAAAAAAATCATCCTTCTATATAAATTAAAAACGAATACTTAACTTAAAAAATATCAACCCTAACCATATAACTCAAGCCCTGAGATCGAAATAAATGGTAAATTTTAAAATGGAGGTTAAAAGTATGAAAAAATTGGAGAACTTGAAAATAAAAAAATCATCCCTTTGTGGAATTAAGAAAAGACTATTTACCCCAAAAAATATCAACCTTAACCATAAAACCCAAGCACTGAGATCGAAATAAATGGTAAATTTTAAAATGGAGGTTGAAGGTATGAAAAAATTGGAAAACGTGAAATTGAAAAAATCATCTCTCTATGTTAATTAGAAAAAAATATTTACCCAAAAAAATATCAACCCTAACCATATAACTCAAGCCCTGAGATCGAAATGAAGGTAAATTTTAAAATGGAGGTTAAAAGTATGAAAAAATTGGAAAACTTGAAAATAAAAAAATCATCCTTAAATGTAATTTAGACAAAAACATTTACCTTAAAAAATATCAACCCTAACAATATAACTCAAGCCCTGAGATCGAAATAAAAGGTAAATTTTAAAATGGAGGTAAAAAGTATGAAAAAATTGGGAAACTTGAAAATAAAAAAATCATCCCTCTATGTACTTTAGAAAAGAATATTAACCCCAGAAAATATCAACCCTAGTCATAAAACCCAAGCCCTGAGATCGAAATAAAGGGTAAATTTTAAAATGGAGGTTAAAGGTATGAAAAAATAGGAAAACGTAAAATTAAAAAAATCATTCCTCTATGTAAATTAGAAAAGAATATTAGCCCCAGAAAATATCAACCCTAGTCATAAAACCCAAGCCCTGAGATCGAAATAAATGGTAAATTTTAAAATGGAGGTTAGAGGTATGAAAAAATAGGAAAACGTGAAATTAAAAAAATCATCCCTCTATGTAATTTAGAAAAGAATATTTACCCCAGAAAAAATCAACCCTAACCATAAAACCCAAGCCCTGAGATCGAAATAAATGGTAAATTTAAAAATGGAGGTTAAAAGTATGAAAAAATTGGAAAACTTGAAAATAAAAAAATCATCCCTCTGTGGAATTTAGAAAAGAAAATTTAACCCGAAAAATATCAACCCTAACCATAAAACCCAAGCCCTGAGATTGAAATAAAAGGTAAATATTAAAATCAAGGTTAAAGGTATGAAAAAATAGGAAAACGTGAAAATAAAAAAATCATCCTTCTATATAAATTAAAAACGAATACTTAACTTAAAAAATATCAACCCTAACCATATAACTCAAGCCCTGAGATCGAAATAAATGGTAAATTTTAAAATGGAGGTTAAAAGTATGAAAAAATTGGAGAACTTGAAAATAAAAAAATCATCCCTTTGTGGAATTAAGAAAAGACTTTTTACCCCAAAAAATATCAACCTTAACCATAAAACCCAAGCACTGAGATCGAAATAAATGGTAAATTTTAAAATGGAGGTTGAAGGTATGAAAAAATTGGAAAACGTGAAATTGAAAAAATCATCTCTCTATGTTAATTAGAAAAAAATATTTACCCAAAAAAATATCAACCCTAACCATATAACTCAAGCCCTGAGATCGAAATGAAGGTAAATTTTAAAATGGAGGTTAAAAGTATGAAAAAATTGGAAAACTTGAAAATAAAAAAATCATCCTTAAATGTAATTTAGACAAAAACATTTACCTTAAAAAATATCAACCCTAACAATATAACTCAAGCCCTGAGATCGAAATAAAAGGTAAATTTTAAAATGGAGGTAAAAAGTATGAAAAAATTGGGAAACTTGAAAATAAAAAAATCATCCCTCTATGATCTTTAGAAAAGAATATTAACCCCAGAAAATATCAACCCTAGTCATAAAACCCAAGCCCTGAGATCGAAATAAAGGGTAAATTTTAAAATGGAGGTTGAAGGTATGAAAAAATTGGAAAACGTGAAATTGAAAAAATCATCTCTCTATGTTAATTAGAAAAAAATATTTACCCCAAAAAATATCAACCCTAACCATATAACTCAAGCCCTGAGATCGAAATGAAAGTAAATTTTAAAATGGAGGTTAAAAGTATGAAAAAATTGGAAAACTTGAAAATAAAAAAATCATCCTTAAATGTAATTTAGACAAGAACATTTACCTTAAAAAATATCAACCCTAACAATATAACTCAAGCCCTGAGATCGAAATAAAAGGTAAATTTTAAAATGGAGGTAAAAAGTATGAAAAAATTGGGAAACTTGAAAATAAAAAAATCATCCATTTATGTACTTTAGAAAAGAATATTAACCCCATAAAATATCAACCCTAGTCATGAAACCCAAGCCCTGAGATCGAAATAAATGGTAAATTTTAAAATGGAGGTTAGAGGTATGAAAAAATAGGAAAACGTGAAATTAAAAAAATCATCCCTCTATGTAATTTAGAAAAGAATATTTACCCCAGAAAAAATCAACCCTAACCATAAAACCCAAGCCCTGAGATCGAAATAAATGGTAAATTTAAAAATGGAGGTTAAAAGTATGAAAAAATTGGAAAACTTGAAAATAAAAAAATCATCCCTCTGTGGAATTTAGAAAAGAAAATTTAATCCGAAAAATATCAACCCTAACCATAAAACCCAAGCCCTGAGATCGAAATAAAGGCTAAGTTTTAAAATCAAGGTTAAAGGTATGAAAAAATAGGAAAACGTGAAAATAAAAAAATCATCCTTCTATATAAATTAAAAACGAATACTTAAATTAAAAAATATTAACCCTAACCATATAACTCAAGCCCTGAGATCGAAATAAATGGTAAATTTTAAAATGGAGGTTAAAAGTATGAAAAAATTGGAGAACTTGAAAATAAAAAAATCATCCCTTTGTGGAATTAAGAAGACTATTTACCCCAAAAAATATCAACCTTAACCATAAAACCCAAGCACTGAGATCGAAATAAGTGGTAAATTTTAAAATGGAGGTTGAAGGTATGAAAAAATTGGAAAACGTGAAATTGAAAAAATCATCTCTCTATGTTAATTAGAAAAAAATATTTACCCCAAAAAATATCAACCCTAACCATATAACTCAAGCCCTGAGATCGAAATGAAAGTAAATTTTAAAATGGAGGTTAAAAGTATGAAAAAATTGGAAAACTTGAAAATAAAAAAATCATCCTTAAATGTAATTTAGACAAGAACATTTACCTTAAAAAATATCAACCCTAACAATATAACTCAAGCCCTGAGATCGAAATAAAAGGTAAATTTTAAAATGGAGGTAAAAAGTATGAAAAAATTGGGAAACTTGAAATTAAAAAAATCATCCCTCTATGTACTTTAGAAAAGAATATTAACCCCAGAAAATATCAACCCTAGTCATAAAACCCAAGCCCTGAGATCGAAATAAATGGTAAATTTTAAAATGGAGGTTAGAGGTATGAAAAAATAGGAAAACGTGAAATTAAAAAAATCATCCCTCTATGTAATTTAGAAAAGAATATTTACCCCAGAAAAAATCAACCCTAACCATAAAACCCAAGCCCTGAGATCGAAATAAATGGTAAATTTGAAAATGGAGGTTAAAAGTATGAAAAAATTGGAAAACTTGAAAATAAAAAAATCATCCCTCTGTGGAATTTAGAAAAGAAAATTTAATCCGAAAAATATCAACCCTAACCATAAAACCCAAGCCCTGAGATCGAAATAAAGGCTAAGTTTTAAAATCAAGGTTAAAGGTATGAAAAAATAGGAAAACGTGAAAATAAAAAAATCATCCTTCTATATAAATTAAAAACGAATACTTAACTTAAAAAATATTAACCCTAACCATATAACTCAAGCCCTGAGATCGAAATAAATGGTAAATTTTAAAATGGAGGTTAAAAGTATGAAAAAATTGGAGAACTTGAAAATAAAAAAATCATCCCTTTGTGGAATTAAGAAGACTATTTACCCCAAAAAATATCAACCTTAACCATAAAACCCAAGCACTGAGATCGAAATAAGTGGTAAATTTTAAAATGGAGGTTGAAGGTATGAAAAAATTGGAAAACGTGAAATTGAAAAAATCATCTCTCTATGTTAATTAGAAAAAAATATTTACCCCAAAAAATATCAACCCTAACCATATAACTCAAGCCCTGAGATCGAAATGAAAGTAAATTTTAAAATGGAGGTTAAAAGTATGAAAAAATTGGAAAACTTGAAAATAAAAAAATCATCCTTAAATGTAATTTAGACAAGAACATTTACCTTAAAAAATATCAACCCTAACAATATAACTCAAGCCCTGAGATCGAAATAAAAGGTAAATTTTAAAATGGAGGTAAAAAGTATGAAAAAATTGGGAAACTTGAAAATAAAAAAATCATCCCTCTATGTACTTTAGAAAAGAATATTAACCCCAGAAAATATCAACCCTAGTCATAAAACCCAAGCCCTGAGATCGAAATAAATGGTAAATTTTAAAATGGAGGTTAGAGGTATGAAAAAATAGGAAAACGTGAAATTAAAAAAATCATCCCTCTATGTAATTTAGAAAAGAATATTTACCCCAGAAAAAATCAACCCTAACCATAAAACCCAAGCCCTGAGATCGAAATAAATGGTAAATTTGAAAATGGAGGTTAAAAGTATGAAAAAATTGAAAAACTTGAAAATAAAAAAATCATCCCTCTGTGGAATTTAGAAAAGAAAATTTAATCCGAAAAATATCAACCCTAACCATAAAACCCAAGCCCTGAGATCGAAATAAAGGCTAAGTTTTAAAATCAAGGTTAAAGGTATGAAAAAATAGGAAAACGTGAAAATAAAAAAATCATCCTTCTATATAAATTAAAAACGAATACTTAACTTAAAAAATATTAACCCTAACCATATAACTCAAGCCCTGAGATCGAAATAAATGGTAAATTTTAAAATGGAGGTTAAAAGTATGAAAAAATTGGAGAACTTGAAAATAAAAAAATCATCCCTTTGTGGAATTAAGAAGACTATTTACTCCAAAAAATATCAACCTTAACCATAAAACCCAAGCACTGAGATCGAAATAAGTGGTAAATTTTAAAATGGAGGTTGAAGGTATGAAAAAATTGGAAAACGTGAAATTGAAAAAATCATCTCTCTATGTTAATTAGAAAAAAATATTTACCCCAAAAAATATCAACCCTAACCATATAACTCAAGCCCTGAGATCGAAATGAAAGTAAATTTTAAAATGGAGGTTAAAAGTATGAAAAAATTGGAAAACTTGAAAATAAAAAAATCATCCTTAAATGTAATTTAGACAAGAACATTTACCTTAAAAAATATCAACCCTAACAATATAACTCAAGCCCTGAGATCGAAATAAAAGGTAAATTTTAAAATGGAGGTAAAAAGTATGAAAAAATTGGGAAACTTGAAAATAAAAAAATCATCCCTCTATGTACTTTAGAAAAGAATATTAACCCCAGAAAATATCAACCCTAGTCATAAAACCCAAGCCCTGAGATCGAAATAAATGGTAAATTTTAAAATGGAGGTTAGAGGTATGAAAAAATAGGAAAACGTGAAATTAAAAAAATCATCCCTCTATGTAATTTAGAAAAGAATATTTACCCCAGAAAAAATCAACCCTAACCATAAAACCCAAGCCCTGAGATCGAAATAAATGGTAAATTTAAAAATGGAGGTTAAAAGTATGAAAAAATTGGAAAACTTGAAAATAAAAAAATCATCCCTCTGTGGAATTTAGAAAAGGAAATTTAACCCGAAAAATATCAACCCTAACCATAAAACCCAAGCCCTGAGATCGAAATAAAGGCTAAGTTTTAAAATCAAGGTTAAAGGTATGAAAAAATAGGAAAACGTGAAAATAAAAAAATCATCCTTCTATATAAATTAAAAACGAATACTTAACTTAAAAAATATTAACCCTAACCATATAACTCAAGCCCTGAGATCGAAATAAATGGTAAATTTTAAAATGGAGGTTAAAAGTATGAAAAAATTGGAGAACTTGAAAATAAAAAAATCATCCCTTTGTGGAATTAAGAAGACTATTTACCCCAAAAAATATCAACCTTAACCATAAAACCCAAGCACTGAGATCGAAATAAGTGGTAAATTTTAAAATGGAGGTTGAAGGTATGAAAAAATTGGAAAACGTGAAATTGAAAAAATCATCTCTCTATGTTAATTAGAAAAAAATATTTACCCCAAAAAATATCAACCCTAACCATATAACTCAAGCCCTGAGATCGAAATGAAGGTAAATTTTAAAATGGAGGTTAAAAGTATGAAAAAATTGGAAAACTTGAAAATAAAAAAATCATCCTTAAATGTAATTTAAACAAGAACATTTACCTTAAAAAATATCAACCCTAACAATATAACTCAAGCCCTGAGATCGAAATAAAAGGTAAATTTTAAAATGGAGGTAAAAAGTATGAAAAAATTGGGAAACTTGAAAATAAAAAAATCATCCCTCTATGTACTTTAGAAAAGAATATTAACCTCAGAAAATATCAACCCTAGTCATAAAACCCAAGCCCTGAGATCGAAATAAAGGGTAAATTTTAAAATGGAGGTTAAAGGTATGAAAAAATAGGAAAATGTAAAATTAAAAAAATCATTCCTTTATGTAAATTAGAAAAGAATATTAACCCCAGAAAATATCAACCCTAGTCATAAAACCCAAGCCCTGAGATCGAAATAAATGGTAAATTTTAAAATGGAGGTTAAAGGTATGAAAAAATAGGAAAACGTGAAATTAAAAAAATCATCCCTCTATGTAATTTAGAGAAGAATATTTACCCCAAAAAAAATCAACCCTAACCATAAAACCCAAGCCCTGAGATCGAAATAAATGGTAAATTTTAAAATGGAGGTTAAAAGTATGAAAAAATTTGAAAACTTGAAAATAAAAAAATCATCCCTCTGTGGAATTTAGAAAAGAAAATTTAACCCGAAAAATATCAACCCTAACCATAAAACCCAAGCCCTGAGATCGAAATAAAGGGTAAATATTAAAATCAAGGTTAAAGGTATGAAAAAATAGGAAAACGTGAAAATAAAAAAATCATCCTTCTATATAAATTAAAAACGAATACTTAACTTAAAAAATATCAACCCTAACCATATAACTCAAGCCCTGAGATCGAAATAAATGGTAAATTTTAAAATGGAGGTTAAAAGTATGAAAAAATTGGAGAACTTGAAAATAAAAAAATCATCCCTTTGTGGAATTAAGAAAAGACTATTTACCCCAAAAAATATCAACCTTAACCATAAAACCCAAGCACTGAGATCGAAATAAATGGTAAATTTTAAAATGGAGGTTGAAGGTATGAAAAAATTGGAAAACGTGAAATTGAAAAAATCATCTCTCTATGTTAATTAGAAAAAAATATTTACCCAAAAAAATATCAACCCTAACCATATAACTCAAGCCCTGAGATCGAAATGAAGGTAAATTTTAAAATGGAGGTTAAAAGTATGAAAAAATTGGAAAACTTGAAAATAAAAAAATCATCCTTAAATGTAATTTAGACAAAAACATTTACCTTAAAAAATATCAACCCTAACAATATAACTCAAGCTCTGAGATCGAAATAAAAGGTAAATTTTAAAATGGAGGTAAAAAGTATGAAAAAATTGGGAAACTTGAAAATAAAAAAATCATCCCTCTATGTACTTTAGAAAAGAATATTAACCCCAGAAAATATCAACCCTAGTCATAAAACCCAAGCCCTGAGATCGAAATAAAGGGTAAATTTTAAAATGGAGGTTAAAGGTATGAAAAAATAGGAAAACGTAAAATTAAAAAAATCATTCCTCTATGTAAATTAGAAAAGAATATTAGCCCCAGAAAATATCAACCCTAGTCATAAAACCCAAGCCCTGAGATCGGAATAAATGGTAAATTTTAAAATGGAGGTTAAAGGTATGAAAAAACAGGAAAACGTAAAATTAAAAAAATTATCCCTCTATGTAAATTAGAAAAGAATATTTACCCCAAAAATTATCAACCCTAACCATAAAACCCAAGCCCTGAGATCGAAATAAAGGGTAAATTTTAAAATGGAGGTTAAAGGTAAGAAAAAATAGGAAAACGTGAAATTAAAAAAATCATCCCTCTATGTAATTTCCCAAGTTTTTAAAATTTACCCTTTATTTCGATCTCAGGGCTTGGGTTTTATGGTTAGGGTTGATCTTTTTTGGGTTAAATGTTTTTTTCTGAATTCCATAGAGGGCTGATTTTTTTATTTACAAGTTTTCCAATTTTTTCATACCTTTAATTTCCATTTTAAAATTTACCCTTTATTTCGATCTCAGGGCTTGGGTTCTATGGTTAGGGTTGATATTTTTTGAAGTACATATTCTTGTCTAAATTACATAAAAGGATGATTTTTTTATTTTCGAGTTTTCCTATTTTTTCATACTTTTAACCTCCATTTTAAAATTTACCCTTTATTTCGATCTCAGGGCTTGGGTTCTATGGTTAGGGTTGATATTTTTTGGGGTAAATATTCTTTTCTAAATTACATAGAGGGATGATTTTTTTACTTTCGAATTTTCCAGCTTTTTCATACTTTTAACCTCCATTTTAAAATTTACCTTTCATTTCGATCTCAGGGCTTGAGTTATATGGTTAGGGTTGATATTTTTTAGGGTAAATATTCTTTTATAATTTCCATAGAGGGATGACTTTTTTACTTTCACGTTTTCCTATTTTTTCATACCTTTAACCTCCATTATAAAATTTACCCTTTATTTCGATCTAAGGGCTTGGGTTTTATGGTTAGGGTTGATATTTTTTGGGGTAAATATTTTTTTCTAATTTACATAGAGGGATGATTTTTTTAATTTTACGTTTTCCTAATTTTTCATACCTTTAACCTCCATTTTATAATTTACCATTTATTTCGATCTCTGGGCTTGAGTTATATGGTTAGGGTTGATATTTTTTGATGTAAATATTTTTATCGAATTTACATAGGGGGATGATTTTTTTAATTTTACGCTTTCCTATTTTTCCATACCTTTAACCTCCATTTTAAAATTTACCATTTATTTCGATCTCAGGGCTTGGGTTATATGGTTAGGGTTGATATTTTTTCGGGTAAATATTCTTGTTTACATTACATAGAGGGATGATTTTTTTATTTTCAAGTTTCCCAATTTTTTCATACCTTTAACCTCCCTTTTAAAATTTACCATTTATATCGATCTCAGGGCTTGAGTTATATGGTTAGTGTTGATATTTTTTAAGGTAAATATTCTTTTTTAATTTATATAGAAGGATGATTTTTTCAATTTAACGTTTTCCTATTTTTCCATACCTTTAACCTCCATTTTAAAATTTACCCTTTATTTCGATCTCAGGGCTTGGGTTATATGGTTAGGGTTGATATTTTTCGGGGTAAATCTTCTTGTCTACATTACATAGAGGGATGATTTTTTTATTTTCAAGTTTCCCAATTTTTTCATACCTTTAACCTCCATTTTAAAATTTACCATTTATTTCGATCTCAGGGCTTGAGTTATATGGTTAGGGTTGATATTTTTTAAGGTAAATATTCGTTTTTAATTTCTATAGAAGGATGTTTTTTTCTATTTCACGTTTTCTTATTTTTTCATACCTTTAACCTCCATTTTAAAATTTACCCTTTATTTTGATCTAAGGGCTTGGGTTTATGGTTAGGGTTGATATTTTTTGGGTTGAATTTTCTTCTCTAAATTCCACAGAGGGATGATTTTTTTATTTTCAAGTTTCCCAATTTTTTCATACCTTTAACTTCCATTTTAAGATTTACCTTTTATTTCGATCTCAGGGCTTGGGTTTTATGGTTAGGGTTGATATTTTCTAGGGTAAATATTCTTTTCTAAATTACATAGAGAGATGATTTTTTTAATTTCACGTTTTCCTATTTTTTCATACCTCTAACCTCCATTTTGAAATTTACCCTTTATTTCGATCTCAGGTCTTGGGTTTTATGGTTAGGGTTGATATTTTTGGGGTTAAATTTTTTTTTTAAATTCCACAGAGGGATGATTTTTTTTTTTTCAAGTTTCCCAATTTTTTCATACCTTTAACCTCCATTTTAAAATTTACCTTTTATTTCGATCTCAGGGCTTGAGTTATATGGTTAGGGTTGATATTATTTGGGGTAAATATTCTATTCTAAATTACATAGAGTGATGATTTTTTTATTTTCAAGTTTCCCAATTTTTTCATACTTTTATCCTCCATTTGAAAATTTACCTTTTATTTCGATCTCAGGGCTTGAGTTACATGGTTGATATTTTTAAGGGTAAATATTCTTTTTTAATTTATATAGAGGAATGATTTGTTCAATTTCACGTTTTCCAATTTTTTCATACCTTTAACCTCCATTATAAAACTTACCCTTCATTTCGATCTCAGGGCTTGAGTTATATGGTTAGATTTGATATTTTTCTAGGGTGAATTATCTTTTCTAATTTACAGAGGAATGATTTGTTCAATTTCACGTTTTCCTATTTTTTCATACCTTTGACCTCCATTTTAAAATTTACCCTTTATTTCGATCTCAGGGCTTGGGTTTTATGGTTAGGGTTGATATTTATTGGGGTAAATATTCTTTTCTAAATTACATAGAGGGATGATTTTTTAAATTTCACGTTTTCCTATTTTATCATACCTTTAACCTCCATTTTAAAACTTACCCTTCATTTCGATCTCAGGGCTTGAGTTATATGGTTAGATTTGATATTTTTCTAGGGTGAATATTCTTTTCTAATTTACAGAGGAATGATTTGTTCAATTTCACGTTTTCCTATTTTTTCATACCTTTAACCTCCATTTTAAAATTTACCCTTCATTTCGATCTCAGGGCTTGAGTTATATGGTTAGGGTTGATATTTTTTGAGGTAAATATTCTTTTCTAATTTATATAGAGAGATAATTTTTTCAAATTCAAGTTTTCCTATTTTTTCATACCTTTAACCTCCATTTTAAAATTTACCCTTTATTTCGATCTCAGGGCTTGAGTTTCATGGTTAGTGTTGATATATATCGGGTTAAATTTTATTTTCTAAATTCCACAGAGGGATGATTTTTTTATTTTCAAGTTTCCCAATTTTTTCATACCTTTAACCTCCATTTTAAAATATACCATTTATATCGATCTCAGGGCTTGAGTTATATGGTTAGGGTTGATATTTTTTAGGGTAAATATTCTGTTTTAATTTATATAGAGGGATGATTTTTTCAATTTAACGTTTTCCTATTTTTCCATACCTTTAACCTCCATTTTAAAATTTACCATTTATTTCGATCTCAGGGCTTGGGTTTTATGGTTAGGGTTGATAATTTTCGAGTTAAATTTTTTTTTCTAAATTCCACAGAGGGATGATTTTTTATATTCAAGTTTCCCAATTTTTTCATACCTTTAACCTCCATTTCAAAATTTACCTTTTATTTCGATCTCAGGGCTTGAATTATATGGTGAGGGTTGATATTTTTGAAGGTAAATATTTGTTTTTAATTTAAATAGAAGGATGATTTTTTCTATTTCACGGTTTCCTATTTTTTCATACCTTTAACCTCCATTTTAAAATATACCCTTTATTTCGATCTCAGGGCTTGGGTTTTATGGTTAGGGTTGATATTTTTTGGGGTAAATATTCTATTCTAAATTACATAGAGTGATGATTTTTTTATTTTCAAGTTTCTCAATTTTTTCATTCTATTATCCTCCATTTTAAAATTTACCCTTCATTTCGATCTCAGGGCTTGAGTTATATGGTTGGGGTTGATATTTTTTGGGGTAAATATTCTTTTCTAATTTCTATAGAAGGATGTTTTTTTCTATTTCACGTTTTTTTTATTTTTTCATACCTTTAACCTCCATTTTAAAATTTACCCTTTATTTTGATCTAAGGGCTTGGGTTTATGGTTAGGGTTGATATTTTTTGGGTTGAATTTTCTTCTCTAAATTCCACAGAGGGATGATTTTTTTATTTTCAAGTTTCCCAATTTTTTCATACCTTTAACTTCCATTTTAAGATTTACCTTTTATTTCGATCTCAGGGCTTGGGTTTTATGGTTAGGGTTGATATTTTCTAGGGTAAATATTCTTTTCTAAATTACATAGAGAGATGATTTTTTTAATTTCACGTTTTCCTATTTTTTCATACCTCTAACCTCCATTTTGAAATTTACCCTTTATTTCGATCTCAGGTCTTGGGTTTTATGGTTAGGGTTGATATTTTTGGGGTTAAATTTTTTTTTTAAATTCCACAGAGGGATGATTTTTTTTTTTTCAAGTTTCCCAATTTTTTCATACCTTTAACCTCCATTTTAAAATTTACCTTTTATTTCGATCTCAGGGCTTGAGTTATATGGTTAGGGTTGATATTATTTGGGGTAAATATTCTATTCTAAATTACATAGAGTGATGATTTTTTTATTTTCAAGTTTCCCAATTTTTTCATACTTTTATCCTCCATTTGAAAATTTACCTTTTATTTCGATCTCAGGGCTTGAGTTACATGGTTGATATTTTTAAGGGTAAATATTCTTTTTTAATTTATATAGAGGAATGATTTGTTCAATTTCACGTTTTCCAATTTTTTCATACCTTTAACCTCCATTATAAAACTTACCCTTCATTTCGATCTCAGGGCTTGAGTTATATGGTTAGATTTGATATTTTTCTAGGGTGAATTATCTTTTCTAATTTACAGAGGAATGATTTGTTCAATTTCACGTTTTCCTATTTTTTCATACCTTTGACCTCCATTTTAAAATTTACCCTTTATTTCGATCTCAGGGCTTGGGTTTTATGGTTAGGGTTGATATTTATTGGGGTAAATATTCTTTTCTAAATTACATAGAGGGATGATTTTTTAAATTTCACGTTTTCCTATTTTATCATACCTTTAACCTCCATTTTAAAACTTACCCTTCATTTCGATCTCAGGGCTTGAGTTATATGGTTAGATTTGATCTTTTTCTAGGGTGAATATTCTTTTCTAATTTACAGAGGAATGATTTGTTCAATTTCACGTTTTCCTATTTTTTCATACCTTTAACCTCCATTTTAAAATTTACCTTTCATTTCGATCTCAGGGCTTGAGTTATATGGTTAGGGTTGATATTTTTTGAGGTAAATATTCTTTTCTAATTTATATAGAGAGATAATTTTTTCAAATTCAAGTTTTCCTATTTTTTCATACCTTTAACCTCCATTTTAAAATTTACCCTTTATTTCGATCTCAGGGCTTGAGTTTCATGGTTAGTGTTGATATATATCGGGTTAAATTTTATTTTCTAAATTCCACAGAGGGATGATTTTTTTATTTTCAAGTTTCCCAATTTTTTCATACCTTTAACCTCCATTTTAAAATATACCATTTATATCGATCTCAGGGCTTGAGTTATATGGTTAGGGTTGATATTTTTTAGGGTAAATATTCTGTTTTAATTTATATAGAGGGATGATTTTTTCAATTTAACGTTTTCCTATTTTTCCATACCTTTAACCTCCATTTTAAAATTTACCATTTATTTCGATCTCAGGGCTTGGGTTTTATGGTTAGGGTTGATAATTTTCGAGTTAAATTTTTTTTTCTAAATTCCACAGAGGGATGATTTTTTATATTCAAGTTTCCCAATTTTTTCATACCTTTAACCTCCATTTCAAAATTTACCTTTTATTTCGATCTCAGGGCTTGAATTATATGGTGAGGGTTGATATTTTTGAAGGTAAATATTTGTTTTTAATTTAAATAGAAGGATGATTTTTTCTATTTCACGGTTTCCTATTTTTTCATACCTTTAACCTCCATTTTAAAATATACCCTTTATTTCGATCTCAGGGCTTGGGTTTTATGGTTAGGGTTGATATTTTTTGGGGTAAATATTCTATTCTAAATTACATAGAGTGATGATTTTTTTATTTTCAAGTTTCTCAATTTTTTCATTCTATTATCCTCCATTTTAAAATTTACCCTCCATTTCGATCTCAGGGCTTGAGTTATATGGTTGGGGTTGATATTTTTTGGGGTAAATATTCTTTTCTAATTTCTATAGAAGGATGTTTTTTTCTATTTCACGTTTTCTTATTTTTTCATACCTTTAACCTCCATTTTAAAATTTACCCTTTATTTTGATCTAAGGGCTTGGGTTTATGGTTAGGGTTGATATTTTTTGGGTTGAATTTTCTTCTCTAAATTCCACAGAGGGATGATTTTTTTATTTTCAAGTTTCCCAATTTTTTCATACCTTTAACTTCCATTTTAAGATTTACCTTTTATTTCGATCTCAGGGCTTGGGTTTTATGGTTAGGGTTGATATTTTCTAGGGTAAATATTCTTTTCTAAATTACATAGAGAGATGATTTTTTTAATTTCACGTTTTCCTATTTTTTCATACCTCTAACCTCCATTTTGAAATTTACCCTTTATTTCGATCTCAGGTCTTGGGTTTTATGGTTAGGGTTGATATTTTTGGGGTTAAATTTTTTTTTTAAATTCCACAGAGGGATGATTTTTTTTTTTTCAAGTTTCCCAATTTTTTCATACCTTTAACCTCCATTTTAAAATTTACCTTTTATTTCGATCTCAGGGCTTGAGTTATATGGTTAGGGTTGATATTATTTGGGGTAAATATTCTATTCTAAATTACATAGAGTGATAATTTTTTTATTTTCAAGTTTCCCAATTTTTTCATACTTTTATCCTCCATTTGAAAATTTACCTTTTATTTCGATCTCAGGGCTTGAGTTACATGGTTGATATTTTTAAGGGTAAATATTCTTTTTTAATTTATATAGAGGAATGATTTGTTCAATTTCACGTTTTCCAATTTTTTCATACCTTTAACCTCCATTATAAAACTTACCCTTCATTTCGATCTCAGGGCTTGAGTTATATGGTTAGATTTGATATTTTTCTAGGGTGAATTATCTTTTCTAATTTACAGAGGAATGATTTGTTCAATTTCACGTTTTCCTATTTTTTCATACCTTTGACCTCCATTTTAAAATTTACCCTTTATTTCGATCTCAGGGCTTGGGTTTTATGGTTAGGGTTGATATTTATTGGGGTAAATATTCTTTTCTAAATTACATAGAGGGATGATTTTTTAAATTTCACGTTTTCCTATTTTATCATACCTTTAACCTCCATTTTAAAACTTACCCTTCATTTCGATCTCAGGGCTTGAGTTATATGGTTAGATTTGATATTTTTCTAGGGTGAATATTCTTTTCTAATTTACAGAGGAATGATTTGTTCAATTTCACGTTTTCCTATTTTTTCATACCCTCAACCTCCATTTTAAAATTTACCCTTCATTTCGATCTCAGGGCTTGAGTTATATGGTTAGGGTTGATATTTTTTGAGGTAAATATTCTTTTCTAATTTATATAGAGAGATAATTTTTTCAAATTCAAGTTTTCCTATTTTTTCATACCTTTAACCTCCATTTTAAAATTTACCCTTTATTTCGATCTCAGGGCTTGAGTTTCATGGTTAGTGTTGATATATATCGGGTTAAATTTTATTTTCTAAATTCCACAGAGGGATGATTTTTTTATTTTCAAGTTTCCCAATTTTTTCATACCTTTAACCTCCATTTTAAAATATACCATTTATATCGATCTCAGGGCTTGAGTTATATGGTTAGGGTTGATATTTTTTAGGGTAAATATTCTGTTTTAATTTATATAGAGGGATGATTTTTTCAATTTAACGTTTTCCTATTTTTCCATACCTTTAACCTCCATTTTAAAATTTACCATTTATTTCGATCTCAGGGCTTGGGTTTTATGGTTAGGGTTGATAATTTTCGAGTTAAATTTTTTGTTCTAAATTCCACAGAGGGATGATTTTTTATATTCAAGTTTCCCAATTTTTTCATACCTTTAACCTCCATTTCAAAATTTACCTTTTATTTCGATCTCAGGGCTTGAATTATATGGTGAGGGTTGATATTTTTGAAGGTATATATTTGTTTTTAATTTAAATAGAAGGATGATTTTTTCTATTTCACGGTTTCCTATTTTTTCATACCTTTAACCTCCATTTTAAAATATACCCTTTATTTCGATCTCAGGGCTTGGGTTTTATGGTTAGGGTTGATATTTTTTGGGGTAAATATTCTATTCTAAATTACATAGAGTGATGATTTTTTTATTTTCAAGTTTCTCAATTTTTTCATTCTATTATCCTCCATTTTAAAATTTACCCTTCATTTCGATCTCAGGGCTTGAGTTATATGGTTGGGGTTGATATTTTTTGGGGTAAATATTCTTTTCTGATTTATATAGAAAGATGATTTTTTCAATTTCACGTTTTCCTCTTTTTTCATACCTTTAACCTCCATTATAAAATTTACCCTTCATTTCGATCTCAGGGCTTGAGTTATATGGTTGGGGTTGATATTATTCTAGGGTGAATATTCTTTTCAAATTTACAGAGGAATGATTTGTTCAATTTCACGTTTTCCTATTTTTTCATACCTTTAACCTCCATTTTAAAATTTACTGTTCATTTCGATCTCAGGGCTTGAGTTATATGGTTAGGGTTGTTATTTTATGGGGTAAATATTTTTTTCTAAATTCCACAGAGGGATGATTTTTTTATTTTCAAGTTTCCCAATTTTTTCATACCTTTAACCTCCATTTTAAAATTTACCATTTATTTCGATCTCAGGGCTTGAGTTATATGGTAAGGGTTGATATTTTTTGGGGTAAATATTCTTTTCTAATTTATATAGAGGGATGATTTTTCCTATTTCACGTTTTCCTATTTTTTTCATACCTTTAACCTCCATTTCAAAATTTACCCTTCATTTCGATCTCAGGGCTTGAGTTATATGGTTAGGGTTGATATTTTTTGGGATAAATATTCTTTTCTAAATTACATAAAGGGATGTTTTTCTTAATTTCAAATTCCCCAATTTTTTCATACCTTTAACTTCCATTTTAAGATTTACCTTTTATTTCGATCTCAGGGCTTGGGTTTTATGGTTAGGGTTGATATTTTCTGGTGTAAATATTATTTTCTAAATTACATAGAGGGATGATTTTTTTAATTTCACGTTTTCCTATTTTTTCATACCTTTAACCTCCATTTTAAAATTTACCCTTCATTTCGATCTCAGGGCTTGAGTTATATGGTTAGGGTTGATATTTTTTGGGGTAATTATTCTTTTCTAAATTATATAGAAGGATGATTTTTTTAATTTCACGTTTTCCTATTTTTTCATACCTTTAACTTCCATTTTAAGATTTACCTTTTATTTCGATCTCAGGGCTTGGGTTTTATGGTTAGGGTTGATATTTTCTGGTGTAAATATTCTTTTCTAAATTACATAGAGGGATGAATTTTTCTATTTCACGTTTTCCTATTTTTTCATACCTTTAACCTCCATTTTAAAATTTACCGTTTATTTCGATCTCAGGGCTTGGGTTTTATGGTTAGGGTTGATATTATTTGGGGTAAATATTCTATTCTAAATTACATAGAGTGATGATTTTGTTATTTCAAGTTTCCCAATTTTTTCATACTTTTATCCTCCATTTTAAAATTTACTCTTCATTTCGATCTCAGGGCTTTAGTTATATGGTTAGGGTTGATATTTTTTGAGGTAAATTTTCTTTTCTAATTTATATAGAGAGATAATTTTTTCAAATTCAAGTTTTCCTATTTTTTCATACCTTTAACCTCCATTATAAAACTTACCCTTCATTTCGATCTCAGGGCTTGAGTTATATGGTTAGATTTGATATTTTTCTAGGGTGAATATTCTTTTCTAATTTACAGAGGGATGATTTGTTCAATTTCACGTTTTCCTATTTTTTCATACCTTTAACCTCCATTTTAAAATTTACCCTTTATTTCGATCTCAGGGCTTGGGTTTTATGGTTAGGGTTGATATTTATTGGGGTAAATATTCTTTTCTAAATTACATAGAGGGATGATTTTTTAAATTTCACGTTTTCCTATTTTATCATACCTCTAAACTCCATTTTAAAATTTACCCTTTATTTCGATCTCAGGGCTCGAGTTTCATGGTTAGTGTTGATATATATCGGGTTAAATTTTCTTTTCTAAATTCCACAGAGGGATGATTTTTTTATTTTCAAGTTTCCCAATTTTTTCATACCTTTAACCTCCATTTTAAAATATACCATTTATATCGATCTCAGGGCTTGAGTTATATGGTTAGGGTTGATATTTTTTTTAATGTAAATATTCTTTTTTAATTTATATAGAGGGATGATTTTTTCAATTTAACGTTTTCCTATTTTTCCATACCTTTAACCTCCATTTTAAAATTTACCATTTATTTCGATCTCAGGGCTTGGGTTTTATGGTTAGGGTTGATATTTTTGAAGGTAAATATTTGTTTTTAATTTAAATAGAAGGATGATTTTTTCTATTTCACGGTTTCCTATTTTTTCATACCTTTAATCTCCATTTTAAAATATACCCTTTATTTCGATCTCAGGGCTTGGGTTTTATGGTTAGGGTTGATATTTTTTGGGGTAAATATTCTATTCTAAATTACATAGAGTGATGATTTTTTTATTTTCAAGTTTCCCAATTTTTTCATACTATTATCCTCCATTTTAAAATTTACCCTTCATTTCGATCTCAGGGCTTGAGTTATATGGTTAGGGTTGATATTTTTTGGGGTAAATATTCTTTTCTGATTTATATAGAAAGATGATTTTTTCAATTTCACGTTTTCCTCTTTTTTCATACCTTTAACCTCCATTATAAAATTTACCCTTCATTTCGATCTCAGGGCTTGAGTTATATGGTTGGGGTTGATATTATTCTAGGGTGAATATTCTTTTCAAATTTACAGAGGAATGATTTGTTCAATTTCACGTTTTCCTATTTTTTCATACCTTTAACCTCCATTTTAAAATTTACTGTTCATTTCGATCTCAGGGCTTGAGTTATATGGTTAGGGTTGTTATTTTATGGGGTAAATATTTTTTTCTAAATTCCACAGAGGGATGATTTTTTTATTTTCAAGTTTCCCAATTTTTTCATACCTTTAACCTCCATTTTAAAATTTACCATTTATTTCGATCTCAGGGCTTGAGTTATATGGTAAGGGTTGATATTTTTTGGGGTAAATATTCTTTTCTAATTTATATAGAGGGATGATTTTTCCTATTTCACGTTTTCCTATTTTTTTCATACCTTTAACCTCCATTTCAAAATTTACCCTTCATTTCGATCTCAGGGCTTGAGTTATATGGTTAGGGTTGATATTTTTTGGGATAAATATTCTTTTCTAAATTACATAAAGGGATGTTTTTCTTAATTTCAAATTCCCCAATTTTTTCATACCTTTAACTTCCATTTTAAGATTTACCTTTTATTTCGATCTCAGGGCTTGGGTTTTATGGTTGGGGTTGATATTTTCTGGTGTAAATATTATTTTCTAAATTACATAGAGGGATGATTTTTTTAATTTCACGTTTTCCTATTTTTTCATACCTTTAACCTCCATTTTAAAATTTACCCTTCATTTCGATCTCAGGGCTTGAGTTATATGGTTAGGGTTGATATTTTTTGGGGTAATTATTCTTTTCTAAATTATATAGAAGGATGATTTTTTTAATTTCACGTTTTCCTATTTTTTCATACCTTTAACTTCCATTTTAAGATTTACCTTTTATTTCGATCTCAGGGCTTGGGTTTTATGGTTAGGGTTGATATTTTCTGGTGTAAATATTCTTTTCTAAATTACATAGAGGGATGAATTTTTCTATTTCACGTTTTCCTATTTTTTCATACCTTTAACCTCCATTTTAAAATTTACCGTTTATTTCGATCTCAGGGCTTGGGTTTTATGGTTAGGGTTGATATTATTTGGGGTAAATATTCTATTCTAAATTACATAGAGTGATGAGTTTGTTATTTCAAGTTTCCCAATTTTTTCATACTTTTATCCTCCATTTTAAAATTTACTCTTCATTTCGATCTCAGGGCTTTAGTTATATGGTTAGGGTTGATATTTTTTGAGGTAAATTTTCTTTTCTAATTTATATAGAGAGATAATTTTTTCAAATTCAAGTTTTCCTATTTTTTCATACCTTTAACCTCCATTATAAAACTTACCCTTCATTTCGATCTCAGGGCTTGAGTTATATGGTTAGATTTGATATTTTTCTAGGGTGAATATTCTTTTCTAATTTACAGAGGGATGATTTGTTCAATTTCACGTTTTCCTATTTTTTCATACCTTTAACCTCCATTTTAAAATTTACCCTTTATTTCGATCTCAGGGCTTGGGTTTTATGGTTAGGGTTGATATTTATTGGGGTAAATATTCTTTTCTAAATTACATAGAGGGATGATTTTTTAAATTTCACGTTTTCCTATTTTATCATACCTCTAAACTCCATTTTAAAATTTACCCTTTATTTCGATCTCAGGGCTCGAGTTTCATGGTTAGTGTTGATATATATCGGGTTAAATTTTCTTTTCTAAATTCCACAGAGGGATGATTTTTTTATTTTCAAGTTTCCCAATTTTTTCATACCTTTAACCTCCATTTTAAAATATACCATTTATATCGATCTCAGGGCTTGAGTTATATGGTTAGGGTTGATATTTTTTTTAATGTAAATATTCTTTTTTAATTTATATAGAGGGATGATTTTTTCAATTTAACGTTTTCCTATTTTTCCATACCTTTAACCTCCATTTTAAAATTTACCATTTATTTCGATCTCAGGGCTTGGGTTTTATGGTTAGGGTTGATATTTTTGAAGGTAAATATTTGTTTTTAATTTAAATAGAAGGATGATTTTTTCTATTTCACGGTTTCCTATTTTTTCATACCTTTAATCTCCATTTTAAAATATACCCTTTATTTCGATCTCAGGGCTTGGGTTTTATGGTTAGGGTTGATATTTTTTGGGGTAAATATTCTATTCTAAATTACATAGAGTGATGATTTTTTTATTTTCAAGTTTCCCAATTTTTTCATACTATTATCCTCCATTTTAAAATTTACCCTTCATTTCGATCTCAGGGCTTGAGTTATATGGTTAGGGTTGATATTTTTTGGGGTAAATATTCTTTTCTAATTTATATAGAAGGATTATTTTTTCTATTTCACGTTTTCCTATTTTTTCATACCTTTAACCTCCATTTTAAAATTTACTCTTTATTTCGATCTCAGGGCTTGAGTTATATGGTTAGGGTTGATATTTTTTAAGGTAAGTATTCGTTTTTAATTTATATAGAAGGATTATTTTTTCTATTTCACGTTTTCCTCTTTTTTCATACCTTTAACCTCCATTATAAAACTTACCCTTCATTTCGATCTCAGGGCTTGAGTTATATGGTTAGATTTGATATTTTTCTAGGGTGAATATTCTTTTCTAATTTACAGAGGAATGATTTGTTCAATTTCACGTTTTCCTATTTTTTCATACCTTTAACCTCCATTTTAAAATTTACCCTTTATTTCGATCTCAGGGCTTGGGTTTTATGGTTAGGGTTGATATTTATTGGGGTAAATATTCTTTTCTAAATTACATAGAGGGATGATTTTTTAAATTTCACGTTTTCCTATTTTATCATACCTTTAACCTCCATTTTAAAATTTACCCTTTATTTCGATCTCAGGGCTTGAGTTTCATGGTTAGTGTTGATATATATCGGGTTAAATTTTCTTTTCTAAATTCCACAGAGGGATGATTTTTTTATTTTCAAGTTTCCCAATTTTTTCATACCTTTAACCTCCATTTTAAATTATACCATTTATATCGATCTCAGGGCTTGAGTTATATGGTTAGGGTTGATATTTTTTAGGGTAAATATTCTTTTTTAATTTATATAGAGGGATGATTTTTTCAATTTAACGTTTTCCTATTTTTCCATACCTTTAACCTCCATTTTAAAATTTACCATTTATTTCGATCTCAGGGCTTGGGTTTTATGGTTAGGGTTGATAATTTTCGGGTTAAATTTTTTTTTCTAAATTCCACAGAGGGATGATTTTTTTATTTTCAAGTTTCCTAATTTTTTCATACCTTTAACCTCCATTTTAAAATTTACCTTTTATTTCGATCTCAGGGCTTGAATTATATGGTTAGGGTTGATATTTTTGAAGGTAAATATTTGTTTTTAATTTAAATAGAAGGATGATTTTTTCTATTTCACGGTTTCCTATTTTTTCATACCTTTAACCTCCATTTTAAAATATACCCTTTATTTCGATCTCAGGGCTTGGGTTTTATGGTTAGGGTTGATATTTTTTGGGGTAAATATTCTATTCTAAATTACATAGAGTGATGATTTTTTTATTTTCAAGTTTCCCAATTTTTTCATACTATTATCCTCCATTTTAAAATTTACCCTTCATTTCGATCTCAGGGCTTGAGTTATATGGTTAGGGTTGATATTTTTTGGGGTAAATATTCTTTCCTAATTTATATAGAGAGATGATTTTTTCAATTTCACGTTTTCCTCTTTTTTCATACCTTTAACTTCCATTATAAAATTTACCCTTCATTTCGATCTCAGGGCTTGAGTTATATGGTTGGGGTTGATATTATTCTAGGGTGAATATTCTTTTCAAATTTACAGAGGAATGATTTGTTCAATTTCACGTTTTCCTATTTTTTCATACCTTTAACCTCCATTTTAAAATTTACTGTTCATTTCGATCTCAGGGCTTGAGTTATATGGTTAGGGTTGTTCTTTTCTGGGGTAAATATTCTTTTCTAAATTCCACAGAGGGATGATTTTTTTATTTTCAAGTTTCCCAATTTTTTCATACCTTTAACCTCCATTTTAAAATTTACCATTTATTTAGATCTCAGGGCTTGAGTTATATGGTTAGGGTTGATATTTTTTGGGGTCAATATTCTTTTCTAAGTTATATAGAGGGATGATTTTTTCTATTTCACGTTTTCCTATTTTTTTCATACCTTTAACCTCCATTTCAAAATTTACCCTTCATTTCGATCTCAGGGCTTGAGTTATATGGTTAGGGTTGATATTTTTTGGGATAAATATTCTTTTCTAAATTACATAAAGGGATGATTTTTTTAATTTCAAGTTTCCCAATTTTTTCATACCTTTAACTTCCATTTTAAGATTTACCTTTTATTTCGATCTCAGGGCTTGGGTTTTATGGTTAGGGTTGATATTTTCTGGTGTAAATATTCTTTTCTAAATTACATAGAGGGATGATTTTTTTAATTTCACGTTTTCCTATTTTTTCATACCTTTAACCTCCCTTTTAAAATTTACCCTTCATTTCGATCTCAGGGCTTGAGTTATATGGTTAGGGTTGATATTTTTTAGGGTAATTATTCTTTTCTAAATTATATAGAAGGATGATTTTTTTAATTTCACGTTTTCCTATTTTTTCATACCTTTAACCTCCATTTTAAGATTTACCTTTTATTTCGATCTCAGGGCTTGGGTTTTATGGTTAGGGTTGATATTATTTGGGGTAAATATTCTATTCTAAATTACATAGAGTGATGATTTTGTTATTTTCAAGTTTCCCAATTTTTTCATACTTTTATCCTCCATTTTAAAATTTACTCTTCATTTCGATCTCAGGGCTTGAGCTATATGGTTAGGGTTGATATTTTTTGGGGTAAACATTCATTTCTAATTTATATAGAGAGATGATTTTTTCAATTTCACGTTTTCCTATTTTTTCATACCTTTAACCTCCATTATAAAATTTACAGTTCATTTCGATCTCAGGGCTTGAGTTATATGGTTAGGGTTGATATTTTTCTAGGGTGAATATTCTTTTCTAATTTACAGAAGGATGATTTTTTTATTTTCAAGTTTTCCAATTTTTTCATACTTTTAACCTCCATTTTAAAGTTTACCAATCATTTCGATCTCAGGGCTTGAGTTATATGGTTAGGATTGATATTTTTTAGGGTAAATATTCTTTTCTAAATTACATAAAGAATTGATTTTTTTATTTTCAAGTTTTCCAATTTTTTTATACCTTTAACCTCCATTTTAAATTTTACCATTTATATCGGTCTCAGGGCTTGAGTTATATGGTTAGGATTGATATTTTTCGGGGTAAATATTCTTTTCTAAATTACATAAAGGGATGATTTTTTTAATTTCAAGTTTCCAAATTTTTTCATACCTTTAACCTCCATTTTAAAATTTACCTTTTATTTCGATCTCAGGGCTCGAGTTATATGGTTAGGGTTAATAATTTCTAGTGTAAATATTCTTTTCTAAATTACATAGAGGGATGGTTTTTTAATTTTACGTTTTCCTATTTTTTCATACCTTTAACCTCCATTTTAAAATTTACCTTTTATTTCGATCTCAGGGCTTGAGTTTTATGGTTAGGGTTGATATTTTTCGGGTTACATTTTCTTTTCTAAATTCCACAGAGGGATGATTTTTTTATTTTCGAGTTTCCCAATTTTTTCATACCTTTAACCTCCATTTTAAAGTTTACCTTTTATTTCGATCTCAGGGCTTGAGTTATATGGTTAGGGTTGATATTTTTTGAGGTAAATATTCGTTTTTAATTTATATAGAAGGATGATTTTTTCTATTTCACGTTTTACTATTTTTTCATACCTTTAACCTCCATTTTAAAATTTACCCTTTATTTCGATCTCAGGGCTTGAGTTTTATGGTTAGGATTGATATTATTTGTGGTAAATATTCTATTCTGAATTACATAGAGTGATGATTTTTTTATTTTCAAGTTTCCCAATTTTTTCATACTTTTATCCTCCATTTGAAAATTTACACTTCATTTCGATCTCAGGGCTTGAGTTATATGGTTAGGGTTGTTATTTTTTAAGGTAAATATTCTTTTCTACTTTATATAGAGAGATGATTTTTTCAAATTCACGTTTTCCTATTTTTTCATACCTTTAACCTCCATTATAAAACTTACCCTTCATTTCGATCTCAGGGCTTGAGTTATATGGTTAGATTTGATATTATTCAAGGGTGAATATTCTTTTCTAATTTACAGAGAAATGATTTGTTCAATTTCACGTTTTCCTATTTTTTCATACCTTTAACCTCCATTTTAAAATTTACCCTTTAATTCGATCTCAGGGCTTGAGTTTCATGGTTAGTGTTGATATATATCGGGTTAAATTTTATTTTCTAAATTCCACAGAGGGATGATTTTTTTATTTTCAGGTTTCCCAATTTTTTCATACCTTTAACCTCCATTTTAAAATATACCATTTATATCGATCTCAGGGCTTGAGTTATATGGTTAGGATTGATATTTTTTAGGGTAAATATTCTTTTTTAATTTATATAGAGGGATGATTTTTTCAATTTAACGTTTTCCTATTTTTCCATACCTTTAACCTCCATTTTAAAATTTACCATTTATTTCGATCTCAGGGCTTGGGTTTTATGGTTAGGGTTGATAATTTTCGGGTTAAATTTTTTTTTCTAAATTCCACAGAGGGATGATTTTTTTATTTTCAAGTTTCCCAATTTTTTCATACCTTTAACCTCCATTTTAAAATTTACCTTTTATTTCGATCTCAGGGCTTGAATTATATGGTTAGGGTTGATATTTTTAAAGGTAAATATTTGTTTTTAATTTAAATAGAAGGATGATTTTTTCTATTTCACGTTTTCCTATTTTTTCATACCTTTAACCTCCATTTTAAAATATACCCTTTATTTCGATCTCAGGGCTTGGGTTTTATGGTTAGGGTTGATATTTTTTGGGGTAAATATTCTATTCTAAATTACATAGAGTGATGATTTTTTTATTTTAAAGTTTCCCAATTTTTTCAAACTATTCTCCTCCATTTTAAAATTTATCCTTCATTTCGATCTCTGGGCTTGAGTTATATGGTCAGGGTTGATATTTTTTGGGGTAAATATTCTTTTCTAATTTATATAGAAGGATGATTTTTTCTATTTCACGTTTTCCTATTTTTTCATACCTTTAACCTCCATTTTAAAATTTACCCTTTATTTCGATCTCAGGGCTTGAGTTATATGGTTAGGGTTGATATTTTTTAAGGTAAGTATTCGTTTTTAATTTAAATAGCAGGATGATTTTTTCTATTTCACGGTTTCCTATTTTTTCATACCTTTAACCTCCATTTTAAAATATACCCTTTATTTCGATCTCAGGGCTTGGGTTTTATGGTTAGGGTTGATATTATTTGGGGTAAATATTCTATTCTAAATTACATAGAGTGTTGATTTTTTTATTTTCAAGTTTCCCAATTTTTTCATACTATTATCCTCCATTTTAAAATTTACCCTTCATTTCGATCTCAGGGCTTGAGTTATATGGTTAGGGTTGATATTTTTTGGGGTAAATATTCTTTTCAAATTTATATAGAGAGATGATTTTTTCAATTTCACGTTTTCCTCTTTTTTCATACCTTTAACTTCCATTATAAAATTTACCCTTCATTTCGATCTCAGGGCTTGAGTTATATGGTTGGGGTTGATATTATTCTAGGGTGAATATTCTTTTCAAATTTACAGAGGAATGATTTGTTCAATTTCACGTTTTCCTATTTTTTCATACCTTTAACCTCCATTTTAAAATATACTGTTCATTTCGATCTCAGGGCTTGAGTTATATGGTTAGGATTGATATTTTTTAGGGTAAATATTCTTTTCTAAATTACATAAAGAATTGATTTTTTTATTTTCAAGTTTTCCAATTTTTTTATACCTTTAACCTCCATTTTAAATTTTACCATTTATATCGGTCTCAGGGCTTGAGTTATATGGTTAGGATTGATATTTTTCGGGGTAAATATTCTTTTCTAAATTACATAAAGGGATGATTTTTTTAATTTCAAGTTTCCAAATTTTTTCATACCTTTAACCTCCATTTTAAAATTTACCTTTTATTTCGATCTCAGGGCTCGAGTTATATGGTTAGGGTTAATAATTTTTAGTGTAAATATCCTTTTTCACTTTATATAGAGGGATGATTTTTTCAATTTCACGTTTTCCAAGTTTTTCATACTTTCAACCTCCATTTTAAAATTTACCCTTTATTTCGATCTCAGGGCTTGAGTTTTATGGTTAGGATTGATATTATTTGTGGTAAATATTCTATTCTGAATTACATAGAGTGATGATTTTTTTATTTTCAAGTTTCCCAATTTTTTCATACTTTTATCCTCCATTTGAAAATTTACACTTCATTTCGATCTCAGGGCTTGGGTTTTATGGTTAGGGTTGATATTTTTCGGGGTAAATATTCTTTTCTAAATTACATAAAGGGATGATTTTTTTAATTTCAAGTTTCCAAATTTTTTCATACCTTTAACCTCCATTTTAAAATTTACCTTTTATTTCGATCTCAGGGCTTGGGTTTTATGGTTAGGGTTGATATTTTCTAGTGTAAATATTCTTTTCTAAATTACATAGAGGGATGGTTTTTTAATTTCACGTTTTCCTATTTTTTCATACCTTTAACCTCCATTTTAAAATTTACCTTTTATTTCGATCTCAGGGCTTGAGTTTTATGGTTAGGGTTGATATTTTCCGGGTTACATTTTCTTTTCTAAATTCCACAGAGGGATGATTTTTTTATTTTCGAGTTTCCCAATTTTTTCATACCTTTAACCTCCATTTTAAAGTTTACCTTTTATTTCGATCTCAGGGCTTGAGTTATATGGTTAGGGTTGATATTTTTTGAGGTAAATATTCGTTTTTAATTTATATAGAAGGATGATTTTTTCTATTTCACGTTTTACTATTTTTTCATACCTTTAACCTCCATTTTTAAATTTACCCTTTATTTTGATCTAAGGGCTTGGGTTTTATGGTTAGGGTTGATATTTTTCGAGTTAAATCTTTTTTTCTAAATTCCACAGAGGGATGCTTTTTTGATTTTCAAGTTTCCTAATTTTTTCATACCTTTAACCTCCATTTTAAAATTTACCCTTTATTTCGATCTCAGGGCTTGAGTTATCTGGTTAGGGTTGATATTTTTTGAGGTAAATATTCGTTTTTAATTTATATAGAAGGATGATTTTTTCTATTTCACGTTTTACTATTTTTTCATACCTTTAACCTCCATTTTAAAATTTACCCTTTATTTCGATCTCAGGGCTTGAGTTTTATGGTTAGGATTGATATTATTTGTGGTAAATATTCTATTCTGAATTACATAGAGTGATGATTTTTTTATTTTCAAGTTTCCCAATTTTTTCATACTTTTATCCTCCATTTGAAAATTTACACTTCATTTCGATCTCAGGGCTTGAGTTATATGGTTAGGGTTGTTATTTTTTGAGGTAAATATTCTTTTCTACTTTATATAGAGAGATGATTTTTTCAAATTCACGTTTTCCTATTTTTTCATACCTTTAACCTCCATTATAAAACTTACCCTTCATTTCGATCTCAGGGCTTGAGTTATATGGTTAGATTTGATATTATTCAAGGGTGAATATTCTTTTCTAATTTACAGAGAAATGATTTGTTCAATTTCACGTTTTCCTATTTTTTCATACCTTTAACCTCCATTTTAAAATTTACCCTTTAATTCGATCTCAGGGCTTGAGTTTCATGGTTAGTGTTGATATATATCGGGTTAAATTTTATTTTCTAAATTCCACAGAGGGATGATTTTTTTATTTTCAGGTTTCCCAATTTTTTCATACCTTTAACCTCCATTTTAAAATATACCATTTATATCGATCTCAGGGCTTGAGTTATATGGTTAGGATTGATATTTTTTAGGGTAAATATTCTTTTTTAATTTATATAGAGGGATGATTTTTTCAATTTAACGTTTTCCTATTTTTCCATACCTTTAACCTCCATTTTAAAATTTACCATTTATTTCGATCTCAGGGCTTGGGTTTTATGGTTAGGGTTGATAATTTTCGGGTTAAATTTTTTTTTCTAAATTCCACAGAGGGATGATTTTTTTATTTTCAAGTTTCCCAATTTTTTCATACCTTTAACCTCCATTTTAAAATTTACCTTTTATTTCGATCTCAGGGCTTGAATTATATGGTTAGGGTTGATATTTTTAAAGGTAAATATTTGTTTTTAATTTAAATAGAAGGATGATTTTTTCTATTTCACGTTTTCCTATTTTTTCATACCTTTAACCTCCATTTTAAAATATACCCTTTATTTCGATCTCAGGGCTTGGGTTTTATGGTTAGGGTTGATATTTTTTGGGGTAAATATTCTATTCTAAATTACATAGAGTGATGATTTTTTTATTTTAAAGTTTCCCAATTTTTTCAAACTATTCTCCTCCATTTTAAAATTTATCCTTCATTTCGATCTCTGGGCTTGAGTTATATGGTCAGGGTTGATATTTTTTGGGGTAAATATTCTTTTCTAATTTATATAGAGAGATGATTTTTTCAATTTCACGTTTTCCTCTTTTTTCATACCTTTAACTTCCATTATAAAATTTACCCTTCATTTCGATCTCAGGGCTTGAGTTATATGGTTGGGGTTGATATTATTCTAGGGTGAATATTCTTTTCAAATTTACAGAGGAATGATTTGTTCAATTTCACGTTTTCCTATTTTTTCATACCTTTAACCTCCATTTTAAAATTTACTGTTCATTTCGATCTCAGGGCTTGAGTTATATGGTTAGGGTTGTTATTTTCTCGGGTAAATATTCTTTTCTAAATTCCACAGAGGGATGATTTTTTTATTTTCAAGTTTCCCAATTTTTTCATACCTTTAACCTCCATTTTAAAATTTACCATTTATTTGGATCTCAGGGCTTGAGTTATATGGTTAGGGTTGATATTTTTTGGGGTAAATATTCTTTTCTAATTTATATAGAGGGATGATTTTTTCTATTTCACGTTTTCCTATTTTTTTCATACCTTTAACCTCCATTTCAAAATTTACCCTTCATTTCGATCTCAGGGCTTGAGTTATATGGTTAGGGTTGATATTTTTTGGGATAAATATTCTTTTCTAAATTACATAAAGGGATGATTTTTTTAATTTCAAGTTTCCCAATTTTTTCATACCTTTAACTTCCATTTTAAGATTTACCTTTTATTTCGATCTCAGGGCTTGGGTTTTATGGTTAGGGTTGATATTTTCTGGTGTAAATATTCTTTTCTAAATTACATAGAGGGATGATTTTTTTAATTTCACGTTTTCCTATTTTTTCATACCTTTAACCTCCATTTTAAAATATACCCTTTATTTCGATCTCAGGGCTTGGATTTTATGGTTAGGGTTGATATTTTTTGGGGTAAATATTCTATTCTAAATTACATAGAGTGATGATTTTTTTATTTTCAAGTTTCCCAATTTTTTCATACTATTATCCTCCATTTTAAAATTTACCCTTCATTTCGATCTCAGGGCTTGAGTTATATGGTTAGGGTTGATATTTTTTGGGGTAAATATTCTTTTCTAATTTATATAGAGAGATGATTTTTTCAATTTCACGTTTTCCTCTTTTTTCATACCTTTAACTTCCATTATAAAATTTACCCTTCATTTCGATCTCAGGGCTTGAGTTATATGGTTGGGGTTGATATTATTCTAGGGTGAATATTCTTTTCAAATTTACAGAGGAATGATTTGTTCAATTTCACGTTTTCCTATTTTTTCATACCTTTAACCTCCATTTTAAAATTTACTGTTCATTTCGATCTCAGGGCTTGAGTTATATGGTTAGGGTTGTTATTTTCTCGGGTAAATATTCTTTTCTAAATTCCACAGAGGGATGATTTTTTTATTTTCAAGTTTCCCAATTTTTTCATACCTTTAACCTCCATTTTAAAATTTACCATTTATTTGGATCTCAGGGCTTGAGTTATATGGTTAGGGTTGATATTTTTTGGGGTAAATATTCTTTTCTAATTTATATAGAGGGATGATTTTTTCTATTTCACGTTTTCCTATTTTTTTCATACCTTTAACCTCCATTTCAAAATTTACTCTTCATTTCGATCTCAGGGCTTGAGTTATATGGTTAGGGTTGATATTTTTTGGGATAAATATTCTTTTCTAAATTACATAAAGGTATGATTTTTTTAATTTCAAGTTTCCCAATTTTTTCATACCTTTAACTTCCATTTTAAGATTTACCTTTTATTTCGATCTCAGGGCTTGGGTTTTATGGTTAGGGTTGATATTTTCTGGTGTAAATATTCTTTTCTAAATTACATAGAGGGATGATTTTTTTAATTTCACGTTTTCCTATTTTTTCATACCTTTAACCTCCATTTTAAAATATACCCTTTATTTCGATCTCAGGGCTTGGGTTTTATGGTTAGGGTTGATATTTTTTGGGGTAAATATTCTATTCTAAATTACATAGAGAGATGATTTTTTTATTTTCAAGTTTCCCAATTTTTTCATACTATTATCCTCCATTTTAAAATTTACCCTTCATTTCGATCTCAGGGCTTGAGTTATATGGTTAGGGTTGATATTTTTTGGGGTAAATATTCTTTTCTAATTTATATAGAGAGATGATTTTTTCAATTTCACGTTTTCCTCTTTTTTCATACCTTTAACCTCCATTATAAAATTTACCCTTCATTTCGATCTCAGGGCTTGAGTTATATGTTTGGGGTTGATATTATTCTAAGGTGAATATTCTTTTCTAATTTACAGAGGAATGATTTGTTCAATTTCACGTTTTCCTATTTTTTCATACCTTTAACCTCCATTTTAAAATTTACTGTTCATTTCGATCTCAGGGCTTGAGTTATATGGTTAGGGTTGTTATTTTCTGGGGTAAATATTCTTTTCTAAATTCCACAGAGGGATGATTTTTTTATTTTCAAGTTTCCCAATTTTTTCATACCTTTAACCTCCATTTTATGATTTACCTTTTATTTCGATCTCAGGGCTTGGGTTTTATGGTTAGGGTTGATATTATTTGGGGTAAATATTCTATTCTAAATTACATAGAGTGATGATTTTGTTATTTTCAAGTTTCCCAATTTTTTCATACTTTTATCCTCCATTTTAAAATTTACTCTTCATTTCGATCTCAGGGCTTGAGCTATATGGTTAGGGTTGATATTTTTTGGGGTAAACATTCATTTCTAATTTATATAGAGAGATGATTTTTTCAATTTCACGTTTTCCTATTTTTTCATACCTTTAACCTCCATTATAAAATTTACAGTTCATTTCGATCTCAGGGCTTGAGTTATATGGTTAGGGTTGATATTTTTCTAGGGTGAATATTCTTTTCTAATTTACAGAAGGATGATTTTTTTATTTTCAAGTTTTCCAATTTTTTCATACTTTTAACCTCCATTTCAAAGTTTACCAATCATTTCGATCTCAGGGCTTGAGTTATATGGTTAGGATTGATATTTTTTAGGGTAAATATTATTTTCTAAATTACATAAAGAATTGATTTTTTTATTTTCAAGTTTTCCTATTTTTTTAAACCTTTAACCTCCATTTTAAATTTTACCATTTATATCGATCTCAGGGCTTGAGTTATATGGTTAGGATTGATATTTTTCGGGGTAAATATTCTTTTCTAAATTACATAAAGGGATGATTTTTTTAATTTCAAGTTTCCCAATTTTTTCATACCTTTAACCTCCATTTTAAAATTTACCTTTTATTTCGATCTAAGGGCTTGGGTTTTATGGTTAGGGTTGATATTTTCTAGTGTAAATATTCTTTTCTAAATTACATAGAGGGATGATTTTTTAATTTCACGTTTTCCTATTTTTTCATACCTTTAACCTCCATTTTGAAATTTACCTTTTATTTCGATCTCAGGGCTTGAGTTTTATGGTTAGGGTTGTTATTTTTCGGGTTACATTTTCTTTTCTAAATTCCACAGAGAGATGATTTTTTTATTTTCGAGTTTCCCAATTTTTTCATACCTTTAACCTCCATTTTAAAGTTTACCTTTTATTTCGATCTCAGGGCTTGAGTTATATGGTTAGGGTTGATATTTTTCGAGGTAAATATTCGTTTTTAATTTATATAGAAGGATGATTTTTTCTATTTCACGTTTTACTATTTTTTCATACCTTTAACCTCCATTTTTAAATTTACCCTTTATTTTGATCTAAGGGCTTGGGTTTTATGGTTAGGGTTGATATTTTTCGGGTTAAATCTTTTTTTCTAAATTCCACAGAGGGATGCTTTTTTGATTTTCAAGTTTCCTAATTTTTTCATACCTTTAACCTCCATTTTAAAATTTACCCTTTATTTCGATCTCAGGGCTTGAGTTATCTGGTTAGGGTTGATATTTTTTAAGGTAAGTATTCGTTTTTAATTTATATAGAAGGATGATTTTTTCTATTTCACGTTTTCCTATTTTTTCATACCTTTAACCTCCATTTTAAAATTTACCCTTTATTTCGATCTCAGGGCTTGAGTTTTATGGTTAGGATTGATATTATTTGTGGTAAATATTCTATTCTAAATTACATAGAGTGATGATTTTTTTATTTTCAAGTTTCCCAATTTTTTCATACTTTTATCCTCCATTTGAAATTTTACACTTCATTTCGATCTCAGGGCTTGAGTTATATGGTTAGGGTTGATATTTTTTGAGGTAAATATTCTTTTCTAATTTATATAGAGAGATGATTTTTTCAAATTCACGTTTTCCTATTTTTTCATACCTTTAACCTCCATTATAAAACTTACCCTTCATTTCGATCTCAGGGCTTGAGTTATATGGTTAGATTTGATATTATTCAAGGGTGAATATTCTTTTCTAATTTACAGAGGAATGATTTGTTCAATTTCACGTTTTCCTATTTTTTCATACCTTTAACCTCCATTTTAAAATTTACCCTTTATTTCGATCTCAGGGCTTGGGTTTTATGGTTAGGGTTGATATTTATTGGGGTAAATATTCTTTTCTAAATTACATAGAGGGATGATTTTTTAAATTTCACGTTTTCCTATTTTATCATACCTTTAACCTCCATTTTAAAATTTACCCTTTAATTCGATCTCAGGGCTTGAGTTTCATGGTTAGTGTTGATATATATCGGGTTAAATTTTATTTTCTAAATTCCACAGAGGGATGATTTTTTTATTTTCAAGTTTCCCAATTTTTTCATACCTTTAACCTCCATTTTAAAATATACCATTTATATCGATCTCAGGGCTTGAGTTATATGGTTAGGGTTGATATTTTTTAGGGTAAATATTCTTTTTTAATTTATATAGAGGGATGATTTTTTCAATTTAACGTTTTCCTATTTTTCCATACCTTTAACATCCATTTTAAAATTTAACATTTATTTCGATCTCAGGGCTTGGGTTGTATGGTTAGGGTTGATAATTTTCTTGTTAAATTTTTTTTTCTAAATTCCACAGAGGGATGATTTTTTTATTTTCAAGTTTCCCAATTTTTTCATACCTTTAACCTCCATTTTAAAATTTACCTTTTATTTCGATCTCAGGGCTTGAATTATATGGTTAGGGTTGATATTTTTAAAGGTAAATATTTGTTTTTAATTTAAATAGAAGGATGATTTTTTCTATTTCACGTTTTCCTATTTTTTCATACCTTTAACCTCCATTTTAAAATATACCCTTTATTTCGATCTCAGGGCTTGGGTTTTATGGTTAGGGTTGATATTTTTTGGGGTAAATATTCTATTCTAAATTACATAGAGTGATGATTTTTTTATTTTAAAGTTTCCCAGTTTTTTCAAACTATTATCCTCCATTTTAAAATTTATCCTTCATTTCGATCTCTGGGCTTGAGTTATATGGTTAGGGTTGATATTTTTTGGGGTAAATATTCTTTTCTAATTTATATAGAAGGATGATTTTTTCTATTTCACGTTTTCCTATTTTTTCATACCTTTAACCTCCATTTTAAAATTTTCCCTTTATTTCGATCTCAGGGCTTGAGTTATATGGTTAGGGTTGATATTTTTTAAGGTAAGTATTCGTTTTTAATTTATATAGAAGGATGATTTTTTCTATTTCACGTTTTCCTATCTTTTCATACCTTTAACCTCCATTTTAAAATTTACCCTTTATTTCGATCTCAGGGCTTGAGTTTTATGGTTAGGATTGATATTATTTGGGGTAAATATTCTATTCTAAATTACATAGAGTGATGATTTTTTTATTTTCAAGTTTCCCAATTTTTTCATACTTTTATCCTCCATTTGAAAATTTACTTTTTATTTCGATCTCAGGGCTTGAGTTATATGGTTAGGGTTGATATTTTTTGAGATAAATATTCTTTTCTAATTTATATAGAGAGATGATTTTTTCAAATTCAAGTTTTCCTATTTTTTCATACCGTTAACCTCCATTATAAAACTTACTCTTCATTTCGATCTCAGGGCTTGAGTTATATGGTTAGATTTGATATTTTTCTAGGGTGAATATTCTTTTCTAATTTACAGAGGAATGATTTGTTCAATTTCACGTTTCCCTATTTTTTCATACCTTTAACCTCCATTTTAAAATTTACCCTTTATTTCGATCTCAGGGCTTGGGTTTTATGGTTAGGGTTGATATTTATTGGGGTAAATATTCTTTTCTAAATTACATAGAGGGAGGATTTTTTAAATTTCACGTTTTCCTATTTTATCATACCTTTAACCTAAATTTTAAAATTTACCCTTTATTTCGATCTCAGGGCTTGAGTTTCATGGTTAGTGTTGATATATATCGGGTTAAATTTTCTTTTCTAAATTCCACAGAGGGATGATTTTTTTATTTTCAAGTTTCCCAATTTTTTCATACCTTTAACCTCCATTTTAAAATATACCATTTATATCGATCTCAGGGCTTGAGTTATATGGTTAGGGTTGATATTTTTTAGGGTAAATATTCTTTTTTAATTTATATAGAGGGATGATTTTTTCAATTTAACGTTTTCCTATTTTTCCATACCTTTAACCTCCATTTTAAAATTTACCATTTATTTCGATCTCAGGGCTTGGGTTTTATGGTTAGGGTTGATAATTTTCGGGTTAAATTTTTTTTTCTAAATTCCACAGAGGGATGATTTTTTTGTTTTCAAGTTTCCTAATTTTTTCATACCTTTAACCTCCATTTTGAAATTTACCTTTTATTTCGATCTCAGGGCTTGAATTATATGGTTAGGGTTGATATTTTTGAAGGTAAATATTTGTTTTTAATTTAAATAGAAGGATGATTTTTTCTATTTCACGGTTTCCTATTTTTTCATACCTTTAACCTCCATTTTAAAATTTACCCTTCATTTCGATCTCAGGGCTTGAGTTATATGGTTAGGGTTGATATTTTTTGGGGTAAATATTCTTTTCTAATTTATATAGAGAGATGATTTTTTCAATTTCACGTTTTCCTCTTTTTTCATACCTTTAACCTCCATTATAAAATTTACCCTTCATTTCGATCTCAGGGCTTGAGTTATATGGTTGGGGTTGATATTATTCTAGGGTGAATATTCTTTTCTAATTTACAGAGGAATGATTTGTTCAATTTCACGTTTTCCTATTTTTTCATACCTTTAACCTCCATTTTAAAATTTACCCTTTATTTCGATCTCAGGGCTTGGGTTTTATGGTTAGGGTTGATATTTATTAGGGTAAATATTCTTTTCTAAATTACATAGAGGGATGATTTTTTAAATTTCACGTTTTCCTATTTTATCATACCTTTAACCTCCATTTTAAAATTTACCCTTTAATTCGATCTCAGGGCTTGAGTTTCATGGTTAGTGTTGATATATATCGGGTTAAATTTTATTTTCTAAATTCCACAGAGGGATGATTTTTTTATTTTCAAGTTTCCCAATTTTTTCATACCTTTAACCTCCATTTTAAAATATACCATTTATATCGATCTCAGGGCTTGAGTTATATGGTTAGGGTTGATATTTTTTAGGGTAAATATTCTTTTTTAATTTATATAGAGGGATGATTTTTTCAATTTAACGTTTTCCTATTTTTCCATACCTTTAACCTCCATTTTAAAATTTACCATTTATTTCGATCTCAGGGCTTGGGTTTTATGGTAAGGGTTGATAATTTTCGGGTTAAATTTTTTTTTCTAAATTCCACAGAGGGATGATTTTTTTATTTTCAAGTTTCCCAATTTTTTCATACCTTTAACCTCCATTTTAAAATTTACCTTTTATTTCGATCTCAGGGCTTGAATTATATGGTTAGGGTTGATATTTTTGAAGGTAAATATTTGTTTTTAATTTAAATAGAAGGATGATTTTTTCTATTTCACGTTTTCCTATTTTTTCATACCTTTAACCTCCATTTTAAAATATACCCTTTATTTCGATCTCAGGGCTTGGGTTTTATGGTTAGGGTTGATATTTTTTGGGGTAAATATTCTATTCTAAATTACATAGAGTGATGATTTTTTTATTTTAAAGTTTCCCAATTTTTTCATACTATTATCCTCCATTTTAAAATTTATCCTTCATTTCGATCTCTGGGCTTGAGTTATATGGTTAGGGTTGATATTTTTCGGGATAAATATTTTTTTCTAATTTATATAGAAGGATGATTTTTTCTATTTCACGTTTTCCTATTTTTTCATACCTTTAACCTCCATTTTAAAATTTACCCTTTATTTCGATCTCAGGGCTTGAGTTATATGGTTAGGGTTGATATTTTTTAAGGTGAGTATTCGTTTTTGATTTATATAGAAGGATGATTTTTTCTATTTCACGTTTTCCTATCTTTTCATACCTTTAACCTCCATTTTAAAATTTACCCTTTATTTCGATCTCAGGGCTTGAGTTTTATGGTTAGGATTGATATTATTTGGGGTAAATATTCTATTCTAAATTACATAGAGTGATGATTTTTTTATTTTCAAGTTTCCCCATTTTTTCATACTTTTATCCTCCATTTGAAAATTTACCCTTCATTTCGATCTCAGGGCTTGAGTTATATGGTTAGGGTTGATATTTTTTGAGGTAAATATTCTTTTCTAATTTATATAGAGAGATGATTTTTTCAAATTCAAGTTTTTCTATTTTTACATACCTTTAACCTCCATTATAAAACTTACCCTTCATTTCGATCTCAGGGCTTGAATTATATGGTTAGATTTGATATTTTTCTAGGGTGAATATTCTTTTCTAATTCACAGAGGAATGATTTGTTCAATTTTACGTTTTCCTATTTTTTCATACCTTTAACCTCCATTTTAAAATTTACCCTTTATTTCGATCTCAGGGCTTGGGTTTTATGGTTAGGGTTGATATTTATTGGGGTAAATATTCTTTTCTAAATTACATAGAGGGATGATTTTTTAAATTTCACGTTTTCCTATTTTATCATACCTTTAACCTCCATTTTAAAATTTACCATTTATTTCGATCTCAGGGCTTGAGTTTCATGGTTAGTGTTGATATATATCGGGTTAAATTTTCTTTTCTAAATTCCACAGAGGGATGATTTTTTTATTTTCAAGTTTCCCAATTTTTTCATACCTTTAACCTCCATTTTAAAATATACCATTTATATCGATCTCAGGGCTTGAGTTATATGGTTAGGGTTGATATTCTTTAGGGTAAATATTCTTTTTTAATTTATATAGAGGGATGATTTTTTCAATTTAACGTTTTCCTTTTTTTCCATACCTTTAACCTCCATTTTAAAATTTACCATTTATTTCGATCTCAGGGCTTGGGTTTTATGGTTAGGGTTGATAATTTTCGGGTTAAATTTCTTTTTCTAAATTCCACAGAGGGATGATTTTTTTATTTTCAAGTTTCCCAATTTTTTCATACCTTTAACCTCCATTTTAAAATTTACCTTTTATTTCGATCTCAGGGCTTGAATTATATGGTTAGGGTTGATTTTTTTGAAGGTAAATATTTGTTTTTAATTTAAATAGAAGGATGATTTTTTCTATTTCACGGTTTCCTATTTTTTCATACCTTTAACCTCCATTTTAAAATTTACCCTTCATTTCGATCTCAGGGCTTGAGTTATATGGTTAGGGTTGATATTTTTTGGGGTAAATATTCTTTTCTAATTTATATAGAGAGATGATTTTTTCAATTTCACGTTTTCCTCTTTTTTCATACCTTTAACCTCCATTATAAAATTTACCCTTCATTTCGATCTCAGGGCTTGAGTTATATGTTTGGGGTTGATATTATTCTAAGGTGAATATTCTTTTCTAATTTACAGAGGAATGATTTGTTCAATTTCACGTTTTCCTATTTTTTCATACCTTTAACCTCCATTTTAAAATTTACTGTTCATTTCGATCTCAGGGCTTGAGTTATATGGTTAGGGTTGTTATTTTCTGGGGTAAATATTCTTTTCTAAATTCCACAGAGGGATGATTTTTTTATTTTCAAGTTTCCCAATTTTTTCATACCTTTAACCTCCATTTTAAAATTTACCATTTATTTCGATCTCAGGGCTTGGTTATATGGTTAGGGTTGATATTTTTTGGGGTAAATATTTTTTTCTAATTTATATAGAGGGATGATTTTTTCTATTTCACGTTTTCCTATTTTTTTCATACCTTTAACCTCCATTTCAAAATTTACCCTTCATTTCGATCTCAGGGCTTGAGTTATATGGTTAGGGTTGATATTTTTTGGGATAAATATTCTTTTCTAAATTACATAAAGGTATGATTTTTTTAATTTCAAGTTTCCCAATTTTTTCATACCTTTAACCTCCATTTTAAGATTTACCTTTTATTTCGATCTCAGGGCTTGGGTTTTATGGTTAGGGTTGATATTTTCTGGTGTAAATATTCTTTTCTAAATTACATAGAGGGATGATTTTTTTAATTTCACGTTTTCCTATTTTTTCATACCTTTAACCTCCATTTTAAAATTTACCATTCATTTCGATCTCTGGGCTCGAGTTATATGGTTAGGGTTGATATTTTTTGGGGTAATTATTCTTTTCTAAATTATATAGAAGGATGATTTTTTTAATTTCACGTTTTCCTATTTTTTCATACCTTTAACCTCCATTTTAAGATTTACCGTTTATTTCGATCTCAGGGCTTGGGTTTTATGGTTAGGGTTGATATTTTTTGGGGTAAATATTCTATTCTAAATTACATAGAGTGATGATTTTTTTATTTTAAAGTTTCCCAATTTTTTCAAACTATTATCCTCCATTTTAAAATTTATCCTTCATTTCGATCTCTGGGCTTGAGTTATATGGTTAGGGTTGATATTTTTTGGGGTAAATATTCTTTTCTAATTTATATAGAAGGATGATTTTTTCTATTTCACGTTTTCCTATTTTTTCATACCTTTAACCTCCATTTTAAAATTTACCCTTTGTTTCGATCTCAGGGCTTGAGTTATATGGTTAGGGTTGATATTTTCTAAGGTAAGTATTCGTTTTTGATTTATATAGAAGGATGATTTTTTCTATTTCACGTTTTCCTATCTTTTCATACCTTTAACCTCCATTTTAAAATTTACCGTTTATTTCGATCTCAGGGCTTGAGTTTTATGGTTAGGATTGATATTATTTGGGGTAAATATTCTATTCTAAATTACATAGAGTGATGATTTTTTTATTTTCAAGTTTCCCAATTTTTTCATACTTTTATCCTCCATTTGAAAATTTACTCTTCATTTCGATCTCAGGGCTTGAGTTATATGGTTAGGGTTGATATTTTTTGAGGTAAATATTCTTTTCTAATTTCTATAGAGAGATGATTTTTTCAATTTCACGTTTTCCTCTTTTTTCATACCTTTAACCTCCATTATAAAATTTACCCTTCATTTCGATCTCAGGGCTTGAGTTATATGGTTGGGGTTGATATTATTCTAGGGTGAATATTCTTTTCTAATTTACAGAGGAATGATTTGTTCAATTTCACGTTTTCCTATTTTTTCATACCTTTAACCTCCATTTTAAAATTTACCCTTTATTTCGATCTCAGGGCTTGGGTTTTATGGTTAGGGTTGATATTTATTGGGGTAAATATTCTTTTCTAAATTACATAGAGGGATGATTTTTTAAATTTCACGTTTTCCTATTTTATCATACCTTTAACCTCCATTTTAAAATTTACCCTTCAATTCGATCTCAGGGCTTGAGTTTCATGGTTAGTGTTGATATATATCGGGTTAAATTTTCTTTTCTAAATTCCACAGAGGGATGATTTTTTTATTTTCAAATTTCCCAATTTTTTCATACCTTTAACCTCCATTTTAGAATATACCATTTATATCGATCTCAGGGCTTGAGTTATATGGTTAGGGTTGATATTTTTTAGGGTAAATATTCTTTTTTAATTTATATAGAAGGATGATTTTTTCAATTTAACGTTTTCCTATTTTTCCATACCTTTAACCTCCATTTTAAAATTTACCATTTATTTCGATCTCAGGGCTTGGTTATATGGTTAGGGTTGATATTTTTTGGGGTAAATATTTTTTTCTAATTTATATAGAGGGATGATTTTTTCTATTTCACGTTTTCCTATTTTTTTCATACCTTTAACCTCCATTTCAAAATTTACCCTTCATTTCGATCTCAGGGCTTGAGTTATATGGTTAGGGTTGATATTTTTTGGGATAAATATTCTTTTCTAAATTACATAAAGGGATGATTTTTTTAATTTCAAGTTTCCCAATTTTTTCATACCTTTAACCTCCATTTTAAGATTTACCTTTTATTTCGATCTCAGGGCTTGGGTTTTATGGTTAGGGTTGATATTTTCTGGTGTAAATATTCTTTTCTAAATTACATAGAGGGATGATTTTTTTAATTTCACGTTTTCCTATTTTTTCATACCTTTAACCTCCATTTTAAAATTTACCATTCATTTCGATCTCTGGGCTCGAGTTATATGGTTAGGGTTGATATTTTTTGGGGTAATTATTCTTTTCTAAATTATATAGAAGGATGATTTTTTTAATTTCACGTTTTCCTATTTTTTCATACCTTTAACCTCCATTTTAAGATTTACCGTTTATTTCGATCTCAGGGCTTGGGTTTTATGGTTAGGGTTGATATTTTTTGGGGTAAATATTCTATTCTAAATTACATAGAGTGATGATTTTTTTATTTTAAAGTTTCCCAATTTTTTCAAACTATTATCCTCCATTTTAAAATTTATCCTTCATTTCGATCTCTGGGCTTGAGTTATATGGTTAGGGTTGATATTTATTGGGGTAAATATTCTTTTCTAATTTATATAGAAGGATGATTTTTTCTATTTCACGTTTTCCTATTTTTTCATACCTTTAACCTCCATTTTAAAATTTACCCTTTGTTTCGATCTCAGGGCTTGAGTTATATGGTTAGGGTTGATATTTTCTAAGGTAAGTATTCGTTTTTGATTTATATAGAAGGATGATTTTTTCTATTTCACGTTTTCCTATCTTTTCATACCTTTAACCTCCATTTTAAAATTTACCGTTTATTTCGATCTCAGGGCTTGAGTTTTATGGTTAGGATTGATATTATTTGGGGTAAATATTCTATTCTAAATTACATAGAGTGATGATTTTTTTATTTTCAAGTTTCCCAATTTTTTCATACTTTTATCCTCCATTTGAAAATTTACTCTTCATTTCGATCTCAGGGCTTGAGTTATATGGTTAGGGTTGATATTTTTTGAGGTAAATATTCTTTTCTAATTTCTATAGAGAGATGATTTTTTCAATTTCACGTTTTCCTCTTTTTTCATACCTTTAACCTCCATTATAAAATTTACCCTTCATTTCGATCTCAGGGCTTGAGTTATATGGTTGGGGTTGATATTATTCTAGGGTGAATATTCTTTTCTAATTTACAGAGGAATGATTTGTTCAATTTCACGTTTTCCTATTTTTTCATACCTTTAACCTCCATTTTAAAATTTACCCTTTATTTCGATCTCAGGGCTTGGGTTTTATGGTTAGGGTTGATATTTATTGGGGTAAATATTCTTTTCTAAATTACATAGAGGGATGATTTTTTAAATTTCACGTTTTCCTATTTTATCATACCTTTAACCTCCATTTTAAAATTTACCCTTCAATTCGATCTCAGGGCTTGAGTTTCATGGTTAGTGTTGATATATATCGGGTTAAATTTTCTTTTCTAAATTCCACAGAGGGATGATTTTTTTATTTTCAAATTTCCCAATTTTTTCATACCTTTAACCTCCATTTTAGAATATACCATTTATATCGATCTCAGGGCTTGAGTTATATGGTTAGGGTTGATATTTTTTAGGGTAAATATTCTTTTTTAATTTATATAGAAGGATGATTTTTTCAATTTAACGTTTTCCTATTTTTCCATACCTTTAACCTCCATTTTAAAATTTACCATTTATTTCGATCTCAGGGCTTGGGTTTTATGGTTAGGGTTGATAATTTTCGGGTTAAATTTTTTTTTCTAAATTCCACAGAGGGATGATTTTTTTATTTTCAAGTTTCCCAATTTTTTCATACCTTTAACCTCCATTTTAAAATTTACCTTTTATTTCGATCTCAGGGCTTGAATTATATGTTTAGGGTTGATATTTTTGAAGGTAAATATTTGTTTTTAATTTAAATAGAAGGATGATTTTTTCTATTTCACGTTTTCCTATTTTTTCATACCTTTAACCTCCATTTTAAAATATACCCTCTATTTCGATCTCAGGGCTTGGGTTTTATGGTTAGGGTTGATATTTTTTGGGCTAAATATTCTATTCTAAATTACATAGAGTGATGATTTTTTTATTTTAAAGTTTCCTAATTTTTTCATACTATTATCCTCCATTTTAAAATTTATCCTTCATTTCGATCTCTGGGCTTGAGTTATATGGTTAGGGTTGATATTTTTCGGGGTAAATATTCTTTTCTAATTTATATAGAAGGATGATTTTTTCTATTTCACGTTTTCCTATTTTTTCATACCTTTAACCTCCATTTTAAAATTTACCCTTTATTTCGATCTCAGGGCTTGAGTTATATGGTTAGGGTTGATATTTTTTAAGGTAAGTATTCGTTTTTAATTTATATAGAAGGATGATTTTTTCTATTTCACGTTTTCCTAACTTTTCATACCTTTAACCTCCATTTTAAAATTTACCCTTTATTTCGATCTCAGGGCTTGAGTTTTATGGTTAGGATTGATATTATTTGGGGTAAATATTCTATTCTAAATTACATAGAGTGATGATTTTTTTATTTTCAAGTTTCCCAATTTTTTCATACTTTTATCTTCCATTTGAAAATTTACCCTTCATTTCGATCTCAGGGCTTGAGTTTTATGGTTAGGGTTGATATTTTTTGAGGTAAATATTCTTTTCTAATTTATATAGAGAGATGATTTTTTCAAATTCAAATTTTTCTATTTTTACATACCTTTAACCTCCATTATAAAACTTACCCTTCATTTCGATCTCAGGGCTTGAATTATATGGTTAGAGTTGATATTTTTCTAGGGTGAATATTCTTTTCTAATTTACAGAGGAATGATTTGTTCAATTTCACGTTTTCCTATTTTTTCATACCTTTAACCTCCATTTTAAAATTTACCCTTCAATTCGATCTCAGGGCTTGAGTTTCATGGTTAGTGTTGATATATATCGGGTTAAATTTTCTTTTCTAAATTCCACAGAGGGATGAATTTTTTATTTTCAAGTTTCCCAATTTTTTCATACCTTTAACCTCCATTTTAGAATATACCATTTATATCGATCTCAGGGCTTGAGTTATATGGTTAGGGTTGATATTTTTTAGGGTAAATATTCTTTTTTAATTTATATAGAAGGATGATTTTTTCAATTTAACATTTTCCTATTTTTCCATACTTTTAACCTCCATTTTAAAATTTACCATTTATTTCGATCTCAGGGCTTGGGTTTTATGGTTAGGGTTGATAATTTTCAGGTTAAATTTTTTTTTCTAAATTCCACAGAGGGATGATTTTTTTATTTTCAAGTTTCCCAATTTTTTCATACCTTTAACCTCCATTTTAAAATTTACCTTTTATTTCGATCTCAGGGCTTGAATTATATGGTTAGGGTTGATATTTTTGAAGGTAAATATTTGTTTTTAATTTAAATAGAAGGATGATTTTTTCTATTTCACGTTTTCCTATTTTTTCATACCTTTAACCTCCATTTTAAAATATACCCTTTATTTCGATCTCAGGGCTTGGGTTTTATGGTTAGGGTTGATATTTTTTGGGGTAAATATTCTATTCTAAATTACATAGAGTGATGATTTTTTTATTTTAAAGTTTCCCAATTTTTTCATACTATTATCCTCCATTTTAAAATTTATCCTTCATTTCGATCTCTGGGCTTGAGTTATATGGTTAGGGTTGATATTTTTCGGGGTAAATATTCTTTTCTAATTTATATAGAAGGATGATTTTTTCTATTTCACGTTTTCCTATTTTTTTATACCTTTAACCTCCATTTTAAAATTTACCCTTTATTTCGATCTCAGGGCTTGAGTTATATGGTTAGGGTTGATATTTTTTAAGGTAAGTATTCGTTTTTAATTTATATAGAAGGATGATTTTTTCTATTTCACGTTTTCCTAACTTTTCATACCTTTAACCTCCATTTTAAAATTTACCCTTTATTTCGATCTCAGGGCTTGAGTTTTATGGTTAGGATTGATATTATTTGGGGTAAATATTCTATTCTAAATTACATAGAGTGATGATTTTTTTGTTTTCAAGTTTCCCAATTTTTTCATACTTTTATCTTCCATTTGAAAATTTACCCTTCATTTCGATCTCAGGGCTTGAGTTTTATGGTTAGGGTTGATATTTTTTGAGGTAAATATTCTTTTCTAATTTATATAGAGAGATGATTTTTTCAAATTCAAGTTTTTCTATTTTTACATACCTTTAACCTCCATTATAAAACTTACCCTTCATTTCGATCTCAGGGCTTGAATTATATGGTTAGATTTGATATTTTTCTAGGGTGAAGATTCTTTTCTAATTTACAGAGGAATGATTTGTTCAATTTCACGTTTTCCTATTTTTTCATACCTTTAACCTCCATTTTAAAATTTACCCTTTATTTCGATCTCAGGGCTTGGGTTTTATGGTTAGGGTTGATATTTATTGGGGTAAATATTCTTTTCTAAATTACATAGAGGGATGATTTTTTAAATTTAACGTTTTCTTATTTTTCCATACCTTTAACCTCCATTTTAAAATTTACCCTTTATTTCGATCTCAGGGCTTGAGTTTCATGGTTAGTGTTGATATATATCGGGTTAAATTTTATTTTCTAAATTCCACAGAGGGATGATTTTTTTATTTTCGAGTTTCCCAATTTTTTCATACCTTTAACCTCCATTTTAGAATATACCATTTATATCGATCTCAGGGCTTGAGTTATATGGTTAGGGTTGATATTTTTTAGGGTAAATATTCTTTTTTAATTTATATAGAAGGATGATTTTTTCAATTTAACGTTTTCCTATTTTTCCATACTTTTAACCTCCATTTTAAAATTTACCATTTATTTCGATCTCAGGGCTTGGGTTTTATGGTTAGGGTTGATAATTTTCAGGTTAAATTTTTTTTTCTAAATTCCACAGAGGGATGATTTTTTTATTTTCAAGTTTCCCAATTTTTTCATACCTTTAACCTCCATTTTAAAATTTACCTTTTATTTCGATCTCAGGGCTTGAATTATATGGTTAGGGTTGATATTTTTGAAGGTAAATATTTGTTTTTAATTTAAATAGAAGGATGATTTTTTCTATTTCACGTTTTCCTATTTTTTCATACCTTTAACCTCCATTTTAAAATATACCCTTTATTTCGATCTCAGGGCTTGGGTTTTATGGTTAGGGTTGATATTTTTTGGGGTAAATATTCTATTCTAAATTACATAGAGTGATGATTTTTTTATTTTAAAGTTTCCCAATTTTTTCATACTATTATCCTCCATTTTAAAATTTATCCTTCATTTCGATCTCTGGGCTTGAGTTATATGGTTAGGGTTGATATTTTTCGGGGTAAATATTCTTTTCTAATTTATATAGAAGGATGATTTTTTCTATTTCACGTTTTCCTATTTTTTTATACCTTTAACCTCCATTTTAAAATTTACCCTTTATTTCGATCTCAGGGCTTGAGTTATATGGTTAGGGTTGATATTTTTTAAGGTAAGTATTCGTTTTTAATTTATATAGAAGGATGATTTTTTCTATTTCACGTTTTCCTAACTTTTCATACCTTTAACCTCCATTTTAAAATTTACCCTTTATTTCGATCTCAGGGCTTGAGTTTTATGGTTAGGATTGATATTATTTGGGGTAAATATTCTATTCTAAATTACATAGAGTGATGATTTTTTTGTTTTCAAGTTTCCCAATTTTTTCATACTTTTATCTTCCATTTGAAAATTTACCCTTCATTTCGATCTCAGGGCTTGAGTTTTATGGTTAGGGTTGATATTTTTTGAGGTAAATATTCTTTTCTAATTTATATAGAGAGATGATTTTTTCAAATTCAAGTTTTTCTATTTTTACATACCTTTAACCTCCATTATAAAACTTACCCTTCATTTCGATCTCAGGGCTTGAATTATATGGTTAGATTTGATATTTTTCTAGGGTGAAGATTCTTTTCTAATTTACAGAGGAATGATTTGTTCAATTTCACGTTTTCCTATTTTTTCATACCTTTAACCTCCATTTTAAAATTTACCCTTTATTTCGATCTCAGGGCTTGGGTTTTATGGTTAGGGTTGATATTTATTGGGGTAAATATTCTTTTCTAAATTACATAGAGGGATGATTTTTTAAATTTAACGTTTTCTTATTTTTCCATACCTTTAACCTCCATTTTAAAATTTACCCTTTATTTCGATCTCAGGGCTTGAGTTTCATGGTTAGTGTTGATATATATCGGGTTAAATTTTATTTTCTAAATTCCACAGAGGGATGATTTTTTTATTTTCAAGTTTCCCAATTTTTTCATACCTTTAACCTCCATTTTAGAATATACCATTTATATCGATCTCAGGGCTTGAGTTATATGGTTAGGGTTGATATTTTTTAGGGTAAATATTCTTTTTTAATTTATATAGAAGGATGATTTTTTCAATTTAACGTTTTCCTATTTTTCCATACTTTTAACCTCCATTTTAAAATTTACCATTTATTTCGATCTCAGGGCTTGGGTTTTATGGTTAGGGTTGATAATTTTCAGGTTAAATTTTTTTTTCTAAATTCCACAGAGGGATGATTTTTTTATTTTCAAGTTTCCCAATTTTTTCATACCTTTAACCTCCATTTTAAAATTTACCTTTTATTTCGATCTCAGGGCTTGAATTATATGGTTAGGGTTGATATTTTTGAAGGTAAATATTTGTTTTTAATTTAAATAGAAGGATGATTTTTTCTATTTCACGTTTTCCTATTTTTTCATACCTTTAACCTCCATTTTAAAATATACCCTTTATTTCGATCTCAGGGCTTGGGTTTTATGGTTAGGGTTGATATTTTTTGGGGTAAATATTCTATTCTAAATTACATAGAGTGATGATTTTTTTATTTTAAAGTTTCCCAATTTTTTCATACTATTATCCTCCATTTTAAAATTTATCCTTCATTTCGATCTCTGGGCTTGAGTTATATGGTTAGGGTTGATATTTTTCGGGGTAAATATTCTTTTCTAATTTATATAGAAGGATGATTTTTTCTATTTCACGTTTTCCTATTTTTTTATACCTTTAACCTCCATTTTAAAATTTACCCTTTATTTCGATCTCAGGGCTTGAGTTATATGGTTAGGGTTGATATTTTTTAAGGTAAGTATTCGTTTTTAATTTATATAGAAGGATGATTTTTTCTATTTCACGTTTTCCTAACTTTTCATACCTTTAACCTCCATTTTAAAATTTACCCTTTATTTCGATCTCAGGGCTTGAGTTTTATGGTTAGGATTGATATTATTTGGGGTAAATATTCTATTCTAAATTACATAGAGTGATGATTTTTTTGTTTTCAAGTTTCCCAATTTTTTCATACTTTTATCTTCCATTTGAAAATTTACCCTTCATTTCGATCTCAGGGCTTGAGTTTTATGGTTAGGGTTGATATTTTTTGAGGTAAATATTCTTTTCTAATTTATATAGAGAGATGATTTTTTCAAATTCAAGTTTTTCTATTTTTACATACCTTTAACCTCCATTATAAAACTTACCCTTCATTTCGATCTCAGGGCTTGAATTATATGGTTAGATTTGATATTTTTCTAGGGTGAAGATTCTTTTCTAATTTACAGAGGAATGATTTGTTCAATTTCACGTTTTCCTATTTTTTCATACCTTTAACCTCCATTTTAAAATTTACCCTTTATTTCGATCTCAGGGCTTGGGTTTTATGGTTAGGGTTGATATTTATTGGGGTAAATATTCTTTTCTAAATTACATAGAGGGATGATTTTTTAAATTTAACGTTTTCTTATTTTTCCATACCTTTAACCTCCATTTTAAAATTTACCCTTTATTTCGATCTCAGGGCTTGAGTTTCATGGTTAGTGTTGATATATATCGGGTTAAATTTTATTTTCTAAATTCCACAGAGGGATGATTTTTTTATTTTCGAGTTTCCCAATTTTTTCATACCTTTAACCTCCATTTTAGAATATACCATTTATATCGATCTCAGGGCTTGAGTTATATGGTTAGGGTTGATATTTTTTAGGGTAAATATTCTTTTTTAATTTATATAGAAGGATGATTTTTTCAATTTAACGTTTTCCTATTTTTCCATACTTTTAACCTCCATTTTAAAATTTACCATTTATTTCGATCTCAGGGCTTGGGTTTTATGGTTAGGGTTGATAATTTTCAGGTTAAATTTTTTTTTCTAAATTCCACAGAGGGATGATTTTTTTATTTTCAAGTTTCCCAATTTTTTCATACCTTTAACCTCCATTTTAAAATTTACCTTTTATTTCGATCTCAGGGCTTGAATTATATGGTTAGGGTTGATATTTTTGAAGGTAAATATTTGTTTTTAATTTAAATAGAAGGATGATTTTTTCTATTTCACGTTTTCCTATTTTTTCATACCTTTAACCTCCATTTTAAAATATACCCTTTATTTCGATCTCAGGGCTTGGGTTTTATGGTTAGGGTTGATATTTTTTGGGGTAAATATTCTATTCTAAATTACATAGAGTGATGATTTTTTTATTTTAAAGTTTCCCAATTTTTTCATACTATTATCCTCCATTTTAAAATTTATCCTTCATTTCGATCTCTGGGCTTGAGTTATATGGTTAGGGTTGATATTTTTCGGGGTAAATATTCTTTTCTAATTTATATAGAAGGATGATTTTTTCTATTTCACGTTTTCCTATTTTTTTATACCTTTAACCTCCATTTTAAAATTTACCCTTTATTTCGATCTCAGGGCTTGAGTTATATGGTTAGGGTTGATATTTTTTAAGGTAAGTATTCGTTTTTAATTTATATAGAAGGATGATTTTTTCTATTTCACGTTTTCCTAACTTTTCATACCTTTAACCTCCATTTTAAAATTTACCCTTTATTTCGATCTCAGGGCTTGAGTTTTATGGTTAGGATTGATATTATTTGGGGTAAATATTCTATTCTAAATTACATAGAGTGATGATTTTTTTGTTTTCAAGTTTCCCAATTTTTTCATACTTTTATCTTCCATTTGAAAATTTACCCTTCATTTCGATCTCAGGGCTTGAGTTTTATGGTTAGGGTTGATATTTTTTGAGGTAAATATTCTTTTCTAATTTATATAGAGAGATGATTTTTTCAAATTCAAGTTTTTCTATTTTTACATACCTTTAACCTCCATTATAAAACTTACCCTTCATTTCGATCTCAGGGCTTGAATTATATGGTTAGATTTGATATTTTTCTAGGGTGAAGATTCTTTTCTAATTTACAGAGGAATGATTTGTTCAATTTCACGTTTTCCTATTTTTTCATACCTTTAACCTCCATTTTAAAATTTACCCTTTATTTCGATCTCAGGGCTTGGGTTTTATGGTTAGGGTTGATATTTATTGGGGTAAATATTCTTTTCTAAATTACATAGAGGGATGATTTTTTAAATTTAACGTTTTCTTATTTTTCCATACCTTTAACCTCCATTTTAAAATTTACCCTTTATTTCGATCTCAGGGCTTGAGTTTCATGGTTAGTGTTGATATATATCGGGTTAAATTTTATTTTCTAAATTCCACAGAGGGATGATTTTTTTATTTTCGAGTTTCCCAATTTTTTCATACCTTTAACCTCCATTTTAGAATATACCATTTATATCGATCTCAGGGCTTGAGTTATATGGTTAGGGTTGATATTTTTTAGGGTAAATATTCTTTTTTAATTTATATAGAAGGATGATTTTTTCAATTTAACGTTTTCCTATTTTTCCATACTTTTAACCTCCATTTTAAAATTTACCATTTATTTCGATCTCAGGGCTTGGGTTTTATGGTTAGGGTTGATAATTTTCAGGTTAAATTTTTTTTTCTAAATTCCACAGAGGGATGATTTTTTTATTTTCAAGTTTCCCAATTTTTTCATACCTTTAACCTCCATTTTAAAATTTACCTTTTATTTCGATCTCAGGGCTTGAATTATATGGTTAGGGTTGATATTTTTGAAGGTAAATATTTGTTTTTAATTTAAATAGAAGGATGATTTTTTCTATTTCACGTTTTCCTATTTTTTCATACCTTTAACCTCCATTTTAAAATATACCCTTTATTTCGATCTCAGGGCTTGGGTTTTATGGTTAGGGTTGATATTTTTTGGGGTAAATATTCTATTCTAAATTACATAGAGTGATGATTTTTTTATTTTAAAGTTTCCCAATTTTTTCATACTATTATCCTCCATTTTAAAATTTATCCTTCATTTCGATCTCTGGGCTTGAGTTATATGGTTAGGGTTGATATTTTTCGGGGTAAATATTCTTTTCTAATTTATATAGAAGGATGATTTTTTCTATTTCACGTTTTCCTATTTTTTTATACCTTTAACCTCCATTTTAAAATTTACCCTTTATTTCGATCTCAGGGCTTGAGTTATATGGTTAGGGTTGATATTTTTTAAGGTAAGTATTCGTTTTTAATTTATATAGAAGGATGATTTTTTCTATTTCACGTTTTCCTAACTTTTCATACCTTTAACCTCCATTTTAAAATTTACCCTTTATTTCGATCTCAGGGCTTGAGTTTTATGGTTAGGATTGATATTATTTGGGGTAAATATTCTATTCTAAATTACATAGAGTGATGATTTTTTTGTTTTCAAGTTTCCCAATTTTTTCATACTTTTATCTTCCATTTGAAAATTTACCCTTCATTTCGATCTCAGGGCTTGAGTTTTATGGTTAGGGTTGATATTTTTTGAGGTAAATATTCTTTTCTAATTTATATAGAGAGATGATTTTTTCAAATTCAAGTTTTTCTATTTTTACATACCTTTAACCTCCATTATAAAACTTACCCTTCATTTCGATCTCAGGGCTTGAATTATATGGTTAGATTTGATATTTTTCTAGGGTGAAGATTCTTTTCTAATTTACAGAGGAATGATTTGTTCAATTTCACGTTTTCCTATTTTTTCATACCTTTAACCTCCATTTTAAAATTTACCCTTTATTTCGATCTCAGGGCTTGGGTTTTATGGTTAGGGTTGATATTTATTGGGGTAAATATTCTTTTCTAAATTACATAGAGGGATGATTTTTTAAATTTAACGTTTTCTTATTTTTCCATACCTTTAACCTCCATTTTAAAATTTACCCTTTATTTCGATCTCAGGGCTTGAGTTTCATGGTTAGTGTTGATATATATCGGGTTAAATTTTATTTTCTAAATTCCACAGAGGGATGATTTTTTTATTTTCGAGTTTCCCAATTTTTTCATACCTTTAACCTCCATTTTAGAATATACCATTTATATCGATCTCAGGGCTTGAGTTATATGGTTAGGGTTGATATTTTTTAGGGTAAATATTCTTTTTTAATTTATATAGAAGGATGATTTTTTCAATTTAACGTTTTCCTATTTTTCCATACTTTTAACCTCCATTTTAAAATTTACCATTTATTTCGATCTCAGGGCTTGGGTTTTATGGTTAGGGTTGATAATTTTCAGGTTAAATTTTTTTTTCTAAATTCCACAGAGGGATGATTTTTTTATTTTCAAGTTTCCCAATTTTTTCATACCTTTAACCTCCATTTTAAAATTTACCTTTTATTTCGATCTCAGGGCTTGAATTATATGGTTAGGGTTGATATTTTTGAAGGTAAATATTTGTTTTTAATTTAAATAGAAGGATGATTTTTTCTATTTCACGTTTTCCTATTTTTTCATACCTTTAACCTCCATTTTAAAATATACCCTTTATTTCGATCTCAGGGCTTGGGTTTTATGGTTAGGGTTGATATTTTTTGGGGTAAATATTCTATTCTAAATTACATAGAGTGATGATTTTTTTATTTTAAAGTTTCCCAATTTTTTCATACTATTATCCTCCATTTTAAAATTTATCCTTCATTTCGATCTCTGGGCTTGAGTTATATGGTTAGGGTTGATATTTTTCGGGGTAAATATTCTTTTCTAATTTATATAGAAGGATGATTTTTTCTATTTCACGTTTTCCTATTTTTTTATACCTTTAACCTCCATTTTAAAATTTACCCTTTATTTCGATCTCAGGGCTTGAGTTATATGGTTAGGGTTGATATTTTTTAAGGTAAGTATTCGTTTTTAATTTATATAGAAGGATGATTTTTTCTATTTCACGTTTTCCTAACTTTTCATACCTTTAACCTCCATTTTAAAATTTACCCTTTATTTCGATCTCAGGGCTTGAGTTTTATGGTTAGGATTGATATTATTTGGGGTAAATATTCTATTCTAAATTACATAGAGTGATGATTTTTTTGTTTTCAAGTTTCCCAATTTTTTCATACTTTTATCTTCCATTTGAAAATTTACCCTTCATTTCGATCTCAGGGCTTGAGTTTTATGGTTAGGGTTGATATTTTTTGAGGTAAATATTCTTTTCTAATTTATATAGAGAGATGATTTTTTCAAATTCAAGTTTTTCTATTTTTACATACCTTTAACCTCCATTATAAAACTTACCCTTCATTTCGATCTCAGGGCTTGAATTATATGGTTAGATTTGATATTTTTCTAGGGTGAAGATTCTTTTCTAATTTACAGAGGAATGATTTGTTCAATTTCACGTTTTCCTATTTTTTCATACCTTTAACCTCCATTTTAAAATTTACCCTTTATTTCGATCTCAGGGCTTGGGTTTTATGGTTAGGGTTGATATTTATTGGGGTAAATATTCTTTTCTAAATTACATAGAGGGATGATTTTTTAAATTTAACGTTTTCTTATTTTTCCATACCTTTAACCTCCATTTTAAAATTTACCCTTTATTTCGATCTCAGGGCTTGAGTTTCATGGTTAGTGTTGATATATATCGGGTTAAATTTTATTTTCTAAATTCCACAGAGGGATGATTTTTTTATTTTCGAGTTTCCCAATTTTTTCATACCTTTAACCTCCATTTTAGAATATACCATTTATATCGATCTCAGGGCTTGAGTTATATGGTTAGGGTTGATATTTTTTAGGGTAAATATTCTTTTTTAATTTATATAGAAGGATGATTTTTTCAATTTAACGTTTTCCTATTTTTCCATACTTTTAACCTCCATTTTAAAATTTACCATTTATTTCGATCTCAGGGCTTGGGTTTTATGGTTAGGGTTGATAATTTTCAGGTTAAATTTTTTTTTCTAAATTCCACAGAGGGATGATTTTTTTATTTTCAAGTTTCCCAATTTTTTCATACCTTTAACCTCCATTTTAAAATTTACCTTTTATTTCGATCTCAGGGCTTGAATTATATGGTTAGGGTTGATATTTTTGAAGGTAAATATTTGTTTTTAATTTAAATAGAAGGATGATTTTTTCTATTTCACGTTTTCCTATTTTTTCATACCTTTAACCTCCATTTTAAAATATACCCTTTATTTCGATCTCAGGGCTTGGGTTTTATGGTTAGGGTTGATATTTTTTGGGGTAAATATTCTATTCTAAATTACATAGAGTGATGATTTTTTTATTTTAAAGTTTCCCAATTTTTTCATACTATTATCCTCCATTTTAAAATTTATCCTTCATTTCGATCTCTGGGCTTGAGTTATATGGTTAGGGTTGATATTTTTCGGGGTAAATATTCTTTTCTAATTTATATAGAAGGATGATTTTTTCTATTTCACGTTTTCCTATTTTTTTATACCTTTAACCTCCATTTTAAAATTTACCCTTTATTTCGATCTCAGGGCTTGAGTTATATGGTTAGGGTTGATATTTTTTAAGGTAAGTATTCGTTTTTAATTTATATAGAAGGATGATTTTTTCTATTTCACGTTTTCCTAACTTTTCATACCTTTAACCTCCATTTTAAAATTTACCCTTTATTTCGATCTCAGGGCTTGAGTTTTATGGTTAGGATTGATATTATTTGGGGTAAATATTCTATTCTAAATTACATAGAGTGATGATTTTTTTGTTTTCAAGTTTCCCAATTTTTTCATACTTTTATCTTCCATTTGAAAATTTACCCTTCATTTCGATCTCAGGGCTTGAGTTTTATGGTTAGGGTTGATATTTTTTGAGGTAAATATTCTTTTCTAATTTATATAGAGAGATGATTTTTTCAAATTCAAGTTTTTCTATTTTTACATACCTTTAACCTCCATTATAAAACTTACCCTTCATTTCGATCTCAGGGCTTGAATTATATGGTTAGATTTGATATTTTTCTAGGGTGAAGATTCTTTTCTAATTTACAGAGGAATGATTTGTTCAATTTCACGTTTTCCTATTTTTTCATACCTTTAACCTCCATTTTAAAATTTACCCTTTATTTCGATCTCAGGGCTTGGGTTTTATGGTTAGGGTTGATATTTATTGGGGTAAATATTCTTTTCTAAATTACATAGAGGGATGATTTTTTAAATTTAACGTTTTCTTATTTTTCCATACCTTTAACCTCCATTTTAAAATTTACCCTTTATTTCGATCTCAGGGCTTGAGTTTCATGGTTAGTGTTGATATATATCGGGTTAAATTTTATTTTCTAAATTCCACAGAGGGATGATTTTTTTATTTTCAAGTTTCCCAATTTTTTCATACCTTTAACCTCCATTTTAGAATATACCATTTATATCGATCTCAGGGCTTGAGTTATATGGTTAGGGTTGATATTTTTTAGGGTAAATATTCTTTTTTAATTTATATAGAAGGATGATTTTTTCAATTTAACGTTTTCCTATTTTTCCATACTTTTAACCTCCATTTTAAAATTTACCATTTATTTCGATCTCAGGGCTTGGGTTTTATGGTTAGGGTTGATAATTTTCAGGTTAAATTTTTTTTTCTAAATTCCACAGAGGGATGATTTTTTTATTTTCAAGTTTCCCAATTTTTTCATACCTTTAACCTCCATTTTAAAATTTACCTTTTATTTCGATCTCAGGGCTTGAATTATATGGTTAGGGTTGATATTTTTGAAGGTAAATATTTGTTTTTAATTTAAATAGAAGGATGATTTTTTCTATTTCACGTTTTCCTATTTTTTCATACCTTTAACCTCCATTTTAAAATATACCCTTTATTTCGATCTCAGGGCTTGGGTTTTATGGTTAGGGTTGATATTTTTTGGGGTAAATATTCTATTCTAAATTACATAGAGTGATGATTTTTTTATTTTAAAGTTTCCCAATTTTTTCATACTATTATCCTCCATTTTAAAATTTATCCTTCATTTCGATCTCTGGGCTTGAGTTATATGGTTAGGGTTGATATTTTTCGGGGTAAATATTCTTTTCTAATTTATATAGAAGGATGATTTTTTCTATTTCACGTTTTCCTATTTTTTTATACCTTTAACCTCCATTTTAAAATTTACCCTTTATTTCGATCTCAGGGCTTGAGTTATATGGTTAGGGTTGATATTTTTTAAGGTAAGTATTCGTTTTTAATTTATATAGAAGGATGATTTTTTCTATTTCACGTTTTCCTAACTTTTCATACCTTTAACCTCCATTTTAAAATTTACCCTTTATTTCGATCTCAGGGCTTGAGTTTTATGGTTAGGATTGATATTATTTGGGGTAAATATTCTATTCTAAATTACATAGAGTGATGATTTTTTTGTTTTCAAGTTTCCCAATTTTTTCATACTTTTATCTTCCATTTGAAAATTTACCCTTCATTTCGATCTCAGGGCTTGAGTTTTATGGTTAGGGTTGATATTTTTTGAGGTAAATATTCTTTTCTAATTTATATAGAGAGATGATTTTTTCAAATTCAAGTTTTTCTATTTTTACATACCTTTAACCTCCATTATAAAACTTACCCTTCATTTCGATCTCAGGGCTTGAATTATATGGTTAGATTTGATATTTTTCTAGGGTGAAGATTCTTTTCTAATTTACAGAGGAATGATTTGTTCAATTTCACGTTTTCCTATTTTTTCATACCTTTAACCTCCATTTTAAAATTTACCCTTTATTTCGATCTCAGGGCTTGGGTTTTATGGTTAGGGTTGATATTTATTGGGGTAAATATTCTTTTCTAAATTACATAGAGGGATGATTTTTTAAATTTAACGTTTTCTTATTTTTCCATACCTTTAACCTCCATTTTAAAATTTACCCTTTATTTCGATCTCAGGGCTTGAGTTTCATGGTTAGTGTTGATATATATCGGGTTAAATTTTATTTTCTAAATTCCACAGAGGGATGATTTTTTTATTTTCAAGTTTCCCAATTTTTTCCTACCTTTAACCTCCATTTTAAAATATACCATTTATATCGATCTCAGGGCTCGAGTTATATGGTTAGGGTTAATATTTTTTAGTGTAAATATTCTTTTTCAATTTATATAGAGGGATGATTTTTTCAATTTCACGTTTTCCAATTTTTTCATACTTTCAACCTCCATTTTAAAATTTACCTTTCATTTCGATCTCGGGGCTTGGGTTTTATGGTTAGGGTTGATATTTTTCGGGGTAAATATTCTTTTCTAATTTACATGGTGGGATGATTTTTTTAATTTCAATTTTTTTATATCTTCAACCTCTATCATACTTTTAACAGTACAAAGTTACCCCTATACCTTGACATTAGAGCTTGGAAAATAGGGTTAGTGTCGAGATCTTTTGGGGTTAAATTCATTTTTAAATTACAGAAATTTTTTAATATTTTTCACATTTTTTCATACCTTTATAGGACTTTACACCGTACTTTGACCTCAAGCTTGGAACATGGTCTCAAGGCCGAGATCCTTAGGGGTTGAAATTCATTTTTGCATTACAAACAGAAATAATTTTTTCATTTTCTATTTTTTAATTTTTTGTACCCACCTGCAAGTATCACGGGCTAGGACTTCTTTTCCTGCATTCAGTGCTTCCTGTATGAGGCTTGTTGTTTGTACCTTTCTAGGGCTTTGAAGCCGTTTCACTTTATTAGGTATTTGTGACATTGTTAAACGCAGACGTCTGGCTCACTTTACGCGATATGGCATAAAACCTGCGCTGTTAGTTAAATTAAACGTGACTATTTTTCTCTTCTCACTGTGACGAATCTTTCGACTTTTCGCCTTTAAAACGAAACACCAACAAGCTATATTTCGGTTGAACGTCTTACGACATCACATCCACTTCAACTCTGCACTTCTTCAAGATAACAAGCCTTAACGCACACTCCAGCCCTTATATACTCACTGAGCAGGCGTACACAAGCATGCATACACATAATCTTCTTTCTTACGACTTCTGGCTAACACAGGCCTGTGTGGTAAGTTAGGCTGTCACACCTGTATGGTGGTAATTAGTGTATGAACACTTTTGACTTCCGAAACAAAAATTATTGAAGAATTTAATGTTTAAGAGAGAGGCATAGATAGAATTGAATAGCAAGGCCACCTGGAAATAATTTATCTTCAAGCTGACACACAGTTGCAGGAGAATGATGGATTTCCGTATGTCGCACTATTTAAACCACACCTCGCCTGCCCATCCTCCATCTGTGGCCATTTATAAATATGAAGTGGTATGAAGACTGAGTAAGCTCTATGAAAGTGGCAGTCATTGACTGAAATATCAAAAGATACAAATTTCCAACTTATTCGTTTGTTAGATTATTGGTTTTTCTGTTTTAGAGTCAAAATATTATTTTAATATAACTAATTTGCTAACCTCAAAAATTTCTTTCACAACAGATTCATCTGAAATTAAAAAACAAAAATTGTAACATTCTTTTTTATAATTTATTGAAGAACCTATAATTCAAAATGAAAATGATAAAATGAATTCTTCATGTATGGAAAAAAAACAAACTCTCAGCCAAGTAGGATTTATTTAAAAGTATTGTGTTCACATATAAAACTAAATTACTTTTGCAATTTTCCAAGTATTCGAATAATAAATAGGAAACCATTGAAATAATCAATGTATAGAATCAAAGACAAAATAAGGTGAAATATATAAAAAAAGAATATTGGAAAAGTTCATCGATTATAGAGCACCGAAGGAGAAGTTAATATCGCTGATAATATTAAAAATTGTTCCAACTAAATTGGAGCATATTACAAGCATAAATTTAACCTACTTGTAGAGCTGCTCCACGTAGTTTCACAAAAAAGTTAGATTCTATTTGTAAAATTTACAACGTTTGACTGGATTTGCATCAATAATTTATATGAAAAGTCCCTTATGGATTGAATTTCAAATTATACGTTTCATTTTTCAAATTATCAGATATTTTGCTTTTAACTTTCACAGTTATAAGCCGGTAAATTAAATACTTCGAAAACAATCTGACCCGTGTCGCACGTTGCGAACAAAGCATTTTACTCATTTGTACTAATTTTCCGCCTGCTGAGACCAAAAATCCTGTATAGAAATTCTATAAATTAAAAAAATATGTAACAGCTATAAAAAATAACCAAAAATATTTTTTTAAGTTTAACTAAATTCAGTTGCATTCATTTTCAAACAATTTTTTATTACAATTTTTTTTCGTTTCATTGCCAATCACATCAGATGTTCAATTTAAAAAAAAACTAACGCAAGCCTTTGTTCAAAAAGCTTATGCACACATTAACGTTTTTACTTTTTCAACTTTTCATTGTTTTAAATTTTAATAATTTTTTTAAATTATTGAAACATATAATTTTAATGTTTAAAAGAAGGTTTTTTTTAATAGTCAAAAAACAATGAAAAAACATGTAAAGATTGAATAAAAAAGGATATAACGTTGAAGTTATTAAAAAACAAATTGAAATGTTTAATAACACTTCACTTTCTTGGCTTGGCGCTGTGCAATCAGGTTTATTATTAATCTTTTAATTTTTAATAGATTTATAAATGAAAACCATGAAGTATTTTTATTTTATGAAAAACATGCTTTGAAATTTTTGAAAAAACTATATAAAATTGTTCAAACAAGAAAAAAAGCAGATACAAAGTAAGTTATATTTTGAAGTAAACAATTTGTTATACTCCGTTAAAAAGCTTCTGCTCTGCAACACCGAGACAAGGAAGAAAGAAAATTGAATCAGAGCTTGATCACATCAAGGAATCAGAATAGAACAAAGTTGAATCAACAAAAATTATAGTCACAGAAAAGATAACTGCAAATTAAAAACAAGCTTGACTATAGAAAAAAGAGAAAAAAATGAAAAATCTCAATTTTAATACTAGTTTAGACTCACATAGTTTTATTCCGGTTTGGCGAAAGTGTGTATAGCCGTTACTTAATTTTTTTTAATTTAAACTATTTTTATAAGCTATTTGAAATTTGAAGTTTTAAATAGTCGTTATAAATATGTTAATTTACCTAAGAGTTATAGTTTTTGCCGAATACGAAGATTTTGAAAAGATTTTAAAGAGATTGCCGAATCAGCCATTTTCTCGTTTGAAATACAGACATTGCAGTGAAATCGTCAACCAACGCCTACATGAATACTGTTTGCCAAATTACTCAGCAAGAAAGTAAACAAGTGTTAAAAAAAATTGCAAAATTTTTTTGTATCCTGACGACTTGTGAATTAGAGAAATGGCTGAGAAAGAAAAAGACATTGCTGTAAAATTGTCAACCAATCGGCTACAAGAATACCGTTTGCCAACTTGAAAAAAAAGAAAGTGAGCAAGTGTTTAAAGCATTGCAAGGAATTTTGGTATTCTGACAAACTTCCTCGTGAATATAAGAAATGACTGAGAAGGAAAATAAAGGAAAAGGTGAAATAACTCTGCAATAGTTATGTTATGTGGTTTAAAGATATGATTCAATTCTCAACTTTTAAGACTCATTTATTTGATTTAATGGACAATTCTGCTTTTGAATTTTTTGAAACTTTATAACATTCTAGTTTGAGTGAATTTGATGGAACATTCCTAAATTGTCATTCAATATAAACTATGATTCAATTCTAAATTTTGAGATTTATAAATTTGATTCTATAGTCAGTTTGATTTCTTGCAACAGACAATGAACAGTTTTTATGACATTAAGTTATTGTTGATTTTAATTTTTTTTCTTTCATTTGATTAAAATAGATTAGTTCTTATGGCATTCAGTTATTGTTGATTTTTTTCTTTCATTTTGATTGTTCACCATGTTTTGTGCCATTTCCAGCGTTTGTCCGAATTTGCTTCAATGAGGACTATGAAAAAAAAACAAAAAATAAAATAAAACAATTATTGGAAAATGTTTAGTGTCAGAGAAATGTTACTGTAATTTTAGAAGTTTAGTGAGTGGTAAGAAAAAATTTGAAAATAAGTAAAAAAGCAAGTTAACAGTGACTGGAGTTCAAAAAGAATTTTCAAGGCAAAAATATCAACCCTAACCATGAACACAAGCCCTAACCCTGAAACAAACTATAATGTTAAAAGTCCAGTTGAAGGTATGAAAAAGAAAAAAAAATCAACCGTGACTGTATTTCAAAAATGATTTTAAAACAAGAAATTGAAACCCTATTCATGAGCTCTAAGCCCTGACCTCAAAACAAACTGTAATGTTAAAAGTGCAGTTAAAGGTATGAAAAATATTTTTTCATTTACAATTTTTCCAATTTTCTCATGCCTTCAACTGGGCTTCCAAGTGTACAATTTATTTCCAAGTCAGAGCTTGGAATTTATTGTAAGGGTCAACATCTTTTAGGGTAAAATTTATTTTGAATTCCAGACAGGAATGATTTTCTCTTTTTCCATTTTTCTAATTTTATTAGGTTATATAAGGTGAGGTTGGATTAGGTTATATAAGGTGAGGTTGGATTCGGTTATATGAGGTAAGGCTGGATTCGGTTATATGAGGTAAGGCTGGATTCGGTTATATGAGGTGAGGTTGGATTAGTTTATTAGTGAGTTTGTCAATTTAGATTAAATTAACTTCATGGTAATCGTAGCTCAAGTTTGCGTCCTGACACATTTCAAAATGATTATGCATATACATTGATGAGGCACTTGAGCCAGGCAGAACTTTGAGGCTTTCAGAAAAGCCAGTGAGTCTTGATGTCGTAAGTTATTTCCAATTCGAATGTTCCCCGAATTATAAATACTTCATGTTTCAATAACTCGTATAAAACTTTAAGTCTTCAGCAATGAGCCCTTTCAGCACTTTCTCTGCCACAATAAGTTTCATCTGAAGTAGGGGTCTGTTCTTGTGGTAGGAATAATGCCTTGCTGCAAGAAAACCATGGGGTGCCTATAGAATCCTTTTTAAATAAACCCCGAATTAGTTCAGTCTGACACATCATTGTGCCACACCTTCTGTTACTGCGTCACAGATAAAACACAAGAAGTCGGTTATTATTAAGAAATTAAGTACTTTTGATAAAAATATGATTGTAAAGCGCTAAAGAAGTTGAGCTGATTTTCAAAAATCTCAACAGACATAGAACCTTCCTCTGGTTTGCATGCAATGAATCCGTCAGAGTCAACTTTATAGTTGAGGTTCTTCGAGTCGTTCCGGTGATTGCCACTGTAACAGTCCGGACCACTCGCAAACATGAACGACATGTCAAAACAAGTCTGTGCAAATTTATAGTATGCTAAGTAAATCACGTAATATTTAATTTAAATTCAAATTTATTTTATTTTTTTTGAAAGTAATAAATGAATGAATTTAATTAATTTACGCAACTTTTTTTACTTAGCGTAACTTTTAGCATACAAAATATTGTGTAACACTCCTGGTCCGCGATCTTTTGCTTTCATTGGTTTAACTCATACGTTTTAAGAACCTTATAAGTTCTTTTAATAAAATAAAATGAGGGTAACTGTAGATAAAATAAAAGAACTTCAGAAAAAGACAAAGCAAATAAGAAATGTGTGCATTCTAGCACATGTTGATCACGGTAACCTCTTCATAGATGTTGATCATTTTATATTCGGAGTCAAATATATTTTAATTTGCTGTCAAGTGATTATATTTCAGTTTGTGGTGAAATGACTAATGCTGAAATGTAGATAGAAATAATGAAAGTGGTGGTAAAGAAACAAATATTTTAACATTTAGTATGTACAATTTTCTTTGAAATTGGCTTTGAGGAAAATTACATATTTAATTTGAAAAAGCAATATTATAAATATAAATATAAAAGCCTATCAAGTATGGTTAACTCTTTCAGTATGTACTTTACTACCACTTTTTCAGGAAAAACCACTTTAGCTGACACTTTAATTTCCAGCAATGGATTAATATCTCAAAAACTGGCTGGAAAAGTGGAGTTATCACTTTTATTCAATATATAATTATAAACTCAGTTATACTTGTGTGAAAGTTTTTTTCATGATCAAACACTATAAAAGCATTTGATATGAAGCTCATGGCATTACTACTTCAATTTCTTTACTACTGATATTTTTACCCACTCAAACCTTTTACCTTCCACACTCAATTCTTGTGTTATTTCATTCACCAATTCTTCATCTTGCTCATCTCCTCCCATAACCCACTGTTACTCCTTTAATGCTTTCATCTTCTCCATCCCATCTCCATTCCACCAACACTCGGCTCTCCACAGCTTCGTTACATGGACAGTCGGCAGGATGAGCAGTTGAGAGGAATCACCATGAAGTCATCCGCCATCTGCCTCCACTACCCTGGTGCTCATTTGCTTCATTGGTGCAGACTTTTCATAATTTATGCATGGTTTTTGCATGTCACCCTCCCCCACCCCCACCTTCACATCACCAACTTGCATCACACTACATCTCTCACCCTTCTTTCATCTTCTTACAACATTTTCATCTCGTCACACACCACACATCCATCCTTCCACACCAACTCGCTCACAACGTTCACTCCCCATACCCCATTTATTTCTTCACTCACTCATTAAACTCAAAAACCATCTCAAAAACCACCCAACATATCAAAAGTCGCCCACTTTCAAACCACCCAACCTATAATTTCTCACCCCTACAATGCCTTGACTTTCAAACCACCCAACCTCAGCTTTCTCACCCCTACAATGCCTTGACTTCCAAACCACCCAACCGAAATGCCAGAAGGACCTGAGAATGAGTATCTCATAAACCTCATAGACTCTCCAGGCCACATTGACTTCACTGGAGAGGTGTCGGCAGTGGTGAGGTTGTGTGATGGAGCCATTGTGCTGGTGGATGTGATGGAAGGAATCTGCGCCCAGGTGGTGGTGTGGTGGTGTTGTGAGTGTTGTACTGTGGTGTTGTGAGTGTTGTGAGTGTTGTACTGTGGTGGTGTTGTTGTACTGTGAGTGTTGTACTGTGGTGGTGTTGTGAATGTTGTACTGTGGTGGTGTTGTGAGTGTTGTACTGTGGTGGTGTTGTGAGTGTTATACTGTGGTGGTGTTGTTGTACTGTGAGTGTTGTACTGTGGTGGTGTTGTTGTACTGTGGTGGTGTTGTGAGTGTTATACTGTGGTGGTGTTGTTGTACTGTGAGTGTTGTACTGTGGTGGTGTTGTTGTACTGTGAGTGTTGTACTGTGGTGGTGTTGTTGTACTGTGAGTGTTGTACTGTGGTGGTGTTGTGAGTGTTTTACTGTGGTGATGTTGTGAGTGTTGTACTGTGGTGGTGTTTTGAATGTTGTACTGTGGTGGTGTTGTGAGTGTTGTACTGTGGTGGTGTTGTGAGTGTTGTACTGTGGTGGTGTTGTGAGTGTTGTACTGTGGTGGTGTTGTGAATGTTGTACTGTGGTGGTGTTGTGAGTGTTGTACTGTGGTAGTGTTGTGAATGTTGTACTGTGGTGGTGTTGTGAATGTTGTACTGTGGTGGTGTTGTGAGTGTTGTACTGTGGTGGTGTTGTGAGTGTTGTACTGTGGTGGTGTTGTGAGTGTTTTACTGTGGTGGTGTTGTGAGTGTTGTACTGTGGTGGTGTTGTGAGTGTTTTACTGTGGTGGTGTTGTGAACGTTGTACTGTGGTGGTGTTGTGAGTATTTTACTGTGGTGGTTTTGTGAGTGTTTTACTATGGTGATGTTGTGAGTGTTATACTGTGGTGGTGTTGTTGTACTGTGAGTGTTGTACTGTGGTGGTGTTGTTGTACTGTGAGTGTTGTACTGTCGTGGTGTTGTGAATGTTGTACTGTGGTGGTGTTGTGAGTGTTGTACTTTGGTGGTGTTGTGAGTGTTATACTATGGTGGTGTTGTTGTACTGTGAGTGTTGTACTGTGGTGGTGTTGTTGTACTGTGAGTGTTGTACTGTGGTGGTGTTGTGAGTGTTTTACTGAGGTGATGTTGTGAGTGTTGTACTGTGGTGATGTTGTGAATGTTGTACTGTGGTGGTGTTGTGAGTGTTGTACTGTGGTGGTGTTGTGAGTGTTGTACTGTGGTGGTGTTGTGAGTGTTGTACTGTGGTGGTGTTGTGAATGTTGTACTGTGGTGGTGTTGTGAGTGTTGTACTTTGGTGGTGTTGTGAGTCTTATACTATGGTGGTGTTGTTGTACTGTGAGTGTTGTACTGTGGTGGTGTTGTTGTACTGTGAGTGTTATACTGTGGTGGTGTTGTGAGTGTTATACTGTGGTGATGTTGTGAGTGTTGTACTGTGGTGATGTTGTGAATGTTGTACTGTGGTGGTGTTGTACTGTGGTGGTGTTGTTGTACTGTGAGTGTTATACTGTGGTGGTGTTGTGAGTGTTATACTGTATTGATGTTGTGAGTGTTGTACTGTGGTGATGTTGTGAATGTTGTACTGTGGTGGTGTTGTGAGTGTTGTACTCTGGTGGTGTTGTGAGTGTTGAACTGTGGTGGTGTTGTGAGTGTTGTACTGTGGTGGTGTTGTGAATGTTGTACTGTGGTGGTGTTGTGAGTGTTGTACTGTGGTAGTGTTGTGAATGTTGTACTGTGGTGGTGTTGTGAATGTTGTACTGTGGTGGTGTTGTGAGTGTTGTACTGTGGTGGTGTTGTGAGTGTTGTACTGTGGTGGTGTTGTGAGTGTTTTACTGTGGTGGTGTTGTGAGTGTTGTACTGTGGTGGTGTTGTGAGTGTTTTACTGTGGTGGTGTTGTGAATGTTGTACTGTGGTGGTGTTGTGAGTATTTTACTGTGGTGGTGTTGTGAGTGTTTTACTGTGGTGGTGTTGTGAATGTTGTACTGTGGTGGTGTTGTGAATGTTGTACTGTGGTGGTGTTGTGAGTGTTGTACTGTGGTGGTGTTGTTGTACTGTGAGTGTTGTACTGTGGTGGTGTTGTGAATGTTGTACTGTGGTGGTGTTGTGAGTGTTGTACTGTGGTGGTGTTGTTGTACTGTGAGTGTTGTACTGTGGTGGTGTTGTGAATGTTGTACTGTGGTGGTGTTGTGAGTGTTGTACTTTGGTGGTGTTGTGAGTGTTATACTGTGGTGGTGTTGTTGTTCTGTGAGTGTTGTACTGTGGTGTTGTTGTTGTACTGTGAGTGTTGTACTGTGGTCGTGTTGTGAGTGTTTTACTGTGGTGATGTTGTGAGTGTTGTACTGTGGTGGTGTTGTGAATGTTGTACTGTGGTGGTGTTGTGAGTGTTGTACTGTGGTGGTGTTGTGAGTGTTGTACTGTGGTGGTGTTCTGAATGTTGTACTGTGGTGGTGTTGTGAATGTTGTACTGTGGTGGTGTTGTGAGTGTTGTACTGGGTTAGGGTTAGGGTTAGGGTTAGGGTTAGGGTTAGGGTTAGGGTTAGGGTTAGGGTTAGGGTTAGGGTTAGGGTTAGGGTTAGGGTTAGGGTTAGGGTTAGGGTTAGGGTTAGGGTTAGGGTTAGGGTTAGGGTTAGGGTTAGGGTTAGGGTTAGGGTTAGGGTTAGGGTTAGGGTTAGGGTTAGGGTTAGGGTTAGGGTTAGGGTTAGGGTTAGGGTTAGGGTTAGGGTTAGGGTTAGGGTTAGGGTTAGGGTTAGGGTTAGGGTTAGGGTTAGGGTTAGGGTTAGGGTTAGGGTTAGGGTTAGGGTTAGGGTTAGGGTTAGGGTTAGGGTTAGGGTTAGGGTTAGGGTTAGGGTTAGGGTTAGGGTTAGGGTTAGGGTTAGGGTTAGGGTTAGGGTTAGGGTTAGGGTTAGGGTTAGGGTTAGGGTTAGGGTTAGGGTTAGGGTTAGGGTTAGGGTTAGGGTTAGGGTTAGGGTTAGGGTTAGGGTTAGGGTTAGGGTTAGGGTTAGGGTTAGGGTTAGGGTTAGGGTTAGGGTTAGGGTTAGGGTTAGGGTTAGGGTTAGGGTTAGGGTTAGGGTTAGGGTTAGGGTTAGGGTTAGGGTTAGGGTTAGGGTTAGGGTTAGGGTTAGGGTTAGGGTTAGGGTTAGGGTTAGGGTTAGGGTTAGGGTTAGGGTTAGGGTTAGGGTTAGGGTTAGGGTTAGGGTTAGGGTTAGGGTTAGGGTTAGGGTTAGGGTTAGGGTTAGGGTTAGGGTTAGGGTTAGGGTTAGGGTTAGGGTTAGGGTTAGGGTTAGGGTTAGGGTTAGGGTTAGGGTTAGGGTTAGGGTTAGGGTTAGGGTTAGGGTTAGGGTTAGGGTTAGGGTTAGGGTTAGGGTTAGGGTTAGGGTTAGGGTTAGGGTTAGGGTTAGGGTTAGGGTTAGGGTTAGGGTTAGGGTTAGGGTTAGGGTTAGGGTTAGGGTTAGGGTTAGGGTTAGGGTTAGGGTTAGGGTTAGGGTTAGGGTTAGGGTTAGGGTTAGGGTTAGGGTTAGGGTTAGGGTTAGGGTTAGGGTTAGGGTTAGGGTTAGGGTTAGGGTTAGGGTTAGGGTTAGGGTTAGGGTTAGGGTTAGGGTTAGGGTTAGGGTTAGGGTTAGGGTTAGGGTTAGGGTTAGGGTTAGGGTTAGGGTTAGGGTTAGGGTTAGGGTTAGGGTTAGGGTTAGGGTTAGGGTTAGGGTTAGGGTTAGGGTTAGGGTTAGGGTTAGGGTTAGGGTTAGGGTTAGGGTTAGGGTTAGGGTTAGGGTTAGGGTTAGGGTTAGGGTTAGGGTTAGGGTTAGGGTTAGGGTTAGGGTTAGGGTTAGGGTTAGGGTTAGGGTTAGGGTTAGGGTTAGGGTTAGGGTTAGGGTTAGGGTTAGGGTTAGGGTTAGGGTTAGGGTTAGGGTTAGGGTTAGGGTTAGGGTTAGGGTTAGGGTTAGGGTTAGGGTTAGGGTTAGGGTTAGGGTTAGGGTTAGGGTTAGGGTTAGGGTTAGGGTTAGGGTTAGGGTTAGGGTTAGGGTTAGGGTTAGGGTTAGGGTTAGGGTTAGGGTTAGGGTTAGGGTTAGGGTTAGGGTTAGGGTTAGGGTTAGGGTTAGGGTTAGGGTTAGGGTTAGGGTTAGGGTTAGGGTTAGGGTTAGGGTTAGGGTTAGGGTTAGGGTTAGGGTTAGGGTTAGGGTTAGGGTTAGGGTTAGGGTTAGGGTTAGGGTTAGGGTTAGGGTTAGGGTTAGGGTTAGGGTTAGGGTTAGGGTTAGGGTTAGGGTTAGGGTTAGGGTTAGGGTTAGGGTTAGGGTTAGGGTTAGGGTTAGGGTTAGGGTTAGGGTTAGGGTTAGGGTTAGGGTTAGGGTTAGGGTTAGGGTTAGGGTTAGGGTTAGGGTTAGGGTTAGGGTTAGGGTTAGGGTTAGGGTTAGGGTTAGGGTTAGGGTTAGGGTTAGGGTTAGGGTTAGGGTTAGGGTTAGGGTTAGGGTTAGGGTTAGGGTTAGGGTTAGGGTTAGGGTTAGGGTTAGGGTTAGGGTTAGGGTTAGGGTTAGGGTTAGGGTTAGGGTTAGGGTTAGGGTTAGGGTTAGGGTTAGGGTTAGGGTTAGGGTTAGGGTTAGGGTTAGGGTTAGGGTTAGGGTTAGGGTTAGGGTTAGGGTTAGGGTTAGGGTTAGGGTTAGGGTTAGGGTTAGGGTTAGGGTTAGGGTTAGGGTTAGGGTTAGGGTTAGGGTTAGGGTTAGGGTTAGGGTTAGGGTTAGGGTTAGGGTTAGGGTTAGGGTTAGGGTTAGGGTTAGGGTTAGGGTTAGGGTTAGGGTTAGGGTTAGGGTTAGGGTTAGGGTTAGGGTTAGGGTTAGGGTTAGGGTTAGGGTTAGGGTTAGGGTTAGGGTTAGGGTTAGGGTTAGGGTTAGGGTTAGGGTTAGGGTTAGGGTTAGGGTTAGGGTTAGGGTTAGGGTTAGGGTTAGGGTTAGGGTTAGGGTTAGGGTTAGGGTTAGGGTTAGGGTTAGGGTTAGGGTTAGGGTTAGGGTTAGGGTTAGGGTTAGGGTTAGGGTTAGGGTTAGGGTTAGGGTTAGGGTTAGGGTTAGGGTTAGGGTTAGGGTTAGGGTTAGGGTTAGGGTTAGGGTTAGGGTTAGGGTTAGGGTTAGGGTTAGGGTTAGGGTTAGGGTTAGGGTTAGGGTTAGGGTTAGGGTTAGGGTTAGGGTTAGGGTTAGGGTTAGGGTTAGGGTTAGGGTTAGGGTTAGGGTTAGGGTTAGGGTTAGGGTTAGGGTTAGGGTTAGGGTTAGGGTTAGGGTTAGGGTTAGGGTTAGGGTTAGGGTTAGGGTTAGGGTTAGGGTTAGGGTTAGGGTTAGGGTTAGGGTTAGGGTTAGGGTTAGGGTTAGGGTTAGGGTTAGGGTTAGGGTTAGGGTTAGGGTTAGGGTTAGGGTTAGGGTTAGGGTTAGGGTTAGGGTTAGGGTTAGGGTTAGGGTTAGGGTTAGGGTTAGGGTTAGGGTTAGGGTTAGGGTTAGGGTTAGGGTTAGGGTTAGGGTTAGGGTTAGGGTTAGGGTTAGGGTTAGGGTTAGGGTTAGGGTTAGGGTTAGGGTTAGGGTTAGGGTTAGGGTTAGGGTTAGGGTTAGGGTTAGGGTTAGGGTTAGGGTTAGGGTTAGGGTTAGGGTTAGGGTTAGGGTTAGGGTTAGGGTTAGGGTTAGGGTTAGGGTTAGGGTTAGGGTTAGGGTTAGGGTTAGGGTTAGGGTTAGGGTTAGGGTTAGGGTTAGGGTTAGGGTTAGGGTTAGGGTTAGGGTTAGGGTTAGGGTTAGGGTTAGGGTTAGGGTTAGGGTTAGGGTTAGGGTTAGGGTTAGGGTTAGGGTTAGGGTTAGGGTTAGGGTTAGGGTTAGGGTTAGGGTTAGGGTTAGGGTTAGGGTTAGGGTTAGGGTTAGGGTTAGGGTTAGGGTTAGGGTTAGGGTTAGGGTTAGGGTTAGGGTTAGGGTTAGGGTTAGGGTTAGGGTTAGGGTTAGGGTTAGGGTTAGGGTTAGGGTTAGGGTTAGGGTTAGGGTTAGGGTTAGGGTTAGGGTTAGGGTTAGGGTTAGGGTTAGGGTTAGGGTTAGGGTTAGGGTTAGGGTTAGGGTTAGGGTTAGGGTTAGGGTTAGGGTTAGGGTTAGGGTTAGGGTTAGGGTTAGGGTTAGGGTTAGGGTTAGGGTTAGGGTTAGGGTTAGGGTTAGGGTTAGGGTTAGGGTTAGGGTTAGGGTTAGGGTTAGGGTTAGGGTTAGGGTTAGGGTTAGGGTTAGGGTTAGGGTTAGGGTTAGGGTTAGGGTTAGGGTTAGGGTTAGGGTTAGGGTTAGGGTTAGGGTTAGGGTTAGGGTTAGGGTTAGGGTTAGGGTTAGGGTTAGGGTTAGGGTTAGGGTTAGGGTTAGGGTTAGGGTTAGGGTTAGGGTTAGGGTTAGGGTTAGGGTTAGGGTTAGGGTTAGGGTTAGGGTTAGGGTTAGGGTTAGGGTTAGGGTTAGGGTTAGGGTTAGGGTTAGGGTTAGGGTTAGGGTTAGGGTTAGGGTTAGGGTTAGGGTTAGGGTTAGGGTTAGGGTTAGGGTTAGGGTTAGGGTTAGGGTTAGGGTTAGGGTTAGGGTTAGGGTTAGGGTTAGGGTTAGGGTTAGGGTTAGGGTTAGGGTTAGGGTTAGGGTTAGGGTTAGGGTTAGGGTTAGGGTTAGGGTTAGGGTTAGGGTTAGGGTTAGGGTTAGGGTTAGGGTTAGGGTTAGGGTTAGGGTTAGGGTTAGGGTTAGGGTTAGGGTTAGGGTTAGGGTTAGGGTTAGGGTTAGGGTTAGGGTTAGGGTTAGGGTTAGGGTTAGGGTTAGGGTTAGGGTTAGGGTTAGGGTTAGGGTTAGGGTTAGGGTTAGGGTTAGGGTTAGGGTTAGGGTTAGGGTTAGGGTTAGGGTTAGGGTTAGGGTTAGGGTTAGGGTTAGGGTTAGGGTTAGGGTTAGGGTTAGGGTTAGGGTTAGGGTTAGGGTTAGGGTTAGGGTTAGGGTTAGGGTTAGGGTTAGGGTTAGGGTTAGGGTTAGGGTTAGGGTTAGGGTTAGGGTTAGGGTTAGGGTTAGGGTTAGGGTTAGGGTTAGGGTTAGGGTTAGGGTTAGGGTTAGGGTTAGGGTTAGGGTTAGGGTTAGGGTTAGGGTTAGGGTTAGGGTTAGGGTTAGGGTTAGGGTTAGGGTTAGGGTTAGGGTTAGGGTTAGGGTTAGGGTTAGGGTTAGGGTTAGGGTTAGGGTTAGGGTTAGGGTTAGGGTTAGGGTTAGGGTTAGGGTTAGGGTTAGGGTTAGGGTTAGGGTTAGGGTTAGGGTTAGGGTTAGGGTTAGGGTTAGGGTTAGGGTTAGGGTTAGGGTTAGGGTTAGGGTTAGGGTTAGGGTTAGGGTTAGGGTTAGGGTTAGGGTTAGGGTTAGGGTTAGGGTTAGGGTTAGGGTTAGGGTTAGGGTTAGGGTTAGGGTTAGGGTTAGGGTTAGGGTTAGGGTTAGGGTTAGGGTTAGGGTTAGGGTTAGGGTTAGGGTTAGGGTTAGGGTTAGGGTTAGGGTTAGGGTTAGGGTTAGGGTTAGGGTTAGGGTTAGGGTTAGGGTTAGGGTTAGGGTTAGGGTTAGGGTTAGGGTTAGGGTTAGGGTTAGGGTTAGGGTTAGGGTTAGGGTTAGGGTTAGGGTTAGGGTTAGGGTTAGGGTTAGGGTTAGGGTTAGGGTTAGGGTTAGGGTTAGGGTTAGGGTTAGGGTTAGGGTTAGGGTTAGGGTTAGGGTTAGGGTTAGGGTTAGGGTTAGGGTTAGGGTTAGGGTTAGGGTTAGGGTTAGGGTTAGGGTTAGGGTTAGGGTTAGGGTTAGGGTTAGGGTTAGGGTTAGGGTTAGGGTTAGGGTTAGGGTTAGGGTTAGGGTTAGGGTTAGGGTTAGGGTTAGGGTTAGGGTTAGGGTTAGGGTTAGGGTTAGGGTTAGGGTTAGGGTTAGGGTTAGGGTTAGGGTTAGGGTTAGGGTTAGGGTTAGGGTTAGGGTTAGGGTTAGGGTTAGGGTTAGGGTTAGGGTTAGGGTTAGGGTTAGGGTTAGGGTTAGGGTTAGGGTTAGGGTTAGGGTTAGGGTTAGGGTTAGGGTTAGGGTTAGGGTTAGGGTTAGGGTTAGGGTTAGGGTTAGGGTTAGGGTTAGGGTTAGGGTTAGGGTTAGGGTTAGGGTTAGGGTTAGGGTTAGGGTTAGGGTTAGGGTTAGGGTTAGGGTTAGGGTTAGGGTTAGGGTTAGGGTTAGGGTTAGGGTTAGGGTTAGGGTTAGGGTTAGGGTTAGGGTTAGGGTTAGGGTTAGGGTTAGGGTTAGGGTTAGGGTTAGGGTTAGGGTTAGGGTTAGGGTTAGGGTTAGGGTTAGGGTTAGGGTTAGGGTTAGGGTTAGGGTTAGGGTTAGGGTTAGGGTTAGGGTTAGGGTTAGGGTTAGGGTTAGGGTTAGGGTTAGGGTTAGGGTTAGGGTTAGGGTTAGGGTTAGGGTTAGGGTTAGGGTTAGGGTTAGGGTTAGGGTTAGGGTTAGGGTTAGGGTTAGGGTTAGGGTTAGGGTTAGGGTTAGGGTTAGGGTTAGGGTTAGGGTTAGGGTTAGGGTTAGGGTTAGGGTTAGGGTTAGGGTTAGGGTTAGGGTTAGGGTTAGGGTTAGGGTTAGGGTTAGGGTTAGGGTTAGGGTTAGGGTTAGGGTTAGGGTTAGGGTTAGGGTTAGGGTTAGGGTTAGGGTTAGGGTTAGGGTTAGGGTTAGGGTTAGGGTTAGGGTTAGGGTTAGGGTTAGGGTTAGGGTTAGGGTTAGGGTTAGGGTTAGGGTTAGGGTTAGGGTTAGGGTTAGGGTTAGGGTTAGGGTTAGGGTTAGGGTTAGGGTTAGGGTTAGGGTTAGGGTTAGGGTTAGGGTTAGGGTTAGGGTTAGGGTTAGGGTTAGGGTTAGGGTTAGGGTTAGGGTTAGGGTTAGGGTTAGGGTTAGGGTTAGGGTTAGGGTTAGGGTTAGGGTTAGGGTTAGGGTTAGGGTTAGGGTTAGGGTTAGGGTTAGGGTTAGGGTTAGGGTTAGGGTTAGGGTTAGGGTTAGGGTTAGGGTTAGGGTTAGGGTTAGGGTTAGGGTTAGGGTTAGGGTTAGGGTTAGGGTTAGGGTTAGGGTTAGGGTTAGGGTTAGGGTTAGGGTTAGGGTTAGGGTTAGGGTTAGGGTTAGGGTTAGGGTTAGGGTTAGGGTTAGGGTTAGGGTTAGGGTTAGGGTTAGGGTTAGGGTTAGGGTTAGGGTTAGGGTTAGGGTTAGGGTTAGGGTTAGGGTTAGGGTTAGGGTTAGGGTTAGGGTTAGGGTTAGGGTTAGGGTTAGGGTTAGGGTTAGGGTTAGGGTTAGGGTTAGGGTTAGGGTTAGGGTTAGGGTTAGGGTTAGGGTTAGGGTTAGGGTTAGGGTTAGGGTTAGGGTTAGGGTTAGGGTTAGGGTTAGGGTTAGGGTTAGGGTTAGGGTTAGGGTTAGGGTTAGGGTTAGGGTTAGGGTTAGGGTTAGGGTTAGGGTTAGGGTTAGGGTTAGGGTTAGGGTTAGGGTTAGGGTTAGGGTTAGGGTTAGGGTTAGGGTTAGGGTTAGGGTTAGGGTTAGGGTTAGGGTTAGGGTTAGGGTTAGGGTTAGGGTTAGGGTTAGGGTTAGGGTTAGGGTTAGGGTTAGGGTTAGGGTTAGGGTTAGGGTTAGGGTTAGGGTTAGGGTTAGGGTTAGGGTTAGGGTTAGGGTTAGGGTTAGGGTTAGGGTTAGGGTTAGGGTTAGGGTTAGGGTTAGGGTTAGGGTTAGGGTTAGGGTTAGGGTTAGGGTTAGGGTTAGGGTTAGGGTTAGGGTTAGGGTTAGGGTTAGGGTTAGGGTTAGGGTTAGGGTTAGGGTTAGGGTTAGGGTTAGGGTTAGGGTTAGGGTTAGGGTTAGGGTTAGGGTTAGGGTTAGGGTTAGGGTTAGGGTTAGGGTTAGGGTTAGGGTTAGGGTTAGGGTTAGGGTTAGGGTTAGGGTTAGGGTTAGGGTTAGGGTTAGGGTTAGGGTTAGGGTTAGGGTTAGGGTTAGGGTTAGGGTTAGGGTTAGGGTTAGGGTTAGGGTTAGGGTTAGGGTTAGGGTTAGGGTTAGGGTTAGGGTTAGGGTTAGGGTTAGGGTTAGGGTTAGGGTTAGGGTTAGGGTTAGGGTTAGGGTTAGGGTTAGGGTTAGGGTTAGGGTTAGGGTTAGGGTTAGGGTTAGGGTTAGGGTTAGGGTTAGGGTTAGGGTTAGGGTTAGGGTTAGGGTTAGGGTTAGGGTTAGGGTTAGGGTTAGGGTTAGGGTTAGGGTTAGGGTTAGGGTTAGGGTTAGGGTTAGGGTTAGGGTTAGGGTTAGGGTTAGGGTTAGGGTTAGGGTTAGGGTTAGGGTTAGGGTTAGGGTTAGGGTTAGGGTTAGGGTTAGGGTTAGGGTTAGGGTTAGGGTTAGGGTTAGGGTTAGGGTTAGGGTTAGGGTTAGGGTTAGGGTTAGGGTTAGGGTTAGGGTTAGGGTTAGGGTTAGGGTTAGGGTTAGGGTTAGGGTTAGGGTTAGGGTTAGGGTTAGGGTTAGGTTAGGTTAGGGTTAGGGTTAGGGTTAGGGTTAGGGTTAGGGTTAGGGTTAGGGTTAGGGTTAGGGTTAGGGTTAGGGTTAGGGTTAGGGTTAGGGTTAGGGTTAGGGTTAGGGTTAGGGTTAGGGTTAGGGTTAGGGTTAGGGTTAGGGTTAGGGTTAGGGAGGGTTAGGGTTAGG
>OX387248.1:7500-100000 GCA_947562095.1 Branchellion lobata
TGTGAAAAGTTCTTCAGACACCTTTGTTGCAATTGAGAGGTTTCCATGGCATTTTTGAACTCGAACCGACGAACCGCTCACACCATGGGGTGTCGCATGCAACTTAATTAAGGGTAGTAAAAAGTTATGAAAGTAAATAGACATCGCTGACTTTAGGAAAAAGATAAAATAATATTTTTAAAATTTTGAAAAGCATCAAATCAACGTATCTGTGATGATTCTTGGTGCACTTTGACGAATTGAGTAGTCCTTCCAAAATACTCATTGATTTTGCATCTGAAATATTGTTCGAATTTTTAATTTTGACTTTTCAAAAAAAATCTCTGGATTTAATAATCAAATAATCAATTTACTTAACGTCGAACGAAACGAAAGAAGCACTTGAAAAACTTCGCCAAAAATGAACGTCTGCTTGTCGAAACCGAAAAACATTAATATTTGGTCATGAGTATTAATTATATAAAAATAAAATAAAATAACAACCACATTTGAATAGTTTGAAAAGTATATTTAAAAATTTTTTGAGACGAAATAATATTAAAAATATTCAAAAGTTCACAAAATTATAATGAAAATAATTAATATTTGAGACAAAATTATATTGAAAATAAATAATATTTTTATTAAATTTTATTAAAAAAATTTAAAATTTCACAAAATTATATTGAAAATAATAAAAATTTCACAAAATTTTATTTGAAATATTAAAATTTTTTATTAAATTATATTGAAAATAATTAAGATTTTTACAAAACTATATTTGAACTTTTTAAAATTTTCAATCAAATTATATTGGAGTTAATTAAAATTTCTAGACAACTTTTATTGAAAATATGTAGTTTCAGGTTTTGCGAAAGCGTGTATGGCGTTATTTTAATCTATTTCATTTTTTGTTTCCAAATATTTTTATTATCTATTTGAAATTCAAAGTTTAAAATTTTAGTTATAAATAAGTTAATTTATCTAAGATTTATAGTGTTTGCTGATTGCGAAGATTTTGAAAAGATTTTTAAAAATCTGCCAAATCTGTCTCGTTTGAAATACAGACATTGCAGTGAAATCGTCAACCAACACCTACATAAATACTGTTTGCCAAATTACTCAACAAGAAAATGAACAAGTGTTGAAAAAAAAGTTGTTGTTTAGACGGACTTGCCTGTACATTTGAGAAATGGCTGAAGAAGAAAAAGACATTGCTGTAACTTCGTCAACCAATCGGCTACAAGAATACCGTTTGCCAACTTAAAAAACAAGAAAGTGAGCGGATGTTGAAACCACTGCAAGAAATTAAGGTATCCAGACAGACATTTAGTGAATATGAGAAATGACTGAAGAGGAAAATAGAAGAAGAGAAGAAATAACTTGCAATAACTTTCCAATAGTTATATTATGTGGTTTCAAAATATGATTCAATTCTGAACTTTTGAGACTCATTAATTTAATTTAATAGTCAATTCTGCTTTTGAATTTCTTAGAACTTTCAACATCCCAGTTTTGTTTAATTTGATGAAACATTCTTCAATAGTCATTCCATATAAACTATGAGTCCATTCTAAATTCTTGAGACTCATAACTTTGATTCTATAATCAGTTTTTGATCTTTTGCAACATACACTTGACAGTTTTTATGACATTCAGTCATTGTCAATTTGGTTGTTTTTTTTTCATTTTGATTGTTCACCATGTTCTGTGCCTTTTCCAGCGTTTGTCAGGTTTTGATTCAATAAAGACTATAAAAAAAGTCCATGTCGAAGGAAATGTTACAGAAACTATGAAATAATCAAAATTTGATAACAGCCAAACTAACAAAAACTGTTGTATTGAAAGCAAGCAAAGATGAAGGACTTAAGGTGACATCCATTAGAGATGCATTGTAGATGCATTAGAGGTGCATTAGAAATGCATTAGAGATGCATTAGAGATGCATTAGATATGCATTAATATGCATTGTAGATGCATTGTAGATGCATTAGAAATGCAATGTAGATGCATTAGAAATGCATTAGAGATGCATTGTAGATGCATTAGAAATGCATTGTAGATGCATTAGAAGTGCAATGTAGATGCAGATCATGAAGCCTTAAAAATTTATTATCGAATCGTTAATACAAACATCAAATAACTGATTGTTCCCCATGTTCTGCAGCATTTCAGTGGCTGACTGCATTCAAAGAAATTTAATCAGATAAAATTACGACTATGAAAAACTAACGGTGATGGAAAAATGGACTTTGTTAGCGATTTTATGTGTGGTAGCATGAAAAATAAAAATGAATGGTTCATTAGAATAAAATTATAATAAAATATTTTAAATTGTTTCAATATAGCTGTTAGCCCTTTTTATTTCATTAAAAGTTTTTTTCTATCCATATATTTTGTTCTCTGAAGACGCAAATTCATTGCAAACGAGTAATTAGCCTGCCACCTAGCGTTTGAAATAAGTTGAGTAGATATTCAAAGTATTCTTGATTCACCAGATTATAACAATGATAATATGGTATTAAATTGAAATTGTATCAAATTATAAAAACAGTGAAATGTTTTAGTTGTTTTAATTTCAGCTGAATATGTGTAAAATTTATAAATTCAATCTAAATTCAGCAAAATATTTGCTAATATAACTAATTACTGTAAAAAAGGATTTGATTTCTAAAGCAGGGAAGGACAACATAACCAATAGACTGGTTAGTTAATTATGATATAACGGCTGACACTTCCATACAAGCCTCTCCCGTCTTCTTACTACTGCGTAATTATATTCAAATAATAATAACAGGGGTGCAGCGAAGGAGCATTTTCAGACGAGGCATGGTTCACAAAACATACGAACAGCATCAACCTTCAAGTGTGTGTGTGATTTTAAGATTATTTATTTTAAAATCGCCTTGTCATTCAATGCTTTTCATTCCATTTTTTCAACATTCGTTTTTTCGATTGCTTTTCGAAAGTTCATGCCTTCTTTGTACATTTATCACCACCATACAAGAGTGACAGCCCAACTTCTCGCGCAAGCTTGCGTTAGCCAGAAATTTCCAAAATGAGTGTCTGACACATGCGAAAGATACGTTAAGCTGTGAGAAATGTGCCTCAAATACTCACCAAATAACGTGAAACACGCACAAAAAGTGTTTGAAGGGAAACTTACAAGTGTCTGAATCACTTGATGGACAAAACACCCTTAATACATACATGAGGTTGCAGCAAAAACTTGAAACATAAAAGTTGGTGACTTTTAATTCAAACAAGAAACTTTTCAGTGTAAGGAAATTAATACTCAATGAAGCGTGCATGAGACTCTCAATGCATACAAAAGGATCCTAGAAACACTCGATACACACCAAATGCACTACGTGGTGTCGCATGCAACTTAATAACGATTTTAGTGACAAAATGTAGTGACCAACCTTCCTGCTCTTCTCTTCTGTCCTCCTCCAGTCTTCACTCATCCCTGCCACGAACCTGTCGAATTTTCATAACAAGAACTTTATTTCACTCAAACTTCTTATAACCTCAACTACACCTCAACATCTCAACACCTCAACAACATATCAACACCTAAACACTTCAAAACCTCGACAACACCTCAACACTTCAACAACACCTCAACAACACCTCAACAACTCCTCAACAACACCTCAACAACACCTCAACAACACCTCACCAACACCTCACCAATACCTCAACAACACCTCAACAACACCTCAACAACATCTCAACAACACCTCAACAACACCTCACCAACACCTCACCAACACCTCATCAACACCTCACCAACACCTCAACAACACCTCAACAACACTTCAACAACATCTCAACAACACCTTAACAACACCTCAGTAACATCTCAACAACACCTCGTCAACACCTCAACAACACCTCAACAACATCTCAACAACACCTCAAAAGAATAGAAACATGTAAATTTCACACACCTTCTGCTCGTATCAGGTGTTTTCGTGTGTACTTGAGTTCCACGTGACTTCACGCATGTGTGAAAGGTGCTTCAAAAACCTTCACTGCAATTGAAAGGTTTTTATGGCGTTTTTGTTTTCAAACCGACGAAGCACTCACTCCGCGTGGTGTCGCATGCAACTCAACTACGCAGTGAAAATAAAAATGTGACCAACCTCAATTTCTGCTTTCTTCTCCTCTTCCTTCAGTCTTCACTCCTCACTGTGACGAACCTGTCGAATTTTCGACTTTAAAAAGCGACACCAACAAGAACTTTATTTTGCTAAAACGTGTTACGACCTCAACTACATTTCACTCGTGCACTTCTTCATGAAAACAAATCTCAGCGCACACTCCAGCCATTATATGCTCTCTGAGAAGGCGTACACAAGCATGCATACACCTAAGCTTCTTCGTTCCGACTTCTGTGGCTAACGCAGGCCTGCGTGTGAAGTTAGGCTGTCACGCCTGTATGGTGGTAATTAGTGTACGAATAAAGTATGTGAGCTCCCGTAACAAAAAGTAGTGAGGAAATTAATGTTAAAACAAAAAAGTAGAAAGGTTTGAATGGCAAGGCGATTTGAAAATAATTTATTTTCAAGCTTACACACAGTTGCTGGAAAATGATGGCGTTGTGTGTGTCGTATTGTCTGAACCACACCTCGCTGGCCATCCTCTTTCACTGCACCGCTGTGGTCACTTACCTGAATATAATATTGAAGTGAAAGCTTTGCATGAAACGTTCAACGATTGACTGAAACATCTTGATGGAAACAATAAGATCACCAGCGTTGATTGTATAAAATACAATACGATACAAATATGTGTATTATATTACCTCATAGAGCTTATTTTTTCTTGCCTTCTCTCAAGTCTTTATCATATTTTCCAGTCGAAATTCTTTGCAAAAACTAAAAAATGTAATTTTTTTCAACTGAAGTTGAATCTCATACAAAAAACTGAGTTACAAAAAAGAAATATGAAAACCAAAATGAGTTGGTAAGAAAAATTTGATCAACAAAAATTAATTTTTGTGATAAAAGATTTTTTTTTTTAATTTTTTTTTTCTATTATTAAAAGTAAATACTTTTATGCGTGTTTTAAGCATTGACACGAGAGTGAGGAGGCCGATGAAAAGAGGAATGAAATCAAAAAATATCACGAAAAAAAATTTTAATGAGAAAGCAATTTAAAAATTGAGAATAATTAATTTATTGAAGAAGGCCTTGCTCATAGGACATAAGAGGAGTCAGATTTAAATTTACGTTGTTTCAGCCACGTCTAGCTTGTGGAACGAAATAAGTTATTGAACTTTACTGATTTTGCTGACACTTGCAAAACAAATGGAAAATCCTATAGAGCATCTGAATAAAACGTGAATTTAACTCACCTGAAATGCTTTTTGGAAGATTTTGACGAATGAAATAGCTATCCAAAAAAACTCTTACAATTTTTGAGTGGAACATTGAAAAAAATATTTTTAACTTTTTTTTTTTATTTAACTTTTTAATTTTAATACTTTAAAAATAAAATTATTTAAACTTAAGCAAGAAACAGGCAACCAACATATGTTGATCGTCTGCCTGTTGAAACCAAATAAATAAATATCAAGTCTGATGGAGATTCGCTATTGGTTTTTTTATTTATTATTCGAAAATAAAAGACGAAACGTTTTGCTTTTTGATAGTGATATCACTAAAACAGAATCTAATCCTAAAATATGTTACGAGTTGTATCCTTTTCAGACGTTGTGGCCTTTATATACCAGTTCTAGCCCTCGTCTGCTCTCACTTAATCATGAGACGTTCAACTCATGTTTTAATAGAGATTGTCGAAGCATTGGACTTAGTTCTTAACAACTTTTATATTATTTTTTCTTTGTAACTACTGATAAAAGTTATTTTAATTTAATTTAATTTATCTTTTGTTGTGCGCTCGACCGCTACAAGTCTATAAAAAGTTGACTATTTTATAATCATATCAAAATAATTTGAACAATAGTTTATAAAATTTCTTTATACTAATCTTTTTTAAAATTATTATTCAAAATTCAATTTTTTTGAATTATTTTTTTTAATTATTATTCAAAACTCAGTTTTTTTAAATATTTCAAAATCTAATCGAGACGTTTTTAGCGTGCTTTTTAGTACTATCTTCAGTCTAAAAAAAGTACTCAAAAGATCGTGTGTCCGAAAGTGTGTTTGAAATACAACACAAACACAAATATTATTATAGTGGCATTAACCCCGTAAAGTTTCGAGGCCACTCAAATATAAAACTTGAAATATAAAACAATGGACTTTCATTTTATGATGGAATGCTCATGCTATATAGAAATAAACTAGATACTCACATAACTCAAGCATTTCACGAGGGATTAAGAAGCTGAAGGATGATAAATTATTTTTAGAGGAACTCTCATCGTACATCTTGGTTCTTTGATTTTCTCATTCCAACCGATCTCATCCAACTTCACCCTCGCCATAACAGTAAAATCAACGTGAATAAATGAAACCAGCTCACAGATGGATGGTTGGTTTGTTGTCAGTGAAACAAGAAACAATCAAATTTCAAAAATAGTTTATGAAAAATAAAAATGAAAAAATTGTCACTTTGACAGAGATTCCGACGCAACGTTGTTGTGCATTGTTGGAAAATGTTAGAGGTTCGAATAGAACTTGTAGGTGTAATGACCTGAACACACGAAACTGTTTTTTTCAATAGTTTTTATTAGATCAAGTTCAGACATACGCTGGAAATGTTGCAAAAACACGGCGAATAGTTAAAATAAGTTTTATTCGTGTTGTTAATTTCCAGTTTTAATAGCAATTTTGAGGTAGAAAAGACATTAGTTGAAGTTCATAAAAGTAAATTAGACTTTTGAATGTCTGAACATATTAACATGCAGAGGTTATTGGTTCAAACAATTCTTCATGTCAGTTAGTTTGACGTAGGGGAAGAAGTTGATGGGCATTGGAGGGGCAGGGGGAGTCATGGTGTATGGGTCGTTCAAAATTCTGTAGTGGGCATGGGGACTGTGCTGGTGGCAGCAAAGGTGCTCTTGCATCTTGAAAGGACTGAAGGAGGCGTAGGAACAAAGAGAACACCTCAGGGCAGGCGGCAAGCCAGTGTGCTGGTTCACGTGCGCCTCAAAGAGGTCTTTCGAGACGCTTGTGAAAGGACACAAACCGCATTGGTGCAGCCTTTTAAACTCAACACCTGAACAGTCTTCCAATATCCTTATTTCGGGAGGGTTGAAATGAAAGGTTTGCAGGTGAGAGGAAAACAGGCGGATGTCTGTGAAGGTCGACGAGCACAAGTGACAACAGTACACGAGTCTTTGCGCCTTCTGGCGGCAAGCCCGGTTCTGTAGGTGGCACGCTGTTTTGGAAGTGTCAGCTTTTGCTGTTGCTTTGAAGGAGGTGTTTGTGGTGCAGGCCATTCTCTTGACTCTGCAGCGGACAACGTGTCTCCTGAGCTGCATGAGGTTGCTGTTGCAGTGGCAGCAGAGAGGACACTGGCGCCTCCTGGGCTGGCACTTGAGTCTGTGCAACACCACTCGCCGCACATCACAGTCTCCAAAGCCGCACATCTCGCAAGTGTGCACTTTGCGCTTGTAAACCAGTGATGATTTGAGCGTGTCCTTGCGGTTTGAGATCTTCAGAATAGGAATGTCTGAGTGGGGAGCTTCGTATTCTTTTTTGATGGCAGGCGCTGAAGCGGATGTGTTCGATCTTCCTTCTTTGTACACCACAAATGTACACTGAGTCAGCAAGTCTTGCAACTGGATGTCACACTCCACCACCATGTTGGCCACCATGGCAATCTTCTTGTGCTTCTTCAAACAATGCCTTTTTACCACCGGCTCGCTCGAGTCCCTGTAGGAGCAGAGAGAACAATTGAAGGGTCTGTAGTCAATCTCTCGCATCAGATGCTGCTTGATGTCTCGGAGGAATGTGGTGGTGAGGGAACAAAAGCAACATCGATATTGTGTCGACTTGTAAATTCTTTGTTGTTTTTTACCACTCGCTAGGTAGTTGAAAGGAGCACTTTTTTGTTCGCTATTTTCGGAGTACGAAAGTTTGCTATACGAATTTTTGACTTGAATTTCCATGGCTTGGACTCTATTGCACAAACTCTTCACCTCGAGTCCAGGGTGCTTGACTTTAATGTGGTTGTTGACGACGTTGCGACGTATGGCGGTGTATGCCTGGCAGTAGGGACATTGGTAAGGCTGGTAGGCCAGGTGTGACATCACGTGGTGACGCATGACGGCGTGCAGGTTGCTCTTGTAGGCACACAACTTGCAGCTGAACACTTCGTACCCGCAGTCGTTCCTGAAGGCCTCCCCGGCCGCTGTGAAACCTGCTGGAGATATGAGAAAGGGTTATTATTGGTTAATAAGTCTAAAAAAACAAGTCATCAGTTCAAGCTTAAGATGTGTTCTTGTTAAGGGAATCAAATGAACAAGGAACTCACCGGCAAAGGTGTTTGGTGTAGCGGAGGCTTGGCTTGTTTCCAGTCCACTGTCGTTGTCTGAGGCACCTCTGGTGTTTTCAGTGTGGTAGATGCAGTTGGCTGCAAAGAGCTGCTTGTGTTTCATGGGTCTTTTGGGGTGCTTCATGTAGCAGTGAGTTTGCATTTTGTTGAGGAAATTGGTGTTGAAGACGCAGTAAAGACACGAGTAGAGTTTGTGGATTCTGGAATGAGCGCTGAAAGCCAGCTTGCTTTCCGCCACGAAACTGCACACGCTGCAAGTGTAGAAAGAGGAGTTATTACTCACCACTGGTTCGCCTGCCTCCCTGGAGCTGTAGAAGGACGAGTTGCTGGAGATGCGCTGTATGTTGTCTTGCAGGAAGAGTGCATACACGTCGTACGACCTCTGTGGTTGAGTCTTGACGTTTGGGTGTGTGTCTTCGAGGTGGCGGTCTGCTGACACGCGTGTGGCAGAGTAGTGGTTGCATTCTGGACAGATGTATAAGCCAACCTTCAAATGTTTTTTGGTGACGTGGTACTTGGCTTTGTCGTGTCTGGAAGAGACATGACTGCAGATGTTGCAGTAGTAGAAGGAGGAGGACTTGGTGGTCACCACGAGAGGCTGTCTGGCCACTTGGCTGATGTAGTTTTCAATTATTGGCTTCTTCAAGAGGCTCAAATCAATGGGTTCCGCCGTTGAAAAGGCGTGTGTGTTCTTAATGTGATTCACCACGTTTTTCCTCTGCCAATGCTGGATCGTGCAGTGAGGACAGGAGAAGTACTTGCACTTGAGGTGCTGTGCCAACACGTGTTGGTCCATGCAGGACCGCTCAAAAGTGACGTGCGAACAAAAAAGACACTTTAACTGCCCACGAGAGCCTTTCAATGCCTCCGTGTTTTTCTTTGTACATTCATCCACCTCATCAACACACTCTTCCACCTCCTTACCACACTCATCCGCCTTATCACCACACTTATCCGCTTCATCACCACATTCATCCGCCTTATCATCACATTCATCTATAGTGCTACCACATTCATCTACGTCATCAATGCATTCCTGAATCTTATCACCAAATTCATCAGCCCCATCAGTGCATGCATCCCCTTTTCCATTCCATTCATACTTCTTGCCACTGAATTCATCCATTTTTTCACCACACCCATCCGCTTTATCACAACACCCATCCGCTTTATCACCACATCCATTATCATCTTTGTCGTCCAACGTTTCATCTTCATTAGTTTCGCTTTGTGCCAATTCATGCTGCTGGGAGATGTCGGAAAAGGAATGTGAGTCTTCAGCATCACAAGAAACACCTGACTCATGGGTGTGTGGCTCGTCCTGCAGTCCTTGCTGCTCCTCAAAGTTCACGAGAACGTCGTACTTGGTCTTCCTGACGCTTATCTTGAGGAGCAAACTGAGTTCCTTGAGAGACAAAACAGCGCCCACTTCGTCGGACACGTAAGCTATGGGAGTGAGACCTCCTTCGCCCCTTATTGGCACTATATTCTTGAGCAACTTGAATTCGTCCCTCACCAAGGAGGGCTTGTCGGCGTGGTACTGTTTGTTGTGCTGGTGCAGCAGTTGCGATGATTTGCTGCTTCCGAAGTTGCAGTAGTAGCACGAGTAAACCTTTTTGAGCATGTGGATGTGCAGGATGTGCAGCACAATATCCCTCTTGTTCCACTTGGAGACCATGGGACAGTAGGCGCACTTGTACACTCTCTTCGTGTACGCCTCGCTCGTGTGCGCGTCAACAACACTCGTGACTTCAGTGGCCTCCGTGGAGACGTCTGCTCTGGGGGTTTTCACTACGCTCTGCTCTTCACTCTGCAGTGTTGGACACCATAAATTCCTTTGAAGTATTTCTTTTCATAACAAGAGCTAAAAACAACTATGTTATGCACACGCATATATATATACACACACACACACACACACACACACACACACACACACACACACACACACACACACACACACACACACACACACACACACACACACACACACACACACACACACACACACACACACACACACACACACACGCACCCACACACACACACACACACGCACCCACACACACACACACACACACACACACACACACACACACACACACACACACACACACACACACACACACACACACACACACACACACACACACACACACACACACACACACACAACCTGCTCATCTTTGTTCTGTCGTTTTCGCCTTTCCAAATGAAACCTCAAGTGGTTCCTGAGGTTGATGCGCACTTTATTGGCGTAGTCGCAAAAGGGGCACGTGACGGGCTGCTTGAAGATCATGCCCGGAGGCATGAACGAGTCACAGAACTGATCGAGGTGCGACTTGCTGAGCATTCTCGTGAGGTCTTCGTGACGATGCAGACTCGACGAAAGGGTGTCTTTGTTCGACAACACATCCGAGATCATCTCACTCTCGCCTTCTTCGTTGATGGCAATGACCTTGATGGCTTTGTTCATGTGGTACTTGCCCAGATGGAACTTGATGCAGTTCATTCGGCTGTGCTTGAAGCTGCAGTAGCCGCATTTGAGGCAGTTCTTGAGAAGGGCCGCCTTCTGGTGAATGATCTGATGCCGCTTGAAGTTCATGGACTTGGTGCACTTGAAAGGACACAACTCACAAAAATAAACCGCTTTCTGCGCTCTTGCTCTTTTCACTGACGTCACAAAAGACTTTTCTTCAATCTTCTCGTCTTCGCCATCATCACCATCTTCTCCATCGTCGCCACCTTCCTCTCCATCTTCTTCTCCATCATCGCCATCTTCTTCTTCTTCTTCTTTTTTGTCTCCATTATCGACCTTTTCTTTTTCTTTTTTTTCTTTTTCATCATCATCATCTTTTTTCTTTATTTCTTTTTTTAATTCGTTTCTTTCCTCTTCTTTTTCTTCTTCTTTTTCTTCTTCTTCTTCTTCTTCATCATCTTCTTCATCATCATCTTCTTCTTCTTCTTCTTCTTCTTCTTCTTCTTCTTCTTCTTCTTCTTCTTCTTCTTCCTCCTCCTCTTCTTCTTCTTCATCATTTTTTATTTCTGTTCCTCTTTTTTCTCTCCCTTTTTTTACTTTCTCTACAACCTTTTCTTCTCCTCCTCCTCCTTCTCCTCTTCCTCCTTTTCCTTCTCCACCTCCTTCTTCTCCTTCTTCTCCTCTTCCTCCTTCTCCTCCTTCTCCTTTTCCTCCTTCTCCTCCTTCTCCTTTTCCTCCTTCTCCTCCTTTTCCTCCTCCTCCTTCTCCTTTTCCTCCTTCTCCTCCTTCTCCTTCTCCTCCTTCTCCTCTTCCTCCTTCTCCTCCTTCTCCTCTTCCTCCTTCTCCTCCTCCTCCTCTTCCTCCTTCTCCTCCTTCTCCTTTTCCTCCTTCTCCTCCTCCTTCTTCTCTTTCTCCTTTTTCTTTCTTCACGTATTCATACTTGTGCCTTTCCACCACATCCGCAAAGAACTCCGCCTCCACTGCCATCTCTTCTCCATTACACAGCCTCTCCAGCAGGCTACTTGACATTTCGTATTTGATGAAAATAGCCTCCTGCACCTTTGCGTTCGCGTGCTTGTTTATTTTTCCTGCCAAACTCAATTCTCCATGCCTGAGGTGAATATGCCTTGCCAATCGCTCCTTCCACATGAAAACTCCCTCACAGAAAGGACACAGGCACAAGTTTTCGAGGTATTTCAACTGCCGCTCTTCAGTCCTGATGCTCACTCCTTCGTCTTTTTCTTCGCCATGTTTGTCCTTCAGGTGCTTCTTGATCCAGGCCTCGTTGTTCGACTTGTGAGAGCAGTGAGGACACGAGAAGAAGAGCACTCGGATATTTTCGGAGTGGCAGACGAGGTGCTGCTCGAAGAGGCGCTCGTGTTGACTGTGAAAAAGGCACGATGGGCACTCGAACCTCGCAGAGCGCTTTTTGTGCATGTGGTGTTTGTGCATGTGGTGTTTGTGCATGTGGTGGCTGAGGTCTTGGACGTCGTTGGTGTTGTAGGTGCATTGGACACATTGGTAGGCGAGTCTCGTTGCAGCACGTACATACACGCCATCTGACACTGCGCTATTGATTGAAAGTCCGCTGTCTGTAGAAGCTGTGCTGACTTCTGAAGGCCTTTGTTGCGCTTGCAGCCTGTCGTAGGCCACAATTTCTGTTTCCAAATTGATTCTCCGTGGCTGCCCTTGGTGCACATTACTCAAATGCGCCAAGATTGCAGCTTTGTTGAAAAAAACAGAATCGCAATATACACACTCGTATACGTTCCTTATGTGTTTCTGGACGTGGTGCAGGAAGGCCTGGTGGCTGGGCTTGCTTTTGAAGCAGAAGGAGCACAAGAAGGAGGAGCTGTGCTGGTGTTGGAGACTCACGTGGAGTTTGAAGTCCACTAAACGGTGCATGAGTTGGCAACAGTTGTCAGTGTAGCACTTGAAGATGACAACGTTGTGCATGTAGTGGCTGGGCAGGTGCTGGAAGAACTTGTCGAAAAGAGGGTACTGCTGGTTGCAGAGGGAGCAGAAGTGGTCGGAAGCAAGGGTGTGGGTGGTGACCAGGTGGTGTTTGAGTTGGTGCACCGAGGAGGCCAGGAAGTGACAGGCACCAGCGCACACGTAAGCCGTTTTGAACCAAATCTCTCTGCACTCCACAGCACTTTCGTCATCTGGGTTTCACAAATGTGTCAATTATTTTTCTGCATTGCAGAATTTCGCTCGCAAAATTTTTGAAAATTGCGAAAATTTGTTTAAAGTTTGCGCTCATTTGTTTCTTCCTGCATAACTTTCAGCTCTTTGCTTAGACCAATGAAAGTCAGGCATTCTTCTTCTTTTTATAGCGCAATTGTTTTGAAAGTTTCAAATACTTGAGTGAGTTTTCAATGCTAAAATCAAGAAGGGGATGAAATGACTTGGGCTGACACGACTTCAATGCATTTGAGCGTTGCCTTCTCAATGACTCTCAAGTCACCCCACCAAAAAAAACTCCCTTCAAACGACAGCCTTGAAGCATGAGAACCAAAGAAACACCATTCAGTGGAGGAATATTTGCCAGTTGAGGTTGTCTCCATGGATGCTGAGTAAGATCAGGCTTAGGGCTGGCGGGTGATTGGTGAGAAGCTGGTAGATGAGTAGTTGGTTGGTGGATGAGTAGTTGGTTGGTTGGTGGATGAGTAGTTGGTTGGTGGATGGGTAGTTGGTTGGTTGGTGGATGGGTGGCTGGTTGGTTGGTGGATGGGTGGTTGGCTGGTGGATAGGTGGTTGGTTGGTGGTTGGTTAGTTGGCAAAGGCATCAAAGCAAGTTGGTGTTCGATCGATGCACAGGCACTTTGCATAACTTACTCGTGAGCTTTTGAAAGGTGTGGAGTCAGTACTACACAAATGCTTGGATTGGCTTGGAATAGATTGGATTGGATTGGATTGGATTGGATTGGATTGGATTGGATTGGATTGGAATGGATTGGATTGGAATAGATTGGATTGGATTGCATTTGCCTTTTGGTCCACTCATGCTCCTTCAAACCTCATCGCCTAACATTCCTGGACAGGCAATTTCTCTGCTAATTTGAAACACTTTTTTGTGTGTAATTCTTTTGTGAATGCTCAATTCTTCAATAGAAAACCATTATTTCTGAGGGGCGTTCATCCTGATAGTCTTAAAAACACAATGCGCACGTTGATGAAAGTCCCACTCAAGGGTGCAGACTTTGAGCTCTGAAAGATGCCTTTTGAAAAAGTTTGTGCACGTGATAATAACGTTTGTGCCTCGACTTCTGAGGCAAAAGTTCTTTGTGTTGGATCACGCTGAAAGTATGTGACTGAGATATTAAAAGGTGAAAGCCTGTGCACCTTTTGGAGAACATTTTTTCAACTTCCTGTTTGCCTCCTTCCATTTCCTTCATTTTTTAAGTTTGTTTTTTTGCTTGTTTTTCTTTCGCCATAGCTTCAAGCTCTTCTCTGATCTCCTACCTTGCCACACAATCTTCAGTCCTTCATTTCCTGTTCCTATTTCTTGCACGGCCATATACAAGTGCGTCTCTTCACTTCACCTGCTTCGTATTGCGTCCTCATACCGCTCCCTTCTTCACCTCAGCAGTTCAACCTCTCCATCCATAATAAAATCTCCAGAGACTTGCTCACTTTCCTTGCCACTCTTAGGTGGCCACCAGCCTCCCTGCCACTCTTAGGTGGCCACCAGCCTCCTTGCCACTCTTAGGTGGTCACCAGCCTCCTTGCCACTCCTACGTGGCCACCAGCCTCCTTGCCACTCCTACGTGGCCACCAGCCTCCTTGCCACTCCTACGTGGCCACCAGCCTCCTTGCCACTCCTACGTGGCCACCAGCCTCCTTGCCACTCCTACGTAGCCACCAGCCAACTCTAACCCACCTAACCCACCTAACCCACCTAATCCACCTAACCCACTTAACCCACCTAACCCACCTAATCCACCTAACCCACCTAACCCACCTAACCCACCTAATCCACCTAACCCACCTAATCCACCTAATCCACCTAACCCACCTAACCCACCTAACCCACCTAATCCACCTAACCCACCTAATCCACCTAACCCACCTAACCCACCTAATCCACCTAACCCACCTAACCCACCTAACCCACCTAACCCACCTAATCCACCTAACCCACCTAACCCACCTAACCCACCTAATCCACCTAATCCACCTAACCCACCTAATCCACCTAACCCACCTAACCCACCTAATCCACCTAACCCACCTAACCCACCTAACCCACCTAATCCACCTAACCCACCTAACCCACCTAACCCACCTAATCCACCTAATCCACCTAACCCACCTAACCCACCTAATCCACCTAACCCACCTAACCCACCTAACCCACCTAACCCACCTAATCCACCTAACCCACCTAATCCACCTAACCCACCTAACCCACCTAATCCACCTAACCCACCTAACCCACCTAATCCACCTAACCCACCTAACCCACCTAATCCACCTAACCCACCTAACCCACCTAACCCACCTAACCCACCTAATCCACCTAACCCACCTAACCCACCTAATCCACCTAACCCACCTAACCCACCTAACCCACCTAACCCACCTAACCCACTTAACCCACCTAACCCACCTAATCCACCTAACCCACTTAACCCACCTAATCCACCTAACCCACTTAACCCACCTAATCCACCTAACCCACCTAATCCACCTAACCCACCTAATCCACCTAATCCACCTAATCCACCTAATCCACCTAACCCACCTAATCCATCTAACCCACCTAACCCACCTAATCCATTAAACCCTTTTCCATTGCTTCCACATGTTTCATTATTTCTCACCAACAAAACCTCAACGCATGCTTTTCTTGCGGCACTGAGAAACTTCGAATGGTTGGAGCGCCTTTCAAGCGAGAGCTTCAAACGAACTACAATTGCACTCGGAAAAACACGCTGTGAACAAAGCGAAAGAGATTGGCATTAGGTGTTAGCGATCATGCTTTGAGTGATTCGGTGATTAAGTGGAAGAAGAACCTTTGTTGCATAGAAGGGTTGATTTGACCGGACAAGTGGTCGCTGGAAGGGTGGGTGTTGGAAGGGTGGCTGCTGGAAGGGTGGGTGTTGGAAGGGTGGGTGTTGGAAGGGTGGGTGCTGGAAGGGTGTGTGTTGGAAGGGTGGGTGTTGGAAGGGTGGGTGCTGGAAGGGTGGGTGTTGGAAGGGTGGGTGCTGGAAGGGTGAGTGTTGGAAGGGTGGGTGTTGGAAGAGTAGGTGTTGAAAGAGTGGGTGTTGGAAGAGTTGGTGTTGGAAGGGTGGGTGTTGGAAGGGTAGGTTTTGTCTCGCGCCGTCGCATTTTTTCCATCATTCTCGCATCATCGCTAGTTGTTTCATTGTTATTTTCGTTGTTATTTTTTTCTTTCTCATCAGTGCTGCTGTCATTGCTTTTGTTGCCGTTGTTGTTAGTACTGCTGTTTTTACCATTGGTAGCTCTTTCAGTATTTTTGCGACTTTTGGGCATGTGATAGCCGTAACCATGGCTACCCACCCTTCCACTGGCCTCATCACTTTGCTGGCCTTCTGCGGTGCCCTTGTTGTCGTTGTTGTGCCAATCGCCTGAGTTGACTGCGATGTTCTTGTCATCGCGAAAGCTCTGCTGATCATCATCATCATCATCATCATCATCATCATCATCATCATCATCATCATCATCATCATCATCATCATCATCATCATCATCATCATCATCATCATCATCATCATTATTATCTTTATTAATATTATCAATTTTATTATTATTATTATTATTATTATTATTATTATTATTATTATTATTATTTTCTTCTTTTTCGACATTTTCTCCATCTTCCACAGATTCATTACAACGGCCAGGATGAAGGGTCTTTGAGGTGGTGGAAGCTTTGAGAACACGTGTGTCTCTTGAGGGGCTATGCACGCCTTCCCCTCCTTGCTTGTCGTCCCTGCTGCCCACACCCCCATCCTCCTCCTCCTTATCATCCCTGCTGCCCACACCACCATCCTCCTCCTCCTTATCATCCCTGCTGCCCACACCCCCATCCTCCTCCTCCTTAACATCCCTGCTGCCCACACCCCCATCCTCCTCCTCTTTAACATCCCTGCTGCCCACACCCCCATCCTCCTCCTCCTTAACATCCCTGCTACCCACACCACCATCCTCCTCCTCCTTATCATCCCTGCTGCCCCCACCACCATCCTCCTTTTCCTTATCACCCCTGCTGCCCACACCACCATCCTCCTTTTCCTTATCACCCCTGCTGCCCACACCACCATCCTCCTCCTCCTTATCACCCCTGCTGCCCACACCACCATCCTCCTTTTCCTTATCACCCCTGCTGCCCACACCACCATCCTCCTTTTCTTTATCATCCCTGCCGCCCACACCACCATCCTCCTTTTCTTTATCATCCCTGCCGCCCACACCACTATCCTCTTCCATCCCTCCTGACTCACCCTTCTCCAACCTTCCCCCAGGAGAGCTTACATCTTTGTTTGCCCCATGAGTCCCTCCTCCCAACCACGTGATTGGGTTGAGACTCGAACTTCTCGGAGGTGCAAGGTCGCGGTGGTGTGTGCTGGCACCTCCGTTCGTGTCCTCCACTGCATCTTCTCCCCCTGTCCTCGCATCATTCGCAACTTCCGCTCCCTGCCTTTCCTGCTCTCGCACACTTTTGAGGGGGTTGCAGTTCTTGGTGCCTCCGTTGGTGATGGTGGTATTAGTGACATAACACCTCTCAAGGCCCCCCACTCCACCCCCCCTGCACTCTCTTTCTTCCTTTTCTGGTGTCTGCATGCCAACACTCCCCTCTCACTTGTTTTCACACCTCACGCGCTTCAGAGCCTCCACGTACACAGACGTCAAGCTCATGCGAAGACTTCTACATCCACAACTCTTCCAACGTCTTCAACGCTTAATACGAAATTTCGTTGACAAAATAAAATTGAATCCTATCCGGACGGTCAATAAAAATTCTTTGCAGGAAACAAGACTGAAATTTTGTGTGGACCCTACAGGAGGCCACAACGACGACAGCACCAACAACAAGCAAACCAACAAACTAAAGCAAGAATTGTGATCCGAATGAAGTTAAGAAGCACACAGCTACACATATATATAACATATATAACATATATATTTACATATATATATATATTTATAACCACGCATACATGCAAGCCCCCTTCTACACACCATATACTCTGCACGCATTCTATGAACAAAGAAGCAACACTGGCTTGTGGAGCCTAGCCTCAGCTGCTCATTATGTATGCCTTCAAGTGCCATCCATTCCTCTTTGTTGTACCCGTCTGTACATGCGTGCATTCCGTCTGCCCGCCCGCCTGCCTGCCTGCCTGCCTGCCCGCCTGCACCCCTTTCAATATGTGCACAGGCCTTTGTTACATGCATTTCTAACGGTGGCTCTCATATCGAAGGCCGTGAAAACACCTTATGAAAATGAATAAACCTCCAAGTTGAGGGTATGTGTGAAAGGCTGACAAGATGAGGATGATGAAGTGGTGATGGAGGAGTGGTGATGGAGGAGTGGTGATGATGAAGTGGTGATGGAGGAGTGGTGGTGATGAAGTGGTGATGGAGGAGTGGTGATGATGAAGTGGTGATGGAGGAGTGGTGATGATGAAGTGGTGATGGAGGAGTGGTGATGGAGGAGTGGTGATGGAGGAGTGGTAATGGAGGAGTGGTGATGGAGGAGTGGTGATGGAGGAGTGGTGATGGAGGAGTGGTAAGGGAGGAGTGGTGATGGAGGAGTGGTGATGGAGGAGTGGTGATGGAGGAGTGGTGATGGAGGAGTGGTGATGGAGGAGTGGTGATGGAGGAGTGGTGATGGAGGAGTGGTGATGGAGGAGTGGTGATGGAGGAGTGGTAAGGGAGGAGTGGTGATGGAGGAGTGGTGATGGAGAGATGGTAAAAGCAGTTAACAAATTTCAGACGAAAGAACAAGCAGGGCACACGGAGTGTCATAGGCCATAAGCGGTTCTGAAAAGTTCATTCTAGTTTCATTTATGTGTTTCTGATGCGTTCAATGTTCTCCATTCCGATTTGAATGTGCTGCAGCTTGTGAGGGTTCAAATGACGAACACAGAAGTGCTGCAGCTTGTGAGGGTTCAAATGACTTGAACACAGAAGTGCTGCAGCTTGTGAGGGTTCAAATGACTTGAACACAGAAGTGCTGCAGCTTGTGAGGGTTCAAATGACTTGAACACAGAAGTGCTGCAGCTTGTGAGAGTTCAAATGACTTGAACACAGAAATGCTGCAGCTTGTGAGGGTTCAAATGACTTGAACACAGAAGTGCTGCAGCTTGTGAGGGTTCAAATGACTTGAACACAGAAGTGCTGCAGCTTGTGAGGGTTCAAATGACTTGAACACAGAAGTGCTGCAGCTTGTGAGGGTTCAAATGACTTGAACACAGAAGTGCTGCAGCTTGTGATGGTTCAAATGACTTGAACACAGAAATGCTGCAGCTTGTGAGAGTTCAAATGACTTGAACACAGAAGTGCTGCAGCTTGTGATGGTTCAAATGACTTGAACACAGAAGTGCTGCAGCTTGTGAGGGTTGCCTCATTAAAACTCCCACAATAAGTCGAGTAAATGTTCTTTTGAAAAGCTAAGCAGCTTAGAGAAGTAAACAGTTTGTTTGGGCAATGAGTCAGGCACATGCGCGTTAACTTGCATTGATTTCTGCGCAAATTGCCCTGCGTAGCGTGTGTCGCAACCTTTTTCAAGGTCATGCGAGTTTCATGCACTGGCAAAAAGGGAAAAAGTTAAAAGGAGGCGAAGTAAGCTGTTAATCGCAAGCACCTTGAAGAAGCCACTGGTGATGGTGCATACAGCAGAGGAGAGCACAATCAATGGATGGTCGATGCTTCGGTGCATGGCAGCCACGAAAGCGCCTATGATCACGCACACTCCATGCAATGCTCTCAAACAATGAAAGGCCTTTGTGGGGGTGTGGTGGGGTGTGATGGGGTGTGGTGGAGTGTGGTGGGGTGTGGTGGGGTGTGGTGGGGTGTGGTGGGGTGTGGTAGGGTGTGGTGGGGTGTGGCTGGGTGTGGTTGGGTGTGGTGGGATGTGGTGGGGTGTGGTGGGGTGTGGTGGGGAGTGGTGGGGTGTGATAGAGTGTGGTGGTGGTGTGGTGGAGTGTGGGAGGGTGTGGTGGGGTGTAGTGGTGGTAGTTTAGTGTGGTGTGACGGGGTGTGGTGGGGTGTAGTGGTGGTAGTGTAGTGTGGTGTGGTGTGTTGTGGTGTGGTGTGGTATGGTGTGGTGGTGTGATGTGGTGTGGTGTGGTGCGGTGGTGTGGTGTGGTGTAATTTGGTGTGGCGTAACAGATTTTAAAGTTTGAACATAAACTTTTTGAAAGCTACTGTGAACATAGTAAAAAGTGTTGGATTGGAAGGGGTGGAAATTGCAGTTGAGTGGTTGTTGTTGCCTCGAGAGACGAATAATGCGGAGTGTTCTTTGCGCTCCCAACGCCATTATGATGATATTGGAATTGTGTAATACGAATGTGGAGTGGTCTTGAAGCCACTATGATAACATTGCCATTGAGTAACGTGGATGTCGAGATGGAACGTTTGCATGCGGAGGCTTGTGTCACTTCGTGCAGCCTCTTGAAGATTCCACGAAAGAGGCGGGCTTCAGAACGAACGACACATAAATAACCAGAGCTTACTTGAAGATTGGAAACGCAAAAGAGGATGAATTCTACACGAACGCGCATGCGAAGAGGAGGTTGAAGTGAGCGCATGCGAAGAGGAGGTTGAAGTGAGCGCATGCGAAGAGGGGGTTGAAGTGAGCGCATGCGAAGAGGAGGTTTAAATGGGCCGGAATGCTGAGCGCATGCGAAAAGTGCTTTCCTGAAACGAAGTGCAGAGAAGGGAGATATGCGGTATAAATGATCGACCGTTTATGCTGGCAGCTGTAGAGATGAGATTAGTTCGACGTGTTTTGCGCTATAAAAATTCTGATCGACTGATTCAGCCATAAATTGAAGGGGTGAATATGCATGAGGATGTTACGGCAAAAGTGCAAAGGGCTTTTGATGTTTGGGAGTCGAATGTTCAAGGTTTTGCTTGCTTGCTGCAGAATTAAGGGAGGCATGGCAAGTTGTTATTGAGCTCTCTCCCTTCCATGCGAGTCTCACGCGTACAGCAAGAATGTATACGCACAAGAGAGGCAATGTTCCTTGCCACTAGATTCATCAATACATACGCAATAACGCCTTGCCAAGACGATCGAACTGCTTGCCTCGTCTCTTTACGTCTTCTTTCTTCTTACTCCTTCGCTCAGTCGTTCGTGCCTGCAGAGACCTTCCACTTGGGCTGCTCACGTGTGAAGACCTCGCTTTCACGTGGGAAAGCCCGCCTGCTCACTTGGGAGGGCCTCCTTGAATGCCAGAATATCTCGAAATACCAAAAAACTGCTTGAATGCTTGATGGTTTGAAGCTTTTTTGAGAGCTTATCAGAACCACACAAGTGTTTCGATTAGAGCACATAACCTCAACATGTTTGGTGCGATTGCATGGACAGCAGAGACGGCCTCCACACACAGCAACTTGTGCAACAAAGCCTTCACGAAGGCGTGAATTCTTTGAAGCTTATAAACAAATCGACGTTTTTATGACTTTCAGATTGTTTCACATTCTTGATACAATTTTGTGCATGCATGTTTTTTGTGGCTTCTGCTCTGCAGTCCCAAGGGAAGAAGACCACACGAGCCAATCCTTCATTCCTGCCTCCCAATGGTAGGGACTTATTAAACATCAGTTCCATTTCATCACTAAAAATACCGCCGCTGAAGCCGAGTACACAAACGCAAACAAAAAACACAAAACAGGCAAACAAACAAAATAAGAGTTGAAATGGTCTATCATACTGGCTGTCATTCTTTTTCTTTTTCTTTTTCTTCTTCTTCTTCTTCTTCTTCTTCTTCTTCTTCTTCTTCTTCTTCTTCTTCTTCTTCTTCTTCTTCTTCTTCTTCTTCTTCTTCTTCTTCTTCTTCTTCTTCTTCTTCTTCTTCTTCTTCTTCTTCTTCTTCTTCTTCTTCTTCTTCTTCTTCTTCTTCTTCTTCTTCTTCTTCTTCTTCTTCTTCTTCTTCTTCTTCTTCTTCTTCTTCTTCTTCTTCTTCTTCTTCTTCTTCTTCTTCTTCTTCTTCTTCTTCTTCTTCTTCTTCTTCTTCTTCTTCTTCTTCTTCTTCTTCTTCTTCTTCTTCTTCTTCTTCTTCTTCTTCTTCTTCTTCTTCTTCTTCTTCTTCTTCTTCTTCTTCTTCTTCTTCTTCTTCTTCTTCTTCTTCTTCTTCTTCTTCTTCTTCTTCTTCTTCTTCTTCTTCTTCTTCTTCTTCTTCTTCTTCTTCTTCTTCTTCTTCTTCTTCTTCTTCTTCTTCTTCTTCTTCTTCTTCTTCTTCTTCTTCTTCTTCTTCTTCTTCTTCTTCTTCTTCTTCTTCTTCTTCTTCTTCTTCTTCTTCTTCTTCTTCTTCTTCTTCTTCTTCTTCTTCTTCTTCTTCTTCTTCTTCTTCTTCTTCTTCTTCTTCTTCTTCTTCTTCTTCTTCTTCTTCTTCTTCTTCTTCTTCTTCTTCTTCTTCTTCTTCTTCTTCTTCTTCTTCTTCTTCTTCTTCTTCTTCTTCTTCTTCTTCTTCTTCTTCTTCTTCTTCTTCTTCTTCTTCTTCTTCTTCTTCTTCTTCTTCTTCTTCTTCTTCTTCTTCTTCTTCTTCTTCTTCTTCTTCTTCTTCTTCTTCTTCTTCTTCTTCTTCTTCTTCTTCTTCTTCTTCTTCTTCTTCTTCTTCTTCTTCTTCTTCTTCTTCTTCTTCTTCTTCTTCTTCTTCTTCTTCTTCTTCTTCTTCTTCTTCTTCTTCTTCTTCTTCTTCTTCTTCTTCTTCTTCTTCTTCTTCTTCTTCTTCTTCTTCTTCTTCTTCTTCTTCTTCTTCTTCTTCTTCTTCTTCTTCTTCTTCTTCTTCTTCTTCTTCTTCTTCTTCTTCTTCTTCTTCTTCTTCTTCTTCTTCTTCTTCTTCTTCTTCTTCTTCTTCTTCTTCTTCTTCTTCTTCTTCTTCTTCTTCTTCTTCTTCTTCTTCTTCTTCTTCTTCAAATTGCAGAGCTCCAGAGCGTTTGACGAGCAAGGCGCCAGTGACTTCGATCGATCGACAGCAACAGCAGCTGTCTGCACCCCCTGCTAAACCTTGCGCTTCCGTGCACCACCAGGCCTCACTTTCCGATCAAATGTCCCACTTGTTCATCCTTCATGAATCACAATGCTCCCAGCTGTGAGCGTTCTTTCCGTCTTGTTGTAGTAGTAAATTCATTATTTGGGCGCTCGGCAGTTGAAGCATCGACTACTCTCGCTGTCCCTTGCCGGCTAGTCCGCACCGGAGGTCTTGTTTTTAAACAGTTCACACGGAGCTCTTCTGAAGAGTATTCATCAGCGCTGTGTACATTCCTTGCTTAGATTAGCTTGAGCAGTGGAATTCACTAGAAGTTAAATAAACTGTCTGTTTCTACCTGCCTTTTGAAGAACGAAAAACGTTGCGCGTGTTTCAAGCCGGGAAAATTGTTTTGTCAGTTTTCAGGTTTTTCTGTCGTTTCAAGCTTAATGTTCGGCTGTGAAGCTAAGGCTGTGCTTTCTGGCTTAGCTCAGGTTTGAGTCTCAAAAAGGCGCCAACTCAAGTAGAGAACAGACGCCGTGCCAGCTATGCTCAGTCGCCTACATCGAGTACAGCAGCTCCAGAGGAACGCTTGTTTGAATAGAAGCCTTTTTGATGTTTATGCACCAGCGCTACGCAGATGTTTTGGTCAACGTGCAAGCGGTTGTGCATGTGGTGGTCTCTTATGCCTGTACTCAGTGCAACTTCCTCTGCCAACTCACCATCATTCCAGCATTGCTTTCAAGTGCTTTTCTTAAAAAGGGCTACGTTGACCTCAACACATTATGTTTGTACTCGCACAACATGCACAGAAACCTGTAACCCTTCCTTGTTTCCCCAACACGCTAGTCTATTGACCTACTTGCGTATTTACATGTCTTTTAACTCTCTTTTCATGCGACTTTGGAAAATTTTAATTTAAAAAAAAGATTACTCAAGTTTGAAAAAGCAAAAGTTGTGAAGTGAAGTTGATGAAGGAGTCGACAGGACAAGAGAGGAAGATACACAAACAAGCGTATACATTCACAAATCCCGTCTAAAAGGCTCTGCAAAAGTTTCCTTTGCGATTAACTTTTTTTTTAATCGTTTTTAAAAGTTTCTTTTCAAAATCCTTCCTTTTTCATAGTCTTTATGAACTAAACGCAGACAAAGATAGAAAGGTCACAGAAGATGGCATACAATCCTTCAATTCGGCAACTACGCTAAAAAGACATTACTGTGAGTCATACGGGAGTTTAGTTAATGATGCCCGACCTAAGGCTTCATATGCATACCTCAGTTGGCTTCGATGCATCAGTTCATTTCTTTCATAACTTTCCTTGTTTGTCTGGTCTATTGCTCTGGCTCCACCTTAACCTAATTCTCTTTCAATAGCTTCAGTCAATCTTCACCATCATCATCTCTCCCATTGTTCTCCATCTCATCATTCCGATTCCCAATCAGGCCCCTTCCGAGTCATTTCACTCCGATCCATTCATGTCTTTCAAGCTTTTATCAGTTCGAGTCCGCCTCACTCTCTTGGCTTGGCGCTTTACAAATTGAATTTATTATTATTATTATTATTATTTATTATTATCCATTTTATAATCATTTTTACTCTAATTTAATTATAATTTTAATTAATTCAGTCATTCATTATAACGAACCTGCACTTGCACCATACTGATTGGCCTGTTCCGCTGTAAAGTGTGATTGAATGAGCCTCGCTTTGAGTTCCAAAAGCGGCAACTCAATTAAAGTACAGATGCTGTCCTAGATTGTCCAGTTCTCTAGTAGCCCACAGCGAGTAAAACCGTTTTGATGGGAGCGTCTTTGAACATAGTGCTGGAGGGCATGATAAAAATGTTTTGATTAGACTAGGCATGCATGAATTGTGTAACAACAACTAGGTGAAAGAAGATAATTTTGTGACTCACGAATGAATCGGCACTAACAACCCCACCCAGCTACCTTTTTCTCATTCTTCTCCACCACAATGCATACTAAGGTCTGTTAGAACATCACAATGCGTAGAGAGGTAGACCCAAGCAAAGATTGCCCACAGACGCTGCTCTGACCATTGTTTCAGCTTAAGTTTGGTGCAATAACTTCACTGTTCACGTTTATTTTATCGTTCATTCACGCCATATTAGCTATGCATGGGCATGTTTCGTCCGTGATAGCTACCAGCCTATCCATACCAAACACCAAACTCCCAACCAATTGACACACACTACCACTCTTGGACCAAAAGACCTAGCGAACAGATGGGAGGTGAGAAGCACAACTGAAAGGAAGCAGCCTTGTGATACGGCACAAGACTGAGAAGAGAAGGCAAAGTTTTACGCCTACATGCTAATGTTATGCTAATTAACCTAACAACATGCGTTTATTCGCGAAACTTAGATTCTTGTCAGTTTTGAAAGTTAAGTTGAACGATGCACCCCTCATCAGGAAGTTATGGGAACTGCCTTCAAAACGATACAATCAATCAACTTCTAAGGTATCCTTATAAAGTTACAGTCCTTCAACGCTGGGTTACAAAGGCTTTTTGAATCGCTATTGCAAGGACACCTAGCGACTGTTTTCGATAATTTGCATTAAAAAGTTTATTCACAACTGCATCTTGATAACTCTAATCCAGCTTTTGTAGAGTACCTGTTTCATAGTGTTAAGAAGCATTTTGTTAGATATAATGAGAACAGATCTGGTTCAGGCGTGGCTCAAACATAAGCCAACCAGACATTTGTGAAGCGCCTTTTAGCATTTTGTTCAAAGCATCTCCTAGAGAAACAGTTCTAGCGGCTCTTGAGCTACTAGCTTCCATAAGTTACCAAGCCACTCTAACAAGCGGCCGTTCTTCCTTATGACTTTTCGTTTTTACCTTTCAACTTTGAGCTTAGTGAATCGTGGATTTCACCTTTACAGTTGAGCCCGCTAATTATTGGGCTACAGGCTAATCAACTGTGCATAGTGGAATAAGGATTAGCTAAGCTGACAGAAGTTGCGATGTTTGAGAATTTTTATGAGACGGCTTTCAAACACCCTTGTTTTAAGATGCTCTCAATCGACGCACGAGAAAGTTTTTATAAAATTTAAAACTAAATAATAACGGAAAAAAAGTTTTTGAATTTTAAAAAAGTGTCAAAGATTTTGTAAATGAAAATGCACGATTAGTCACAAGGTTCTTGATCACCGTGGCGACGCTGTCTTCAAGGCATGGCCCGCAACCGGCCGGCTGTTGTTTTTAATAGTCTTTATTAGATCAAGTCCAGAAATACGCTGGAAATGTTACAAAAACACGGCAAACAGTCGAACTAAAAAGAAAACATTGAAATATACGAGAACAGAATGTTATCAGTCATAAAAGTCAGCATTGAACTTACGAAATGAACAAATGGCGACAGAAAAAGTTGAAAAAATATTAAACACAATGAAATATTAATTTAAAACAATAAATCAATTGAAAAATTTTGAGAATTTTTTTTTCTCCATAAATTGTCGATGAATTTTCACAATAAATTTGAAAAAAAAGTATTATTATTATTATTATTATTATTATTCTCCCTCTTCTTCCATGCATTGAGCTGGGCTCTAACAGAGCGTAATGAGCACGGTGTGAATATGTCTCAGAAACAATGTTCACTTCTTTAGACGGTGATCTGCTTACTCCATCAAGAGTGACCTGAAGCATCCAGAGAAGGTGCAGTGCCGTTCTGGGTGGTAAAATGTCCATTGGCACATTGTCCTTGGAAAATAAACATTTCCTAATATTTTGTTCTTAAGTTCCTTTTGGAATAGCCAGTGTTGGCCTCTGGTTCGAGCATCACTGCTATGGACGGAGCAGTCTGCCTTGATGTTCACGAGGTTGTTGTGGATCTTGTACCACAGGGACAACCAGCTGTGTCTTTGACAAGAAACTCCCAGTTGAGTTTGTAGGCACTTTTGTGACGCACCCCGGGTCGACGGGGCGTGTGCATGCCTCAGGTTTCTGCGTAGAAATGCCAGTGTCGGCTTGACATTTCCTGTGATATTGCTTGTATGAATCTTCCAGCGGAGGTTCCGGTGATGGAGACTCCAAGGTGGTTGCAGGAACTTCAACCATGTGGCCGTGGAGACTATACAAGATAAAAATATTGACTTGAACATCAAAGCAAAAAGGTTGTCAATGCTGATCTATATTACGGGCAGCCCGTCAGACGAATGTGGCATGTGGTGTTGTTGCCGTATTACGTGGTAGGAGCGGAGAGTTGGGGAGGCAAGTGGCTTGTTTGGCTTGGAGGCCGTAAATATGTTTGAAGTTGTTATCCCGGCGTCGCTAGGGAGCCACGTCTGGCGAGGTTGCTTAGTTACGAACGATGAGAGTGCAGAGTAACGATGTAAATATGCCAACTGCCGATCGCTCGAAGCCGTTAAAAGTCGACGCTTGCCAGTTTCATGGCTCAGAATATATTTTTGATGTGAAAGACTTTTCAAACAGTTCTAAAATATGAAAAAAAATACTTTTTTGTTATAAAAATGTTGAGTAATGAGGATAAAGTTGATTTGGGGCCATTTCTTAAACAGTTTGTGATGCGCAATCCATTCGAATCAGAAGAAATGAAAAGGCAAGCTTCCAAAAGCGTTACAGACTTATCAGACAACCAGGAGAGCAATGATCCGCTTCACACAAAATACTACCAAGACGAACATTTGCACAGGCAATCAGGACCTTTAAATTTTTCCTCCAAAAGATCTCAGCGTGACTCCGAGCAGCTTTCTTCGCAACTTTCCGTCAGAATTAAAGTAGAGAAGGAGGATGGCAAGTACGCCCATGCTTGCGACCACCAAATGAACTTCGACGTTGAGTCGAGGAGCTTGTTTGCAGCTTTCAAGGATTGCACAAAAGATAGACAACTCAGGAGCACTAGGGGCAAGAGAGACGGCAGGATGAGAAGGGACGGCAAGGGCAGAGAGGACGGCAGCACGGAGAGAAAAAGTGCTTACCTGGTGGGCAGGCTGTTGCTGGCAAGAGCAAAGAGCTTCAAGCTGCAGTGCCTTTTGAAGCAACAAGTACACAGGCTCTCGAGAGTGAAGTGCAAGTACGCAGTGCTGAAGCAGCAGATGTGCAGTTTGCACCACACCTTCCAACAAATCTCCAAAGAACTCACCACGCACGAGTGCTAAGCCGCACCTTTTGAAAATACAAAATGATACAAAATTGTCACACTTTTTCCAGTATTTTTAAAGTACGAATTTGAAGAGTTTATTGGCATTGAAATAAGTATAACGAAGTTCTGAGAGGATAAATGTTAGAAATAAAAAGAATTAAAATTTAAAATGACAAATAATGAAGGATCAGTCAACGAGTAGCAACAATATGCATTCCACTAAAGCTATGACGAATGTTGCACTTGAGTAGATACACTTTATCCCATACAGACATTGAAGCACCATGGAGGTGCATTAGAAAGCCGAGCTGGAAGACGAGTCAAGCCCTCTGGACGACACGTGGGTACGAAGAGTGAACTTGGCGCGCTTGAGGAGGTTGCTGACGAGGTGCAGAAGGGGGTGTGAGGGCTGTTGCTTGGAAATGAATGCCTCGAGGCTGTGGCAGAGTTTGGAAATGATGCACCTAAGGTGCTCGTTCGTCACGGCGTCTGTCGCGTCCAGTGCCAACAAAGCCTCGTCTAAGAACCTGCAAGGAGTGGTGGGTAGGTAGTTGAGTGGTTGGTAGTTGAGTGGTTGGTAGTTGAGTGGTGGGTAGTTGAGTGGTTGGTAGTTGAGTGGTGGGTAGTTGAGTGGTGGGTAGTTGAGTGGTGGGTAGTTGAGTGGTTGGTAGTTGAGTGGTGGGTAGTTGAGTGGTGGGTAGTTGAGTGGTGGGTAGTTGAGTGGTGGGTAGTTGAGTGGTGGGTAGTTGAGTGGTGGGTAGTTGAGTGGTGGGTAGTTGAGTGGTGGGTAGTTGAGTGAGGTTGAGCAAATTGAAAGTGTTGGAAACTCAAACTTGTATTTGAGTTCAGTCTTTGAGTTGAGGTCTGTGGACAGCTGCTGTATGAGAGAGAGGAGGTTGGACTGCGAGAGAGGTGAGGGTTCGCTAAAGACGGCGTTGACGTCGACATTCTCACAGGCAAACTCCACCAAACTTATGTCCATTGCCGAGAGAGCCTGTGTGGTGTGGAGTTGTCTGAGGAAGAAGAATTGAAAAAGAAAGGATGCAGGAAGGATGAGAAGAAGGCAAAGAAGAGAATAATGCTGAAGACTACCATTTCGAAGGCGACGTTGTACTGTTGTTGCTTGACGAGGCTATAAATGGTGCTCTTGAGTTCGTTGGCGCTGGAGCAGGGGTTGGGAGTGGCCGTCCTCAAAGCCGCATCGAACTGCTCTTTGAGGGCCAGCTGCTGCATCTGTGGTGGTGGTGGTCGTGGTGGTGCTTCAACGCCCAGCCTTGAGCAAGAGTACCCCTTCACGAAATTTTTTTTTATCATACCACACTTCTTCTCTCCTTTTTTCCCCTCCTCATCTTTCTCTTCCTCCTCATCCTTCTCTTCCTCCTCATCCTTCTCTTCCTCCTCATCCTTCTCTTCCTCCTCATCCTTCTCTTCCTTTTTATGCTTCCCCTTCTCCAACCCCCCCCTCTTTGACACCTTCATCAGACTTTTCAGTTCTGCAGAGACGATGCCTGAAACCTTCTCAGTCAGGTGGCTTTCCATCCTGACAAGAATGTGTCAGTAACTAAGCAACGAATGGCATGACGCTAAAAGTGAACGAATGGAAAAAAAACACAACCTTCTCACCCCCTCCCTCCTTCACTCCACTTCCCCTCCCTCCTCCACTCCACCTCCCCTCCCTCCTTCACTCCACTTCCCCTCCCTCCTCCACTCCACCTCCCCTCCCTCCTTCACTCCACTTCCCCTCCCTCCTTCACTCCACCTCCCCTCCCTCCTTCACTCCACCTCCCCTCCCTCCTTCACTCCACCTCCCCTCCCTCCCCCACTCCACCTCCCCTCCCTCCTTCACTCCACTTCCCCTCCCTCCCCCACTCCACTTCCCCTCCCTCCTTCACTCCACTTCCCCTCCCTCCTCCACTCCACTTCCCCTCCCTCCTCCACTCCACCTCCCCTCCCTCCTTCACTCCACCTCCCCTCCCTCCTTCACTCCACTTCCCACTCACTTTTCCAGTTTACTCAGCACCTTGCGTTCCTGCTGAGCAAGAGAACTTTCAACGTCTGACTGCATCTTGGTCATCTGGTTGTTCAGCGATTGGTTGAAGGAGTAGAGGTGTGCGCTGAGTTGCTGCTGTTGCGTTTCATTGCGGGACAGCTTGTCGACGGAGGCCTTAAGCTGCTGCATGATGGGGTGCTTGTGCTCCTCCACTGCCTTCTGCGTCTTCGCCAGGTGACTTTCGAGCTTCTGAACGTCTGTGAAGTAGTAGTAGTAGTAGTAGTAGTAGTAGTAGTAGTAGTAGTAGTAGTAGTAGTAGTAGTAGTAGTAGTAGTGGTAGTAGTAGTAGTAGTAGTAGTAGTAGTAGTAGTAGTAGTAGTAGTAGTAGTAGTAGTAGTAGTAGTAGTAGTAGTAGTAGTAGTAGTAGTAGTAGTAGTAGTAGTGGTAGTAGTAGTAGTATTAGTGGTGGTGGCAGTTGACGGCCATGAGTTATCAAAAGCACTGACTGCAGAGGCTGGCAACTCACATTGCTGGGTGCCCTGTGAGAAGGTGCTGTTGATCTGCTTGAAGAGCGCCTGAGAAGCCTTGTTGACCGAGGGAACAGTCACCTCCTGGTGCAGCGCCTTCAAACTGCACTTCACGTCCTCCGTCACTGCCGTCTTCAAGGCCTGCTTCGCCTCCTGCGTCGTTGTTGTTGTTGTTGTTGTTGTTAGATGGTTATGTCGTTGTTGATGTTTTGGTGTTTATTTTGTTGTTGTTGTTGGGTAGTTGTGTTGTTGTTGGGTAGTTGTGTTGTTGTTATTGTTGTTGGTGGTGGATGAGGGACAGTGTGGCACGAGCGATGACGTCACAACACGTGATTGGAGGACCTTGGACACGAGAGTCTTGGTGATGGTGCTCTTGACCGAAGCGTCCATGTTGTTCAACTTGCTCATGACGTCAGTGAGAACTTTCTCACGTGACGACTTGATACTCTGGTCCACTTCTGTGGTGGGGAAACTTGAGTGGTGGAAGAAGCAACAACAACAACATCAACAACAAAAAGAAGACGAACGTCAACAACGACATCAGCAACGAAAACAACAAAGAGAGGAGGAGGGCGGACTGGGGAAGGAGGAGTTGAGGTGCTTCTTGAAGGCCTCTTTCACTTGCTTGTCCACCTGTTCGAGCAGGTGTCGGTGAAGTTGTTGCAGCTGGGACTCAGTCACCGCCCTGGAAAGCTGCTCCGAAAGGCGGTCAAGGCGCTGCTCAAGCTGAGCTTCCTGCTGCTCCTCTCGCTGCTGCAGACTGTTGCTCATGCGCAGCAACTCCTCCCTCTGCCACTTGCACAACTGCACCACCTCCGACAACTGGAGCTTCAACTGGCCAAGACCCTGCGAGGTGTTTGAAGGCGGATGTTGTACTAGTGAATGGACGTCGAACAAATGGATTATTGATGGATGAATGGATGAATTTTGGACGAATAGATGAATAGATGAATGATGAATGAATGATGGATGAATGGATGAATGATGGAAGAATGGATGAATGATGGAAGAGAGTGAAGAAATGATTTGTCTCACAGAGTCGTTGTCTCCCATTGAACTCCTCTGGCGACTCAAGTTGCTGCTGTGGCAGGAAGAAGAGGTGTTAAGTCGCTGCTTAATGACATCATCATCATTTGCAGCTCAACAAAATAAAATTAAAAATCAACATTAGCGACACGAGCAACAACACGGTAACCAAACAACAAATGAATAACAAAGGAAACAACAAAAGAAACAATAGCAGCAACAAAGGCAACAACAACCTCTCAATGGCTTCAGATTTCCTGATGAGAGCATCAACTTGGGGCCATATAGTGGCTTGTGTGGGAGTGGCTTGTGTGTGGGTGGCTTGTGTGAGGGTGGGTTGCGTGTGAGTTGCTTGTGTGGGAGTGGGTTGTGGATGGGTGAATTGTGTGTGAGTGGCTTGTGTGTGGGTGGCTTGTGTGTGGGTGGCTTGGGAAGGAGGTGGTGGTGGTGGCTGGTTTGGATGGAAGGATGAGTGGGGTGGAGTGGGCATGGGAAGAGAATGGCCGGATGCTAGTGACTGTGGACCCCCACTGGTTGCCTGTGGAAGGAACCACCATACGAGTGCTCCATGAGGTGACAAAGGGTGGTTGAAGGAGGAGAAGGAAGAGGAAAAGCGGAAAAAGAAGAGGATGAGAAGGAAGAAGAGGATGAGGAGGAAGAAGAGGATGGGGAGGAAGAAGAGGATGAGGAGGAAGAAGAGGAGGAAGAAGAGAAGGATGAAGAAAAGAAACCATCATCATCACCACCTTCTGCAGAGATACTCTCAGGTATTCATTGATGTCAGACAGTTTATAGTCCATATCTGCATAGTCCTCATCTTCCTCTTCCCCAACCCCATCATCGTCATCATCGTCGTCATCATCACCATCATCACCTCCTCCATCATCGTCATCCACATCCGCCTCATCATCTTCTCTGCCCTTTTTGGCTTCGTCGTCTTCGCTTTTGTTTCTGAAATGGAGTGAAGAGAGTTGAGTTGTATGGAGGAGATGGAGAGTTGTATGGAGGAGATGGAGAGTTGTATGGAGGAGATGGAGAGTTGTATGGAGGAGATGGAGAGTTGTATGGAGGAGATGGAGAGTTGTATGGAGGAGATGGAGAGTTGTATGGAGGAGATGGAGAGTTGTATGGAGGAGATGGAGAGTTGTATGGAGGAGATGGAGAGTTGTATGGAGGAGATGGAGAGTTGTATGGAGGAGATGGAGAGTTGTATGGAGGAAATGGAGAGTTGTATGGAGGAGATGGAGAGTTGTATGGAGGAAATGGAGAGTTGTATGGAGGAGATGGAGAGTTGTATGGAGGAGATGGAGAGTTGTATGGAGGAGATGGAGAGTTGTATGGAGGAAATGGAGAGTTGTATGGAGGAGATGGAGAGTTGTATGGAGGAGATGGAGAGTTGTATGGAGGAGATGGAGAGTTGTATGGAGGAGATGGAGAGTTGTATGGAGGAGATGGAGAGTTGTATGGAGGAGATGAAGCAGAAGTAACGAAAGGACAATTGAAGTGTGAATTGGAGCTCCGTCCTGCTCACTTTTGGAGAGCATCAGAGGCATCGGTAGCTTCGTCGAGTTCATCATCTGCACGCTCGAGGATCTCTGTGACCTGAAGCGGTAGAGAGTGAGAGAAGGAATGAATGGTGGAAGAGTGAATGGATGAGTGGAGGACCTCTTGAGAGGCAGAGCTGGCATCACTGCTCCCATCCCCTCCATCGCAGACGCCATCACCTCCTCTGTCAAAGAACCTACCAGCCCCTGAGTTGCTGGCAGTGGTGGTGGTGCAAGGGGCTCTGGAGGTGTGGAGGGAGGTGTGGAGGGGGGTGGTGGTGGCAGCCCCAGGGCCCATGAGGAGACGAGAGCCTCCATCAGGACGGTCACGATCTGCCCCCTCCACCAGCCCTCTCACCCCTTCAACACCCCCCTCCATGTTGCTGCTTTCTTTGTCCCCACCCCCTTCACTCTTGTCATGCACCTTGCCTCCTCCTTCTCCCCCTCCTCCTCCTCCTCCTCCTCCTCCGCCTCCTCCTCCTTCTTTTCCTCCTCCTTCCTCATTGGTTCGTTTGGAGACATGGCCATTCGAAATCACCACAGCACTCGACGCCACCCCAGCATTCGAAACAACTTGTGATCTTGAAGAAAAAGTGAAGTTGGTCTTATTGGATGTTGCTAGAGGTTGAAGAGTTGGTGGCGTGATGAGAGGTTGAAGAGTTGGTGGCGTGATGAGAGGTTGAGGAGTTGGTGGCGTGATGAGAGGTTGAGGAGTTGGTGGCGTGATGAGAGGTTGAGGAGTTGGTGGCGTGATGAGAGGTTGAGGAAAGACCAACCTGGGGAAGAGGTCGGTGGCCAAAAGTTGAAAAGGAGCCTCGGGGAAGGAAGAAGAGAAGGAAGATGAAGGGGTGGAAATTGAAGTAGGATGAGAAGATATGGTGGAAGGGTGGGTGGAGTTGGTGGAAGGGTGGGTGGAGTTGGTGGAAGGGTGGGTGGAGTTAGTGGAAGGGTGGGTGGAGTTGGTGGAGGGGTGGGTGGAGATGGTGGAGGGTTGGGTGGAGTTGGTGGAAGGATGAGGAGATATGGTGAAAGGATGAGAAGATATGGTGGAAGGATGAGAAGATATGGTGGAAGGATGAGAAGATATGGTGGAAGGATGAGAAGATATGGTGGAAGGATGAGAAGATATGGTGGAAGGATGAGAAGATATGGTGGAAGGGTGGGTGAAAATGGTGGAAGAGTGGGTGGAAATGGTGGGTAAGAAGTGAGCAATTTTTGACTGTTCGAAAGAGGTGTTGATGGCTTGGGGAGGCAGAAAGGACTGAGTCTCATGACTCACATGGTTGTTCTCGCTCTCTATGGTGATGGGGGATGGTGAGAGGTGTGAGTGGTGGTAGAAGGTGTTTGAAACATGCCTCGACACCCACACCACCAGGCCACAAAACACCACACAACACTAAACTACAACACAAAACACTACACAATGCCACACAACACCACACACCGCCACTTGAGGCTTCCTTGTGGGCTGCAAGAAACTTGGTGGGAGCGACATCAGCCACACTGTAGTGCATCTGCAGACTCTGCAAGGACCTGCAGGTGGGGCCAGTAGAGAGTCTGAGCCCAGCTTGAACCCCTCCCACCTGCACACAAACCCCTCCCACCAGCACACAAACCCCTCCCACCTGCACACAAACCCCTCCCACCTGCACACAAACCCCTCCCACCTGCACACAAACCCCTCCCACCTAGGATGCACCGTGTACAGGAAGACAGACATCATCTGCACACCACCTCCATGGCTACCACTCGAGTCGTCACTGTCCTCATTATTATCTAGGTCATCTTTCCTGACCAATGATATGTCACCAATATCGAAGCTCAGGCATGATTGGTTGAGAAGGAACTCTCCCACCATGCTGAAACGCACCCTATCAGCTTTGAGGTCCTTGCTCAAGTGCAACACGTAGATCACCTGGTGGTGATGATGATGATGACTACAGAAAAAGCAATAATAAAAATAATAATAATAATAATAAATTCAATTTGTGAAGCGCCAAGGCAAGCAACTTAGGCACAACTAGGTGACTAAGTCACTCTAGGACGGCGTTTATTCTTGATTTGAGTTACCGCTTCCAAGAACTAAAACATGAGCTTAGCCGGGAATCGAACCTTAAGCCTCACAATTTTAAAGCGGGCTAGCTAACCGGTATACCACAGGCGCATGATGGGAAAAGAGTGATAGGGGTGGTGGTGAGGTGAAGACCACCCCCGCATTACACAATCCACACGTTCACCTCCCTCTCTTTTTCACCATTATTATTTTAATTCTTCTTATTATTATTATTAACATGATTATCTTCAGCACCAGCACCTGTCGGTTGATGTCGGAGAGGATGAGGAAGGAGGAGCTAAGGTCAAACTTGGCCTTGATGCACACACTGGCCACCTCCGAGTCCTTGTCGCCTGCTCCATCGCCTCTGCTTTTGCCAGTGGTGCTTTTGGAAAGAGCACTAGTGACACAGGTATTATTATTATTATTATTATTATTATTATTATTATTTTTCTTGTTGTTTACTGTGTCATTATGACTTGCAGCACTGCCAACGGTCTTACTCTCCCTGCAGAGACTGTCTTTGGAGATTGCATCATCGTCATCCCCCTCGGACTCCACACCTCCAACGTCAACCTTGCCTCCATTGCGCCTGCTCTCATCCTCCTCATCGCCCTTCCTGTCACCTTCCTCAGCATTGTTGTTATTGTTATTATCCTTGCTGGTGCAATTGCTGATGTGGCCTGGATTGTTCAAGCCACACTCATCCTGGTCGTCGTGGTCGTGGTCATGTTTGTTGTTGTGCAGAAAAGAGGCATTGAAAGAAGATGCCAAGTTGCATGAATGAAGGATGGAAGGATGGGGGAAGGATGGATGAAAGTAGATGGTCTGGATGCATGTCCACGTTTGGCAGTTCCAGAGCTTCAACTCGCCACTGCAGCTGCACCCAGTCACCACAAACTTCCACAACTGCACTCTGCAGAGGCATGTGACAATACATACATTGGCCAGCCAATCATTGTGACGCAAGCACCAAGAGATGAGAAATGCATGGATGTTCAAAAGCATCCAGATGCCATTGGTGAGTGAGCAAACATCATGTGACACCCTTGGAAGCCAAGCTACAATCGATTAAGCCTTCAATCACTCCCTAGTCCTCCCCATTAACTTGATTTATAAACTCTGATCAACCAGTCAAGCAATGAAACAGAAAAGAGAAGAAAGAAGGAAAGAGGAGAAAAGGAGAAGAGGAAGAGAGAAAGAGAGAAGAAGAAGAGAAGAAGAGGAGAAAAGGAGAAGAGAGAAGGAGAAGAGAAAGAGAGGAGGAGAAAAGGAGAAGGAAGAGAGAAGGAGAGAAAAGTAAGAGAGGAGTTTGGAAACAAGCACAAACTCGGGGTTCTTGTTTTGGTGGTCATCGAGGAAGTGCATGAAAGAGACAGGCCTGCCGTTGTGGGGAGACCACCTATGAACCAGTCTGTCATGGTGGAGATGGTGTTATGTGAGATGGTGATGTTTTGTGGGGTGATGTTGTGTGAGGTGGTGTTGTGTGAGGTGGTGATGTTTTGTGGGGTGATGTTGTGTGAGGTGGTGTTGTGTGAGGTGATGTTGTGTGAGGTGGTGAGGTTCTGTGGGATGATGTTGTGTGAGGTGGTGAGGTTTTGTGGGATGATGTTGTGTGAGGTGGTGATGTTTTGTGGGGTGATGTTGTGTGAAGTGATGTTGTGTGAGGTGGTGTTGTGTGAGGTGGTGAGGTTCTGTGGGATGATGTTGTGTGAGGTGGTGTTGTGTGAGGTGATGTTGTGTGAGGTGATGTTGTGTGAGGTGGTGAGGTTCTGTGGGATGATGTTGTGTGAGGTGGTGTTGTGTGAGGTGGTGATGTTTTGTGGGGTGATGTTGTGTGAGGTGGTGTTGTGTGAGGTGGTTGTGTGAGGTGGTGGTGGTGTTGTGTGAGGTGGTGTTGTGTGAGATGGTGATGTTGGAGGTGAAAGTGGTGTTGTTGGAGTAATATAACCTCCTTTTTACTTCTGTAACAAACTTATTAATATTATATTTATCATTATCTTCGTCTTTCTCGTCATCATCATCATCATCATCATCATCATCATCATCATCATCATCATCATCATCATCATCATCATCATCATCATCATCATCAGCAGCATCCCACTTGAGCACTTCTGGGTCGGTGATGTTGATTTGGAAGAACTTCACCTCGCCATCGAGGCTTGCTGTGGCCACTGCAGTGCCATCTGGTGAAAATGCTGCGTCCACTATGGGCTGTAATAGTGGTGGTAGTAGTTGTAGTAGTAGTAGTAGTAGTAGTAATAGTAGTAGTAGTAGTAGTAGTAGTAGTAGTAGTAGTAGTAGCGGTATTAGTAGTAAAAATAGTGGTAAAATTTGTATCACAACACCACACCGACCACACCACGCCACAGCACCTGATGGTGGCTGGAGACCTTGTAGTAGCCTGAAGACAGGCACTCTGCCTCAACCAGGGCGCCTGTCTTGCTTCTGCCTATCAAGTCCAAGTGCCACAACTCTGCCTGTACGGTATGAGAGTTGATGGGTGACCCCACCAACAACATCTATAACAGCAACAACGGCAACAACAACAGCAACAACAGCAACAACAGCAACAACAGCAACAACAGCAACAACAGCAGCAGCAACAGCAAAAGCAGCAAAAGCAATAAAAGCAGCAACAGCAGCAACAGCAGCAACAAAAACAGCAACAGTGAACACCAACGTCAGAGCCGTGAGTGAGGAGGAGCATGAGTGAATCATCAATGGATGGTTCAGGGGAAGAGAGGGGAGAGGCGGAAGGGGATGAAAGGGTGCCTGATGGGTCGTCCTTGATGTATGAGCACCATACCAGCCTGTATGGTGGTTGCAATGTTGGGAATGACTTGAGGTGTGCAACAGTAACAAGCAAAGGAACAGAAGAGCAGCAACAGAGGCACCTGTGGAACTTGGAGGTGGTCTCCTTGGGGGGGCTGGAGTGGAGCAGGAGTTCCTCCCTGTGGGTGGAGGTTGCAGGGAGGAGAGTGTAGACCTACATTCTGCACACTGCTGTTTCATATTGTATTTGTTTGAAAATGTGGCATACATGGCAGTTGGCACTAAATACAATGTATCAGAAACATTAAAAAACACACATACACACACACATACACAATTTTGCCATCATGCTGGTTCTCATGGAGTTCATAGACGTAGAGACAGCCCACTTCATCGACCACTCCCAGGATGACCCTGTCCTCCACTGCAGCAAAGTTGATGTCCACCACAGCCCCTCTGAAGCCTTTCAAGAGGGCTCGTTGGTTGGTCTCCTTGTTCGCCACCCGCACCAGACCACTTGACTTGCCTGTTGGTGGTTGTTGTGTGAGGCATGCGAACAGCCAGTGTGGCGTGGAACATTACTTTTGAGGATGTAGGCAAAATGTGTCTTGTTGATGTGGCAAATGACTAGATTGCCATAGTAATACATGTGTTCCCAGTCATACTTTACTATCGACTGACACTTGACCTGAATTCAACAAACATGTGTGAAATCATGTTCGTAAAAATAGTTTTCTCTACCTTATGTTCATTTATTTTCAGCAATAGGATAGAAGTTCCCAAATTAGACTTGAAAAACTTTGCTAAGTGAATTTTTTTGTTCGAAAAGGTTTATGTAAGTAAACAAAAACATTTTGCAAAACTAAATTTGGGAAAATCACTTTCAGAAGTATAGGATAAAGCCACCCTATTGCCGCTATATTTGAATTTGAGTACATCATGAATGAAAAACTAAACACCCAACGTACATTTATAAGATATTTTTGAAAGTTACCTTACTACTAGCATCTAAATTTTCATCTTTCCCACCGGACTTGCTTGGCAAGATCAAAACTTCGCCGCCATTAATATAATGGAGAGGGCTGTCATCTTTCCCATCCAATTGACTTCAAAAACAACATTCAATTTATAGTCAACTTTATTCACACCGTAAATTGTTAGTTATTTGAACTTACATTATTTGAAGATTTGACGATAACTCTGGAACGACTTTAGAGTTTAATTTCAAATTTTTTGAAAAACTTTCGTTCATTTTTAAAGTTCACTTGTGAAAGGTTAGACGCTGGTATAAAAATTATGAATTAAATAAAAATCAAGTCTAACACAAACCACAGCTCACTCGGTAAAAATGCCTAAAACAAAAAAAACAGGGATGGGAATACAAAGTATGCCTAGAACTCGATGAAATCTTTTCCACGCAGCGTCAATCAGAAAGACTCGACATTTTGTGAAAATTTTTCAAAACCAAAATTTTCTGCGGATATAACATCATTTGAAAAAGTAGAAGAGTACACTACACACAAGAATCAATACTCAGAAATTTCTTTCATTATTTTCAACAAAGATTCCGTCTTGACCTTTTGCTTATGGGCCTCAGAGGCGGTCTGCACCAAATCACCTGTGACGAAGTTGAATGAGGTATATAAGGCAATTAACAGATACAACAAAAACTGAAATACATAGACATATAAGTGAAAGTATTTGAGCTACAAATTTAACCAACTTAGTGAGTAATAAGTCAAAAGTAATAGCATAGACAAGACGCCTGACAGTGTGCCTGAAGGCTATACAATTTGCTTATATTAGATTAAAAAACAACACACACCAGCCACTTGTTCAATATCAGGAAGAGGAGAATTTTTTAAAATCCTTATCTTCAGCCACATTTCTGCCTCTATGTTTGAAATCTTTTTGTTGAACTCATGGATCTGCATGATAAAAATACTGTTTTATCATTGTTTCAACACAGATTTTTAATTATATAGTAATTTATTCTAAATTTTGATGTGCAAATTAAAATTGAAATATTTTCATTTTCTTAACACACAGAAACCATGAAAATGAATGAGACCTTTTTAAGTTTGAGCTTGTGAGCAGCTAATTCAGCCATTTTCTTGTCAACATGCTCATGGGTTATGCTCTCATGTCGATTGCCTGCATCTTCTGGCAGCAAAATGTGCTCAGGAATGCAGAGTATGTTTGACATCAAATAATGCTGTAAATTTTGTTGATTTTTTCATAAAAATTTGATTTGTATATGTTTTTTTCCACTTTAATTATTAATGTAGAATAAAAAGTAACCATAAAAACTATTTTGGAATATAGGTTAGTTTAATTTTGAAAATGAATTAAAAAGAATTTTTTTTATTAATAAATCTAATTTACCTCTAAATTTTCAATACCAATTGAAATGGCTTCATCAACTTTGTTGATAAAGTTTTTCTCCGAAATATTGAAACTTTTAGCAAACGACTTTTTCTAAGTATTAAAAGTTGATGAGTTAATGAATATATAAAAAAATTAATTTAATGTTGATATTATGCTTAAAAACTGTAGTTGAATAACTCACAAAATATTCATCAAATTCAAGCAAACTTTCCTCTATGCTTTGAGAAATAATATCATAAACTGGGAATTGGATTATTTTTAATTAGATTCAATTTGTCTCAGCACACCTTCACGTAAAATTAAATTTATGATTGAGACAACGTAAAACAAACGCAGGCGCCCAAGAAAAACTTATTTCAAAATGAAATATTTTTAGTTTACTCACTTTCGTCTGTGTAGTCAGAAGGAGGAAAACCGTAGAATTGCGTTTCATAAAGTTGATTAACAAGAGGAAAATACGCGCCCCCCATTGGCACGACAAGTTGAATACAAGTTGTATATTTCAAATAGAGCGCCCGATTTCTTTTCAATATGCACAAATGCATAGGGATGCTCTGACGACAAAAACATTTTATACTACTTTTTCAGCAATGAATTTGAAACACTGAAAAAATTCTTTATTTTCGAAGATGAAGTGTAGAAAGAAAATATAGTTTTTTGAAATAAAATTATTAGTTGAAAGAGTTGAAAGGCAAATGTTACCGAGTCAATTCTTTCCTAGATTTCCCCATTTGTTTGGGAATTTTTTTAGCAGCTCCTGAGTCGAGACCCTTCGATTTGTAGAAATGTGGAGCAACTTCCAAGAGCCATGAATTTTCAATGGTGACAATTTGTCTCATGTAATCCTTAGAGGTGAAAACCAACTCGTGATAAATGATCCACCTAGGTCTATCGTCGAAAAGGCAACTGTTGGGGTGGATGAATACATTCTGCTGGTGTTTAACTGTCTTGTATTCACCAGACCTGCTGAGACTGGCTGTGTGGTAAAAAAAGCCTGCCGTGATGGCTTTTCTGATGTCCACGGTGTCGGTGGTGGAAGTGAGGTCAATTTCGACCCTCTCTAGCAGGCCCTCCAACTGCTCTCTAACGTCCCTGGCCCTCTTCAAAGAACGGTGCTGAACGTAATTTTCGTAGCACCATTGCGTCGAATACTCAGTCTCCACCCAGCGGTTGTACACATTCAAAAGCGTGAAATGGTCTCCGAGAGCATCAGGCTGTTGATTGAAGTTCTTGCGAGCCGTGTCAGCCAGAATCAATTTGTTCTTGGGTCTGTAGAAGATGTTGCTGTTGACGGAAAGCATGGAGGCGATGGTGATGATCTCCTCAGTGCACTTGTACTTCTCTGAGGCCAATATCGATTTGGAGATTTGGGGGTCCACAGGAAACTCTGCCATTTTCCTGCCGATCATCGTCAACTGTCCTTTCTTGTTGAAGGCTCCCAGAGCATAGAGCAACTCCAAGGCCTGAATGAGGTTGTGGTGGGGTGGTCGGTCCATGAACTCAAAGTGTAAAAGGTCGTCAATGCCTAGGCTCTTGAGGATGAGGACCACGTTGGCCAAGTTGACCCGCTGTATCTCTGGAATGGTATTCTCCTCCAGCTCCTTCAAGTAGGTCCACTGGGTGTAGAGTCTGAAACACTTGCCTGCAGACACTCTGCCTGCCCTGCCAGTCCGCTGATTGGCCATGGCCTTGGAGATGGGCGTGACCACCAATGATTCGATGCCCGTCTTGGCGTTGTAGCTGTTCATCTTGCAGAAGCCAACGTCGATGACAAAGGTGATGCCGTCAATGGTAAGAGAGGTTTCTGCTATATTTGTGGCCAGAACCACTTTCCTAGCGCCTGGAGGTGTGGGAATGAAAACCTTGGCTTGCATGTCTGTGGGCAGGTTTGCGTAGATGGGCAAAATGATCATCTCTTTCAGTTTCTTTCCAAACTTTCTGGTCCTTTCTAGCAAGAGTTCTTGCACAGTTTCTATTTCTTCTTGGCCAGTCAAAAAGACAAGAACGTCTCCTAAGGGCTGGGTGACGTGGATCTGCAGAATGGAAATGACAGCAGCGTCAATGTAGTCTGCCTCAGGCGTCTTGGTGTAGTAGATGTCCACAGGGAACCTTCTGCCAGGGATTCTAAAGATGGGGGCGTCGTTGAAAAAGCTTGAAAACTTCTCAGCATCGAGGGTGGCGCTGGAGATGATGAGCTTGAGGTCCGAGCGGAGACAGATGATGTCCTTCATGAGGCCAAAAAGGATGTCGGTGTGGAGGGTGCGTTCGTGGGCCTCATCGATGATCATGACGGAGTAGCTGGCAAGGTCAGGTTCGTTGAGGAACTCCCTGAGCAGCATGCCATCCGTCATGTACTTGATCACAGTCCTCTCGGAAGTGCAGTCTTCAAAACGAATGCTGTAACCAACCTCATTCCCCAGCTTCACTCTCATCTCCTCTGACACACGTTTTGACACTGACATTGCAGCCACTCTCCTGGGTTGTGTGCAGCCAATCTTCTGACCATTCCTTGTGAATCCCGTCTCGTGTAGGTACTGGGGCAGCTGGGTTGTCTTTCCAGATCCGGTTTCACCCTCAATGATCAATACTTGGTGGTCTCTTATGGCCTCCAGCAGGTCCTTCTTGTAAGAGAAGATGGGCAGACTCTCCTTGTTTTCCTGTATTGACTGTCGCTTGAGCTCATCTGCAGAGGGACCTTTTTCTTCAAAATCACCACTTCCCGGCATGCACACATCTTTCATGAACTCAATTTCCTCGTCAAGAATCAACTCATACTCATCCTTCTTGGCATACATCTTGGCATCACGGGCACCATACGAGGAAGTTGCATTCTGGATGTTTTCATCCTCCCATTTGTGCTGTTCATAATTTCCCGCTGTCTCAGAGTAATCATCAAAGTAGGGCACATTGATATTTCTACCAGCTTCTGGCAAGTGATACCTGTTTTGCTTTTCACTCTCTGTGGCATTCCTCAACTCCTTACCCAAATGTAGGACTTGCTCCTTGTACTGAACATCTACCTTCTCTCTTTTTGTAAGCTTCACATCGCCAAAAATATACTTTTCATCTTCCAACTCCATTTCTAAATCTTCAATTTTGTCTTTTTGACGTTTGCCCATGTATTCTCTCCTTGATATTTTTCTGAGGTTTGCAAAATCTATTTCCTTATTTGAACTTTCCATGTGAAGCCTCTTCATAGCTTCTTCAGCCGCCTTCTTGTCAGATTTAGACATTATTTTTCTTGTCTTTTCTTGGTCACGTTTCTTCAACCTTTCACTAAACTCATTCCTTGCTTTTATTTCTTTTTCATCATCAGAAGCTGAAGAATCTTTATTTTTGTCACGAGCCGACCTCCTTATGGTAGTTTCATCTTCACTTTCTGATTCATTCCTTTTCCTCAATGCTTTTTTGATATCTTTACTTTTTTTGTGTTTTTTAGATTTATCTTTAGATTTTTTGCTTTCAATTTGCTCATCATCTGACAATACCAAACTATAGGATCTTTTTTTGAGTTCATTCTGCTTGAATTTCTCAGCGTCAATTACTGATTGGCTGACGTTAAGAGCTTTATGAGGAAGTTTGGGCCAAATATTTGTGAAGAAACTTTCCTTCGTTTTGATCAACTTATCTTTATTTACCCTTTCTATGAAGCCATCATAGGAAGAATATTCTTTTGATATAGCTATTAAATATTCAGTGATGTATCTATCAGACAGCCCTATCGTTTTTAGGCTATCAGAAACAAACTTCTTGGTATCCATAAATAATTTTTCTTTGAATTAGTTTGACAAACTAGCACCCAGAGAAAATAGCCTGCACAGTGAGCGTAAAAAAATAACATAAGTAAATGAAGCATTAGTACAATTTAAGATGAACTTAAACAACTGAAAAAATAGTAAAAGTTTTTCAAAATTGTTATATTAAATAATTTTAGTTGAACAAAAGAATTGTTTTTATAAATATTTATAAAAAAATTCTAATTAATTGTCAAAACTGAGATTTTGAATAGCTTGAAAAGTGTTGATAAATTTAATGAAAATGAAATGTATACGTTAAATTGGTTAATTACTTATAAGTACTTAAGGGTCTTTGGTATTTTGATCCATGAATTCTTTAACAGGATTGATTTTTGAGAAAAGATGCCGACTAAAATAGGATTAAATGTATTTGTTTGGATTTATATATTTTTTTCTTTTGCATCACCAGGTTGTTAATTCAATTTTTAATTTACTAATTTTATTTGTCGTTAATATTTAAAATGAATTCTGGTCCTTTAATTATCACATTTTCAAAATATTTTTTTACATTTCTTGGTAATATTAAAATTTTATCAATGGAGAATAAACCGAAACACGCAGCTTCACAAGAAAGAACCAGTAGTCCCAATACAGTTGCCACAGCACATGCAGAAGCCATATCAGCATCAAGTGATCAGCATAACAACACATTATTCGAAACCACCGTCAGCACAACCAAGCTTCCTTTGTTATCAACATTTTCTCTTGAGAAACTTATTGCTAAAATAACTCCGACTTTCCAAACCATTCCTACTTCAGAGTCCATTGATATTCTTCCCGTAAACCATGTTCCAACCGACCAAATATTTTCTGCAATAACAACAACCACAAAGTCAATCAACATAAGCACATCAACTTTTGACTGTTCCAACAATGAAAGCATTTTCAATAGAACGAGTGCCAATGCCACATCATCAGACCATTTCATCACCACTGTTGTTCCTACTTCCACCACCACATTAACAACTATCATGATCAAACGAGAAGAGGTTACACTTTTTAATTCATCTCTTTTTAATAATTATTTCTTCCATAAACTTGTGTGATGGGCACACGACCGCTTGTTTGTTTCTTCAGTGCATCACACAGGGTTTAAGTTTCAATGGTTGTTGAAGTTTTCATCTTCAGGGCATCTTGTTTGTGCCATCATGTTCCATTCTTCTTTCTGATGTTTTTTCTTTTTCTTCATTTTTTTTAATTCTTTTCCATTCTTAACTTCTGTCTAGTTCCTACTTGCCCCAAGCTTCTCACCCATTGCACACAAATTTTTGTGCACCAGGACTACCACAAGTACTACAAGTCTGTGGTCACCAAGGGCCACTTGAGTGCCTGGTGGGTGCGTGAGGAGGTCATGTACAAAGCAGACAAACACCACACCCTTTCTGAAAGCTACCGTAGTGCAGCTGTGAGTGGTATGGTTGTGGTGTGGTTGTGGTGTGGCTGTGGTGTGGCTGTGGTGTGGCTGTGGTGTGGCTGTGGTGTGGCTGTGGTGTGGCTATAGTGTGGTTATGGTGTAGTTGTAGTGTGGTTTTAGTGTGGTTTTCAACATTGACAACTTGAAATATGAAGTCCATGGCATGTAAACTCTTTTGACCTTGTGGTGAGTCACCCACACTGCCACCCAACCAGACGGTCTCTTTGAGTTTTCCCTTCAGTTTCTATGGCCACCTGGTGAGCCAGGTAACCATAGCAACAGGAGGTTCGAAATTCAATACTTTTGAGTGTGTATAAAATGTTAGTAATGAAACGCCGCATTTTTCAAATGACCTACATCAGCCTTCCACCACCACCATAAATTCACCACTCTTAACCTCCAACCACCACCACCACTACCACCAACCCACCACTACCACTGCCACTAGCCCACCACCACCACCACCATGCAGGCTTCTTGTACATGAGTGAGTTCCTGCACCAGTGGTTGACTGCCACGCAGTACATCGCACCCCTTATGGCCAACTTCGACACTCAAATCGGCAACAACTCACATATCAGATACCTTGATGATGGTGGTGGTGGTGGTGGTGGTGGTGGTGGTGGTGGTGGTGGTGGTGGTGGTGGTGGTGGTGGTGGTGGTGGTGGTGGTGGTGAGGAAGTGAGTAGGTTTTTAAATGGGAGGAAGAGTGGATGATTTGATTGAATGGGTGGTTGAGTGCTTGGATGGGTTGACGCGTAGGTGGCTTGGTGGCTTGGTGGCTTGGTGGCTTGGTGGCTTGGTGGCTTGGTGGCTTGGTGGCTTGGTGGCTTGGTGGCTTGGTGGCTTGGTGGCTTGGTGGCTTGGTGGCTTGGTGGCTTGGTGGCTTGGTGGCTTGGTGGCTTGGTGGCTTGGTGGTATGGTGGGTGGGTGAATGGGTAGGTGGGTAGGCTGGGTAAATCGCGCGTGACTTGCCTTGTGGATGTTGTAATAGAGGTTTTGAAAAGTGAACGATAAAAAAACACGACATGCATGGCGCATCATGAGCGATAATAACTTGCAGGCAAGATGTTTGTGGTCTGGTGGGAAAACATCCACCTGCAAGACGACTCCACAGGTGCCTTTGCTTCTGCTTGTCCCATCCCTTGTATCACATTGTTGTATGCCCCATCCCTTGTATCACATTGTTGTATGCCCCATCCCTTGTATCACATTGTTGTATGCCCCATCCCTTGTATCACATTGTTGTATGCCCCATCCCTTGTATCACATTGTTGTGTATCCCATCCCTTGTATCACATTGTTGTATGCCCCATCCCTTGTATCACATTGTTGTATGCCCCATCCCTTGTATCACATTGTTGTATGCCCCATCCCTTGTATCACATTGTTGTATGCCCCATCCCTTGTATCACATTGTTGTGTGTCCCATCCCTTGTATCACATTGTTGTATGCCCCATCCCTTGTATCACATTGTTGTATGCCCCATCCCTTGTATCACATTGTTGTGTATCCCATCCCTTGTATCACATTGTTGTATGCCCCATCCCTTGTATCACATTGTTGTATGCCCCATCCCTTGTATCACATTGTTGTATGCCCCATCCCTTGTATCACATTGTTGTATGCCCCATCCCTTGTATCACATTGTTGTATGCCCCATCCCTTGTATCACATTGTTGTATGCCCCATCCCTTGTATCACATTGCTGTATGCCCCATCCCTTGTATCACATTGTTGTGTGTCCCATCCCTTGTATCACATTGTTGTATGCCCCATCCCTTGTATCACATTGTTGTGTATCCCATCCCTTGTATCACATTGTTGTGTATCCCATCCCTTGTATCACATTGTTGTATGCCCCATCCCTTGTATCACATTGTTGTATGCCCCATCCCTTGTATCACATTGTTGTGTATCCCATCCCTTGTATCACATTGTTGTGTATCCCATCCCTTGTATCACATTGTTGTGTATCCCATCCCTTGTATCACATTGTTGTATGCCCCATCCCTTGTATCACATTGTTGTGTATCCCATCCCTTGTATCACATTGTTGTATGCCCCATCCCTTGTATCACATTGTTGTATGCCCCATCCCTTGTATCACATTGTTGTATGCCCCATCCCTTGTATCACATTGTTGTATGCCCCATCCCTTGTATCACATTGTTGTATGTCCCATCCTTTGTATCACATTGTTGTATGCCCCATCCCTTGTATCACATTGTTGTATGCCCCATCCCTTGTATCACATTGTTGTATGCCCCATCCCTTGTATCACATTGTTGTATGCCCCATCCCTTGTATCACATTGTTGTATGCCCCATCCCTTGTATCACATTGTTGTATGCCCCATCCCTTGTATCACATTGTTGTGTATCCCATCCCTTGTATCACATTGTTGTATGCCCCATCCCTTGTATCACGTTGTTGTGTATCCCATCCCTTGTATCACATTGTTGTGTATCCCATCCCTTGTATCACATTGTTGTGTATCCCATCCCTTGTATCACATTGTTGTATGCCCCATCCCTTGTATCACATTGTTGTGTGTCCCATCCCTTGTATCACATTGTTGTGTATCCCATCCCTTGTATCACATTGTTGTATGCCCCATCCCTTGTATCACATTGTTGTATGCCCCATCCCTTGTATCACATTGTTGTGTATCCCATCCCTTGTATCACATTGTTGTGTATCCCATCCCTTGTATCACATTGTTGTGTGTCCCATCCCTTGTATCACATTGTTGTGTATCCCATCCCTTGTATCACATTGTTGTGTATCCCATCCCTTGTATCACATTGTTGTATGCCCCATCCCTTGTATCACATTGTTGTATGCCCCATCCCTTGTATCACATTGTTGTATGCCCCATCCCTTGTATCACATTGTTGTATGCCCCATCACTTGTATCACATTGTTGTATGTCCCATCCTTTGTATCACATTGTTGTATGCCCCATTCCTTGTATCACATTGTTGTGTATCCCATCCCTTGTATCACATTGTTGTATGCCCCATCCTTTGTATCACATTGTTGTATGTCCCATCCTTTGTATCACATTGTTGTATGCCCCATTCCTTGTATCACATTGTTGTGTGTCGTATCGGATTGTATCGCATCGTTGTATGTGGGAACAGATTGTATTTCTCTGAGGTGTGTTGTGTATGGGTTTTCAATGCATTGTATCGCATGAGTCACACACAACACCACCAACGTCTTAAAGATCCGCTTAGTTTCAAAGCCATTTCCTCCTCCCAACTCTGATCGCTCTGCCACTATTTATAAACTACTATTGTATCCATCTCATCATCATCCTCATCATCATCATCATCATCATCATCATCATCATCATCATCATCATCATCATCATCATCATCATCATCATCCACCTTATCATCATCATCATCATCCACCTTATCATCATCATCATCATCATCATCATCATCATCATCATCATCATCATCATCATCATCATCATCCTCATCATCATCAGGTCGTTACAGTTTTCAAGCTCAGTTGCACAGGAATGGAACCATCATATTTTGTTACAAAGAGGTCCTTTGCCTACTTTTTTTCCTCTCTCTCCTCCATCACACCTCATCTCCCTCCTCCATCACACCTCATCTCTCCCCTCCATCACACCTCATCTCTCCCCTCCATCACACCTCATCTCTCCCCTCCATCACACCTCATCTCTCCCCTCCACCAATCACACCACACCAACCACACTTCACCAACCACACCACCTGCCACAGCTGCCCTTTAGGAGTGCAATGGCCATCTCGTCGCACAGACACCCCGTCAAGGTGGGCCTTTCGGACGCCTACTACATGGACAAGCCCACCAACACTGGTGCGTACTGCTTGTCAAGGATGGTGTGATGTGGTGTGGTGTGGTGTGGTGAGGTGTGGTGAGGTGTGTTATGATGTGGTGAGGTGTGGTGTGGTGTGGTGTGGTGTGGTGAGGTGTGGTGAGGTATGGTGTGATGTGGTGTGGTGAGGTGTGGTGAGGTGTGTTATGATGTGGTGAGGTGTGGTGTGGTTGGTGCAATGTTATACTGAGGAGACTGTGTGGTTGCTCGTGAAATGAGCAACAAATGGGGGGAAATTGATGGAGATGTGAGCTGGTGGCGAGTTCTGTTGTTTATATCACTTCACGCTCCATTCGGCTCCTTTCCCTTCATTTTTTCTGTCTTCAAGTTACCCACAATGAATTCATAACCCTGCTTCTAACCCACCATCTTCATTCACAGCTTTTGTTAAAAGGTTCCCATCCTAAGTTGCTCCTCAATTGACGTTAGTTAAGTTTGAACCTTTTATTTTCGAATTATGTTCCATATAGGCTTCCACTCCACCACATTGATCCTTCTTCCTCCTCACACCTACCTCCACCACATTGACTCCTCTTCCTCCTCACACCTACCTCCACCACATTGACTCCTCTTCCTCTTCACACCTACCTCCACCACATTGATCCTTCTTCCTCCTCACACCTACCTCCACCACATTGACTCCTCTTCCTCCTCACACCTACCTCCACCACATAGACTCCTCTTCCTCTTCACACCTACCTCCACCACATTGATCCTTCTTCCTCTTCACACCTACCTCCACCACATTGACTCCTCTTCCTCCTCACACCTACCTCCACCACATTGATCCTTCTTCCTCTTCACACCTACCTCCACCACATTGACTCCTCTTCCTCCTCACACCTACCTCCACCACATTGACTCCTCTTCCTCCTCACACCTACCTCCACCACATTGACTCCTCTTCCTCCTCACACCTACCTCCACCACATTGACTCCTCTTCCTCCTCACACTTACCTCCACCACATTGACTCCTCTTCCTCCTCACACCTACCTCCACCACATTGATCCTTCTTCCTCTTCACACCTACCTCCACCACATTGACTCCTCTTCCTCCTCACACCTACCTCCACCACATTGACTCCTCTTCCTCCTCACACCTACCTCCACCACATTGACTCCTCTTCCTCCTCACACCTACCTCCACCACATTGACTCCTCTTCCTCCTCACACTTACCTCCACCACATTGACTCCTCTTCCTCCTCACACCTACCTCCACCACATTGACTCCTCTTCCTCCTCACACCTACCTCCACCACATTGACTCCTCTTCCTCCTCACACCTACCTCCACCACATTGACTCCTCTTCCTCCTCACACCTACCTCCACCACATTGATCCTTCTTCCTTCTCACACCTACCTCCACCACATTGATCCTTCTTCCTTCTCACACTCCTCCACAACACCCAGCATCTTCACCGTCAAAGCCTTTCCATCACACTCCTTTCTACAACACCTCCACCTCTTTCCACCACCCTCCCTCAGACATGAAACAGCGCACCATATACGAGTACCATCGAGTAGAAATCAACATGAGTCTCATTGCGGTCAACACCACTGTCGTCATCACTCCACTTCCCAGTACCTTTACTCCCTTTAATCCATCCAAGCGTCTTTCGACTCTCCATCTCTTCTTCATTAATACTTGACTAACCACCACCCCTCACTGACTCACCATAACTTTTCACTGACTCACCACCACCCCTCACTGACTCACCATAACTTCTCACTGACTCACCACCACTCTTGCCACTCCAGGCTGCGTGCAGATGAGCACGTGCAGTGGGTGCATAGGGGCGAGGATGGCACAAGCGTGTCAATGGTGCTCCAGTCTGCAGTACTGCTCCGACGGCATGGACCGCAAGAGGCAGGAGTGGCTGCACTATGGCTGCAACAAGCAGGTTGTTGTCTCTTCCTCATCTTCCTCCTCCTCTTCCCTTTTCTCTTCTCTTTTTCTTATTCCTCTTTCTTCTCTTCCTCATCCTTCTCCTTCACTTCCCTTGCAGTTCATCAGCAGACGAGAGCAGTGTGAGCGCTTGGGTTCGTGGCACCACTCGGTGGTGTCTCGACTGGCCAACACCAACGTGGTGATCTTCCTTCTCGTCATGACCCTCCTCACTCTTCTCCTCTCTTGCGTCGCTGCCTGGCTCGTCTACGCCTACAAACACCCTTCTTCCCGCTCGGGCATTTGGCTCATCGAGGTGATCCCACCACCACCATCCCACCACCATCCACCACTATCTCACCACCATCCACCACAATCCACCATCATCCACCACTACTACCTCATCACAATCCCACCATCATCTCAGCCATTCATCTTTCCGCACCTCACCTGCTTACTTTTGCGTTTCAAAAATAAAATATTTCAATAATATTAATATTTTTTATTTTTAAATTATTATTATTATTTTTATTATTATTATTATCTGTGTCTTTGTTTCTTGACTTACACTTGAAGCGTTTGCCACAGCACCACCCGGCCCACCTGAAGGTGCGTCTGCAGAGCACCTTCTCGAGGATCGGCAAGTCCCTCAACAACTCCAGCAAGTACCGAGTCGCCATGCAGCCCGAGGTGGAGAGCCTCGCTCAAATGTGACTTCTCCTTCCTCTCTCTCTCTTCTCTCTTCCTTCCCTTCTCTCTCTCTCTTCTCCCTTCCTTCCTCTCTCTTCTTCTTCCCTCCTTCCTCTTCCTCTCCTCTTTTCTATCTCTTCTTTCTTTTTCAACATTTACCTTTTCTTCTTTCTTTTTCTTTTTTTTTACCAACTTTACTTTTTCACCACCATTTCTTCCTCCCCACGCACCTACACTCATCTTCCAATACACCTTAAACCCTCTTCAACCACCCCTCAAACCTCCTCAACTCCCCCTCACAAGGCTTTCTTGAGTCATTTGTATGAATTTGTTTGTTCGACTTTAAATGTCGTCGTCGCCGTCGTCGTTGTCGTTGTCGTCGTTGTTTTTTTTTTGTCTTTGTCGTCGTTGTTTTTGTTTCGCTGGGATTTTTTGTGGCCATGTTGTGTATTGGCGACCTCTCGTGTGTGTTGGGCTCTGATTAGTGATCCATGCTGTTCTCTGCGCAAACTGATCGCCAATTGTTCAATTTTATTGATTTTTTCAAAAATATTTTTAAAACTTTTTTTTGAAACATGCAAGAATCCGGACCATTTTGAGCGCTTGGCACCTCGTCGGCGCTGCAAGGCGCCATGAAGCGTCTTTTCTCGTTTGTGTAGCCATTGAATCACACAGCAATAAGCTACATAGTTGTTTCTCGCAATAACTCTGCATTTTGTTAGTGGCGCCTCCAATGTTAGGGCACCTCCAATGTTAGGGCACCTCCAATGGTTGCAATCACGCTAGATATGATAAACTTTATTATTCGATGCAACATTCGTGCAACACGATGCAACATCGGTGCAACATTCGTGCAACATCGGTGCAACGTTGATGCAACGTCGGTCTTGTTTGTTTGTGTTCGACGTTGCAGATGCATGAATAGTTGGGTTCGACACTTACCTGTTTTTAGCTCGTGTGTGAACAATCGTGTGTGAACAATCGTGTGTGAACAATCGTGTGTGAACAATCGTGTGTGAACGATCGTGTGTGAACAATCGTGTGTGAACAATCGTGTGTGAACGATCGTGTGTGAACAATCGTGTGTGAACAATCGTGTGTGAACGATCGTGTGTGAACAATCGTGTGTGAACAATCGTGTGTGAACAATCGTGTGTGAACGATCGTGTGTGAACAATCGTGTGTGAACGATCGTGTGTGAACGATCGATCGAGCGTGAGCGTGTTGCTGAGGCATCCTTCCTTCGAGTCCCTCCATCATACATCATGCTCTTTTGAACCCTCCCCTCCCCCCCCCCCCCCCTCATGTGATTTCATTGTCCGTCTGTCCTTTTGATCCATTGTTCTTTCTGAGCGCTCAATGCAGTCTGCATTGGTGATGATGGTGATGATGATGATGATGATGATGATGATGATGATGATGATGATGATGATGATGATGATGATGATGATGATGATGGTGATGAGGGTGATGGTGATGATGATGATGATGATGATGATGATGATGATGATGATGATGATGATGATGATGATGATGATGATGATGATGAGGATAAGCAGCATTGTTCCATGCGCTTATGCCCTCATGCGTGTTCAACTTTTCACTGGGGCATCACCCGACCGAGATATGTGTTCTGATGAGGCAGTTGCAAGCAACATCTCAAGGGTAACCACCATTGAACCATCAAGTCATCCTCCATTGCATCCACACACACAACGCCTGCTCTCTTTAACGAGTTTCAAATAAATGTAAGAGTTCAAAGTACATCGCTTCAATCCTCACCATCCTCAATTCTCACCATCTTCAATCCTCACCATCCTCAATCCTCACCATTCTCAATCTTCACCATCCTCAATCCACCATCCTCAATCTTCACCATCCTCAATCCTCACCACCCTCAATTCTCACCATCCTCAATCCTCACCATCCTCAATCCACCATCCTCAATCCTCACCATCCTCAATCCTCACCATCCTCAATCCTCACCATCCTCAATCCTCACCATCCTCAATCCTCACCATCCTCAATCCACCATTCTCAATCTTCACCATCCTCAATCCACCATCCTCAATCCTCACCATCCTCAATCCTCACCATCCTCAATCCACCATCCTCAATCTTCACCATCCTCAATCCTCACCATCCTCAATTCTCACCATCCTCAATCCACCATTCTCAATCCTCACCATCCTCAATCCACCATCCTCAATCCTCACCATCCTCAATCCACCATCCTCAATCCTCACCATCCTCAATCCTCACCATCCTCAATCCTCACCATCCTCAATCCTCACCATCCTCAATCCACCATCCTCAATCCACCATCCTCAATCCTCACCATCCTCAATCCACCATCTTCAATTCTCACCATCCTCAATCCACCATCTTCAATCTTCACCATCCTCAATCCACCATCCTCAATTCTCACCATCCTCAATCCACCATCCTCAATCCTCACCATCCTCAATCCACCATCCTCAATTCTCACCATCCTCAATCCACCATCCTCAATTCTCACCATCTTCAATCCTCACCATCCTCAATCCACCATCCTCAATTCTCACCATCCTCAATTCTCACCATCCTCAATCCACCATCCTCAATTCTCACCATCCTCAATCCACCATCCTCATCTTCACCATATCGGGCCACAAATATTTCCGTTCAAGACTTTAATTTAATTTCGAGGCCTCCATGCAGGGTTGATCGCCCATCAACTCCAAGTAAGACATTCATCCTTCAAGAGGTCTTCCGCTCTATTGAATGTCAAATCATCCTCAAGAGGCCTGCGTTGCCACTCGTGTTGCAATTTCAAAATACTAATGCATGAGGTGGTTGTGTGTGTGTGTGTGTGTGTGTGTGTGTGTGTGTGTGTGTGTGTGTGTGTGTGTGTGTGTGTGTGTGTGTGTGTGTGTGTGTGTGTGTGTGTGTGTGTGTGTGCGTGCATGCGTGTGTATATATACAACTTCCAAATCATCCGTCTGCGAACCAAAGCGGTTTCCGTTTGTTATTGTTGACATTTTCATCATGCGCATTTACACATACGGCCACTACGATTTAAAACGGCATCAATTTTTTCAATTTTTTCAATTTGCTCGAGAGAGGGCGACCCATGTCAATGTTTACATTCAACAATTTCGGGCCAATCACATCCGGCACTTGCTGAAGCAAAGCCACAGCAGAGACTCCTTGAGCTCGCCTCTGCTGCGCTCCTTCAACTCTGTTGCTCCAAGCATGTCTGACACAGCGAGGCATCCAACGCGGAATGATCCATGAGGAAGCTACCCTCAAACCGCTTCTGTGTGCTCTTGGAGGCGTTCTACCGGAGTCTGCAGGCAGGCTCGCCTACTTTGGTCATCGTGTCATGTGGACGAGCAGGCGAGTGAGAGTAACCTTGAGTTGTAGTGTTGTGAATTGAACGCTTTAGAAGACCACGCAGATGTGGCAGTGGTCAATATTTGTATATCACCAATAAACACTTCCTACTTTCGCTTCTTCAAACTATTTCACAAATGTATCGAAACCTAAAACCTCAGGCTTAAACCTATGGACCGCCATCTGTACCGCAAAATACCTTAGCTTTGCCGTGTCTGTTAATGCAGCGTAAGATGGTTTTATTAGAAGCTCCAATATTTAACTCAGTACACACTCCACAGGGCTGAAGGGTGCCACACACCAACACTTTGCAATGGAACCACTTGTCTTTAATTCCCTAGGCTACTCTCATCAAACATTTCAACCACAGTCATTTACAGTGCTTCAAACGAATACAGCCTGACAACAACGACCATAGGACATTTCAATTATGAGAGAACATCGCAACAAAAAACAGTTGAAGTCTGTTGTGAGTGCTGGGCGCATAAGAGGTGGTGACATGCATGCACCGGCCAGCCACCCTTCTTGAGCCCCCTTCCACTTGAGCCATTCGAGCTCTCAATAACACTCCTCACTCGTATGACTCTCTAGCCACCTTCTTCCACAGACCCTTCCGAAGGCAGTACTTGGATGAGGTTAGAAGAGATGGCAGTGGAATTGTAACATTCGCTTTGTCATTTGTGGCCTGAATTATCTCTACAACTTCCTTATGCCTCGCTAGGCCGTTGGCGCCGTCTCATTCGTGATGACAAGTATAATGCTTTTAAATTATTTTAAAAGTGGATTTTCAATAACAACAATTTCTTGTTCATCTTGAACAATTCACTTTCCTTACGAGTGTTTATGAATTCTCTATAACAATGGCTGGAATTGTTTTTATTGCAACATAACACATGCATTGAACACCGCCTCAATGGAGTGAAAGATTGCAAAGTTCCGATCAAAGGCGCTTCAGGAACGAAACAGTTTTCGAGGGGTGTGCCTGCAGGGAGGAGGGTAGAAGGGAGGAGTTTGTGTTGATGATTCGAAGGAACTGGCTGCCCTTGTGGCAAGGAAGGTCTATGGTGTCGAAGTAGAAGCCGTCAGACCACTCTTCATCGTGGTTGATGACAACCATTAGCACCCTTCTTTGTTTCAAGGTCACATCAACCGTTGCATCTTTTACAGTATCAACTTCTTCAGTGTACACAACTGTATCCATGCTGAGAACGTTCATGTGGATGCATGCACTATTTGGAACTTTGAAAACAAAGCGGTGGGTGTTGTGGTCTTTGTTTAGTTTCACGATCTCTGATGACACAGCCAACTCCAAATCAGCGCTGTTCAGCGCCCATGCACTCAACTCTGCGTCAGGAGTAACAATCTGAATTGCGTTGAAATCTATTTTACACCTCACAAGACCGTTTGATGTGATTTTGGAGTCTTCTGGCGGACGAGAGAAACCTAGAAAAGCATGGCAGTTGCCACACTCCAATGAATTTTTATCACCCACTTTGATTGTACCGTTGTTCAATTTTCGAGTTGCATCCAAAGTGGAATAAAAAAGAATTTGAGAGTCAAGAATGAAACACTTATCGTAGAATGATAATTCAGAGTTTGTATCTATTTCAATACTTTTCAACAGATTATTCACATGGCAATGGTTGCATAGTTTTTTAACGTTTAAGTGACAGTTACTATTGCAGCCACAAAAACACCATACGTTTTCAACAGAATCAAAAAAGCTAGATCTAGATAGTTCGAACACTTTGAAATCTGTGGAGGATAGAATGTTTTCGGAGCATTTGATGCATTTACATAAAAAGTTACTTTTGGCTATTGCATCTCCCATCTTCTGCATTCGTCTTTCCCTCTCAGAAACACATTTTGTATCATCGTTGTTTTGAGGGTACCTAATAAGTGGTTCACTACACCTGAATTTGATTAGGAGCTCTTTTTCTTTTGATGAAACATTGAGCACATGATCCAAACTACATCCGTTGAAAGTTATATCTAACTTTTCTTTTCCATCCTCTGAAGAACTTGCTATCCTAACAACAACATTACTCTTCTTTGTTGCAACATCTTCCACATACTTTGTTTCAAACTTCAAACCTTTTAAACATAAATCTAATGTGCCAAGTGTATCTTTGGCATAAGCAAATATAAGGTACTTCATCATAGAAAAGTACAAAAATTTAAATGAAGTTTAAAAGTTAAGTCAATCTCAAAAATGACTTTTGAATTAATTAACAAAAATTGATTATAAAAATTGAAAAAAAATTTTTTTTTTATTGCATAAATTTTAACAATAAGTAGTATAAAATAATTTTATAGTTATCATTTTAAACCTAAAGTAAAAGCACGTTGTTTAAGTAAACGTTTTCAAAGCATGGCTCTTGAAAAGTTTTAATGGAACAGTTTTAAGATGCTTTGATTTTGTAATTGCAAAATTATTGACACTCAGGCTGTGAAAAACCTAACAGCCTCGTTTGTTTTTGTGTATTGAAGGTGCCCTGCACCTCTGGAGAGCTTACACTCATTAACAACCTCAAATAGCTCCATCTTTACAATTTCCTATCGATACACGTGTGACTCGTACAAAAACTGTTGCACAAATTTTCTAAAGTAATATTTTTAATAGAATTGATTGAATATGGCAAATTGTGATGAATCGGGCATGAGAGAAGAGTGTGGTGTGTTTGGGTGTGTTTCAGTGGATACCGATCCAGCCTCTCTTGATGTGCCTGCTATCATTGCTACTGGCCTCACCGGACTGCAACACAGGTTACTTTGCATTATCAATCACTATTTAACGTTCGATTTTAATTATTGTTATGAACTAAAAGTCATTTTTAAGCTTACTTCTGCCGCCTTTGTTTGCTCCTCACGATCATGAAGACACAGAACAATTTGCAATTGTAATGTGCAGAGGGCAGGAGAGTTCGGGCATGGTGACGGGTGTTGGGGATGGCGGCCACTTCAAGCAGCACAAAGGCATGGGTCTGGTGAAGCACGTCTTCCAGGATGAGTTGCCCCACCTGATGGGCAACATCGGCATTGGTTGGTGCTGGGTGGATCAGCAGTGCAGACTTGATTCCACCATCATATTTTTTGTGTGCTGTGCAGTTTTGTGATTTTCAAATCAGCTCTTTGTTCATTAAAATTTTCATTAACATTGTTTATCATGGTGGCGAGCCCATTCAAATGATTTCATCAAACCAATTCAACCTTCTGTTCCAGCACCATCTCATTCCGTCAAAAAATTTAAAATGTATGCTAGAATCCTAATATAAACTTATAATTCAACTTACATTAGGAATTTAGTTCAGGTTAGCCAACGAAATGTCCTGTGTATCCTTTTCTTATGCACCATTTTTTCACCATGGTGACCAGGTCACAACAGATATTCCACTGCGGGTCACTCTGACATTGTAAATTGTCAGCCATTTGTGGTTGAAACAATCCATGGGAAGATAGCGCTGGCTCACAACGGCGAGCTCTTCAACGCTTCGTACATGAAAAATTATGTGGGTACAGATGAGTTGTGAACTTTTCCTTCTACTGACAACAATTTGGCAACAATGCTCTCATCTTTGTGACTTATTCAAGGGGTTTCATGAAACTCCATCACCAGGTGATGAACCTGGGCACAGGTTTGACGAGTGGCTCGGACTCGGAGCTCATCACCCAGATACTCTGTCATCCTCCAGAGTCTGAGAAGGCCAAGCAGGCTCCCGACTGGCTTGCCAGGTGACCACCCATGCTCTCCTAGCACATCAGATGCTTGAAAACAATATTATTTATACAGTGGCAGCAATTCAAATACTTGATAAAGTGCTCAAAACAACAAGCTGCAGTACTACTATTGTGGTAGTAACAGAACCTCAAGTTCGCTCTATTAGTATACTCTTCACACACACGCACACACACACACACACACACACACACACACACACAGAATCTCCAACTTCATGGAGAGATGCCACCTTTCCTACTCCTTCCTGCTCATGCACATGGACAAGATCTACGCCGTTCGAGACCCATTCGGGAACAGACCTCTGTGCATTGGGAAGCTCACCCAGGCCTGCAACGAAGCTGCTGGTGATGCTGGTGAGTGCCTCTAATGTCCCTGATGAGCTCCTCAACGCTTCATTGAGCGCCTGATGCACCATTGGGAGAGTCCACTTGTTCGCCAATTTGTTCCTCCCCACAAGAGAATGAGGCTTTTTGAGTGCCTCAGTAGGCCTTCAAAGCCTCAACTGCCATCATCACCATCATCATCATCATCATAACCATCATCATCATCATCATAACCATCATCATCATCATCATCATCATCATCATCATCATCATCATCATCATCATCATCACCATCATTAATGGACTACCACAATGCAGGGGTGGCAGAGACGACGGGGTGGGTGGTGTCTTCAGAAACATGCACCTTCCTCTCTATAGAAGCACAATTCCACTCCTACGTCAGGCCTGGTGGGTGGTTGATGGTGGTGGTTGTTGTTGAGGGTTGTTGTTTGTGCTGTAGTGGTGGTGGTGGTGGTAGTGGTGGTGGTGGTGGTGGTGGTGGTGGTGGTGGTGGTGGTGGTGGTGGTGGTGGTGGTGGTGGTGGTGGTGGTAGTGGTGGTGGTGGTGGGTGGACACCTTTGGTGAATGTCCCATGGACCACCCACAGTGGAAGCGCATTTGAACTCTTTCAATTGTCTTCTCAACCTTTTTTGAAATGTGACGTCAAACTTCGTGGTTGTTGTCGTTTTGGTTGTAGAGCATGGCGTGGCATTCTGCAGGCGAGATAGTGGAGATCTCAAGGTCGGGTGTTCAAGTGCTGCACACGGTGTCCCGGCCTTGCCACCGAGGGAGGGCTGCCTTCTGCATCTTTGAGTACGTCTATTTCGCCAAGCCGTCTAGCCACCTCGAGGGTGCGTGTGTTGTTGTTCCGTCATGTGTCATAGGTCGTTATGTGTCGTCATGTGTTGTTGTCATTGTCATGTGTCATGTGTGGTCAAGCCTTACCTCGCACCGCTCTTCCGCTTCAAGCTGATTCCTTCAGCCTCTATCACTTGCCTCCTATTCGAATCATTTCGAGCACGTTGGCACGCCATGTTGAATGACGCTGACGTCACAAAGGTCAGTTGGTGTACGAAGTGAGGGAGAGGTGTGGGGAACGGCTGGCTGAGGAGCACCCGGTGCAGGGAGCTGACATCGTCTCCACCGTGCCCGAGTCTGCAACTCCTGCTGCCATCGGCTTCGCCAAAAAGGTGCCTGGTTGCCTGGGGGTTGGTGCTTAAGATGCTGAAGTGGGTTAAGGCGGGTGGGATGATTGGGAAGGATAGGGTGGGATGATCGGGAAGGGCTTGGATGGGCTGCTGAGGCATGCAAGAGAATGAATCATCCGAGTGAAGGGACATGGGTGTTTGGTCTTTGGCGGTGGTGAATGTCATTGGACGGCTTGAGGCCGTTGTAACCAACGAAGCTTTTTCACAGTCAGGAACAACGTACGCGGAGGTGCTGTGCAAGAACTCGTATGTGGGGCGGACGTTCATCCAGCCGTCGACGAAGAAGAGGAGGTTGGGAGTGTCGATGAAGTTTGGAGTGCTGGAACACAACGTGCGAGGCAAGAGGATCGTGCTGGTGGATGACTCCATCGTGCGAGGCAACACCATGGCACCCATCATCAGACTGCTGAAGGGCAGGGGTGCCCTCGAGGTGGGTTGATGGTGGTTTGTCACTTCAACGGTCTAGTAGGGTTAGCGTTGACCACTTGGTAGCTGGAAGGGTGTTTGGATGTGTTGGATAGGTTGGCATTGGTGCATTTTGTGCATTGCATTGCATTGAATTGCATTGCATATTGCTGTATTGAACTGCATTCCATAATGGTGCACTGCATAGCATTGCAGAGTAAGGTTGATCACTCACAGGTGCACATTCGCATCGCCTCGCCGCCCATCAGACACCCCTGCTACATGGGCATCAACATCCCCACCAAGCAAGAACTCATCGCCAACCTCTACAGCCTTGAGGCTCTCGAGCAACACATGGGTCTGTCCTCCAGCCTTCATCATTACCACAATAATCATCAGTTCAATAACAATAATAATAATAACAACAACAACCAATAATAATAATACTACTACTAATAATAATAATAGTAACTAATCTTCAAAGCGCCAATGCAAGCGACTGAAGTGTCATTGAGGTGGTGGCATGGTTGGTCTGGCATATAAGCCGATAAGACCTGTTCGTGAGTTGCAGCTGTTGCCACTCAAGCACCACCACCTGGCCCACTCTTCAGGAGCTGACAGCATCCGCTATATCAGTGTGGAAGGCCTGGAGGCTTCAGTGGGGGAGGGGGCCAAGGACAGCGATGGAGGCTACTGCACTGCATGCCTCACTGGAAAGTACCCTCTGGAGCTCCAGTGGTGATGCAGTGGTGATGCAGTGGTGATGCAGTGGTGGTGTGGTGATGGTGCAAATAAGTTTCTGGTGTTTCTGATTGTGCAATGTTCTGGCACTGAAGGTGGTGGATGAGTAATCCACTGTGCAATGGTCTTGAAGTTGACGCCACCTCCATAACACTCCTTATGCGTTACTGTTGTGTCGCTGCTTAGAGTAGTTTAAGCTTGTAATGTAACGTCGCGATAGGAGGAACATTTGTGGTGGAAACCTTCACATCAGCTTCCAATCCTCCTACTCACTCAACTTTGTACCTAATCTCCGCCTCCAAGCATCATCACCCGTTACAATAGGTTAACTGTGGGACATTATATCGCCTTCTTTGTACTTTTACTCAAAACATTTATAACGGCACAAGCATCTACATAGCGACTCAGGTGTGCGCGCACAACGTCACAGAACCTTCTTGTGCCATTTGTAAGGCTGGCAGCGTTTACGGACCCACTCAGGTATTCAGCGAGGTGTGGCACTCCAGTTGAAACTGTTGACTTTTCTACCTCTTGTCTTGTAAATACACTTCTCACCTCTGCCACACGACATTTCTCATCCTTCTTTACGCTCAATAAACTCACGAGACGAAGGTTCATAACATCTCCAATGATTTTATTGTGTAATCTTCAGACCGCAATCAAAGTACATTCATAACATTATCATCTTTTGCCTACAGAGGTTCGTAATACTAGCAAGTTAAGGACTACAAGTGTTATGCGCTCAATCGACTGCCCTCGCAACCACGGTGCCTTCGAGACACCGACCTCAATGAAAGAACCACAAAATAACAACAATTCGCTAAAAATGCTTGCAAGGTATCCTAGCGACAAGTCGGTGTTGTAGATAGCTTATAAAACAGATACCAAAGGGCAAAGCGCCAGGACGCTCAAGGGTGAAACGGAAAGGCCACTCTGCAAGTGTGTTCAATGACGTCAGCGAGGAAGCCACCAGAGACAAGTTGCAGTTGTCGAAGGAGGCATGAAGTGGAAAGGAGGGCTGAAGTGGTTTCGTTGTGCAAAAAATTTAAAAATAAACATCATACTTCGTGTGCAAAAATCGATAAAAAGTCGAAAGAATTACGAAGGAGTGTGAAATGTCAGCGTAATATGGAGCGTTACCACGCGTGTTTAAAATATAAAAATTGTGTTGGATGTTGAGGACCCCATGGAAACACTGGCACCATGGCAACAGTGAGCCATGCTGCAAGGTACTCCCAGAGCAAGTTGATCAATTTTGAAGATGAAGGAGCAGTTGAAGGCGCTTGGTGGCCTTAACTGCTGTTAATAAGAATGGCCGCTCATCGTTAAAGCCTTCAACACGCGTGCAATTTAATATGAAATTCCATGATATACAGAAAATAAGTTAAGAGAAAGGACATGTTTTGAAAGATCATGTACATGAGATGGATGGATGGAAGGATAATTGCACGTTAAATGGATGAAAACTTATTATGAAATCAACTTTTATGAATAAAAATAGGGAAAGACAACCACCCTTGCAGCTCCATCATATATCAATGTAACTTATTATTAAGTTATTATTGCGATATGTACAACTGTATATACAAATACAACATAATTTGGCAAACAATTGTGTACTGCTACAAAACAAGACCCTCGTTGGAGGGACTGAGTTCTGAAAATATTTGTTGGTTTGCCTTGATGAATCGTGGCCGGGGCTTGAGAACCCCTGCCAGTCCCTCATTCGTCTCCTCCTCCACCTCCTCCAGAATCCTGCTCGGAGAGGTGCAGCGAGGAGTGGTGCCTCGGGAAAAGCGAAATGAGAAACTTCTTGTGGGACTGGTGTTGGGAGTGGTTCTGCCACTCATCAGAGGGGTGGGCGGCAATGATTGGTAATAGTTTGGAAGCCATAAAGAAGACTGCTCTGCAGTTTCTTCTTCATCAGCATTGTTGCTCGACCATGTGCGACTATTGGGCATTCTGTAGTAGCGACTGCGTGGACGAGTGACTGACTTGTAGAGGTTGGCTTTCATTACCTCTGTGGTGATCTTGTGACTTCGAGCATCTTCCTGCAATGACATCATCTTCGCAGGATCTAGAAGGTTCTGCATTGATCCTAGAAATTAAAAAAAAAAACATATTAAATAATATTTTTCACATAAATAAAAATTTATCTAATTTAAAACATTTTGATTGACTTTGGAATGAAATGAAAAATAATTGTTTAAAATTGAAAAAAATTATGTTTTAAAATATATTCATGAAAAATATTTATTTTCTAGATAATTAAAATAGTTTAAAATTTAGTTAAAAAGTAAGTATAGAAAACCACTATAAAAACTTAAAGCATTAGTGAAAATCTCTAAACGATTAAAAATATAAAATATAATCTAATCCAGAACTAAAGAACAAACTTTAAAGAAGACGAAATGAACACAATTTAACCTGTTAGAGAAGCAACGCTGCTATTCGATCCGGCCCATTCCTTTACAGTGCTCAAGGTGGATGTCAATTTGAAGCGACTCTGTCTCATCATAGGCCTCAAGTACCCAGACCATCCCGTTTGACCACTCTGTTGTCTTGACATCAAGCGGCCGTTTCTCAAAAAAGTTAAACTTCGTTTCAAGATGGAATCCAAAAGTATTTATTGATAAAAGTAATAAAAATGTGTATAAAGTTTTTAAGTGTTGTTCCTTTCTTCAATTTGAGTAAAATTACTTCAGAATCGTCGGGATAAGGTTTGGCAAAAGCACTAAACAAAATACGATTGAACTATGTCAAGATGGTGGTTAAGTCGAAAAAATTTATTAATTAAAAATTGATTTGATTTAAAATTATTTATTGTAAAACAATTTTAAAATTTATTTAAAACAAAAATAAATAACTGTTCACTAAATGAAACTTATAAGCCTATACAAGCATCAGGAACTTCCTTCAGGAGTATATAAAAGGTTCCTCGGAGCCTGACATTTTTCAGTCTGTTGTTGTTTTTGGCTTTTACTCTATAATGTTGCTCTTACTGTTACTTTTTGATATTGTAATAAAAATACACACCAATTCAGTTTTAGTTCATAATGAAGAAATAAATCCTGAGTTTTCAATGTTAATTGTTGATCGGATTAACAAAAAATTTATCGTGGCTGGAACGAATAGACTTTTTATGTTCGATAGTCTTCTACAACGTTTGCAAACGGTTTCAACAGGTCCCATGGTAGTCAACTGTAATGCTAGTAATTATAACGACGAGAAAAACATATGTGGAATAAAAAACAATTACCCAAGAGTGTTAGCAATTTTGCCTCACAATCAACAACTTCTCTTCTGTGGCACCGTCAACGATGGGTTGTGTTCTTTGCACATTTTGAATAACATGAACAAGTGGGAGTACTTCAACGAAAACAATGAGTTGAATTACTTGGGGAATAATTCAAATGCGGTTGTAGCAACTTTGGGTGAGTCGTTGTATGTGGCCAAAAGACACGATGATGGCGGTGGTGGTAGGTTACCAGCCTTGTCTCATCTCGAACTGGACGTTCATTCAAAAATGTTTGATTTGAAATTTAAACACAATGAGCCATTGAGACACTCTTATTTGAAATTCAGTTCAAAATACGAAAATAATTACATCGTGAATTACATAGGGAGTTTCAAGCATGGAAAGTTCATATACTTTTTGACAGTCCAGAGAGAGTATGTAAACTCAAGGAAGTACCACAGCAAGCTGGTGCGGTGGTGCCAGGGAGACTCAAATTTCACTTCGTACACAGAACTTGCACTGTCATGCGTCTTTAAGCCCCCAAGACGCAAACAACAGCAAGTTTTCAACATTGCCCAATCAATGTTCTTCTTCAGACAAGAGCAGGGCCACAGTTCACTGCATGTGGCAATGCTGCATGGAAGGGCACCAGGGAAAGTGACATCAGGATCCTCAGTGGTCTGTTCGTACGACATGCACAAAGTGGAGGACCGCTTCATCGCAGCCCAGAGGGACTGCCACTCAGGAAAGGGGGAGCTCATGGCGTGGGTGCATGAGCAGAAACCACGATGCCAGTTCAATGTTTGTTCCATTCTTGGGCTCAACAAAAATATTTAAAATTCTCTGATAAACTAATCATTTTCGAAGCGCCAGAGCGAGCTGTTGCAGTGTCCAAAATCAAATTCAAGCTAAAATAGATGATTTGTCATTGCTCAAGCACAACCCATAGTTGTAAGGTCATTCCATGAAAGCTCATTTTGTTCACTACTAACCTCTTGATCCACATGGGTGGAGTTACTCAATGCCTTAATGCATCAGTGCAGTTCGAAATTTCATGGCAGTGCTTCTCTTCCACTCTTTTCTGCTAGCAAGAGAACAACAACAACCCACAGGAAAGACTGGCGCATGAGAGCAGGAGGCAGGACTTTTGTGGCTCACGTCTCAACAAGGGGGTCAAGAGCCGCTTTCCTCTCAACTCCCATGCATCCCTCCACCTGCCCAATCGCCTCATCAGCCACCTCACCATCACCTCCATCAGGAACCTCACTGTCGCCATCCTCAAAACGCATGCAAACCTCCTCATGATGGTGAGTGATCTCTGTGCAATGAAGTAGTTGAATAACCCATTGAGTCTCTCTACCACGTCCTCTGCTCATAAAATTGTGGCAGTAGTAGCAGTAGTAGTAGTTGTAGTAGTAGTAGTAGTAGTAGTAGTAGTAGTAGTAGTAGTAGTAGTAGTAGTAGTAGTAGTAGTAGTAGTAGTAGTAATAGTAGTAGTAGTAGTAGTAGTAGTAGTAGTAGTAGTAGTAGTAGTAGTAGTAGTAGTAGTAGTAGTAGTAGTAGTAGTAGTAGTAGTAGTAGTAGTAGTAGTAGTAGTAGTAGTAGTAGTAGTAGTAGTAGTAGTAGTAGTAGTAGTAGTAGTAGTAGTAGTAGTAGTAGTAGTAGTAGTAGTAGTAGTAGTAGTAGTAGTAGTAGTAGTAGTAGTAGTAGTAGTAGTAGTAGTAGTAGCAGCAGCAGCAGTTATTAGCGGATGTTGAAATTACCTTCACTTCCACGTCTATACTCCTTCATACGCTGCTTCTTATAAGCTCCATACATGCTCCATAGTAAAGCCGATAATTGTTACGTTAGTGAAGATGGATGCCTTATATGAGGTTGTTGTCAGAAGTGTTGTTGAGGAAGAACCTTGAAGTGACTTTGAAGGAGTTGTGAATACGAAGTTCACAAGCATCACTGGCTGTCTGCAACCAGGTGCAAGTGTGAGTGATGTGGCGATGACGTGTGATAAGACAAAAATCAAGGGTGGTAGTGCCTCTGTTGATAGTGGTGATGATGCTGATGCTGGTGGTGGTGGTGGTGGTGGTGGTGATGATGATGATGATGATGATGATGATGATGATGATGATGATGATGATGATGATGATGATGATGATGATGATGATGATGGGGATGATGATGATGATGAGGAGGATGAAGATGAGGATGACGGTGGTGGTGATAAGGAGGAAGAAAGGGGGAGAAAAAAGGAAGAGGTGATGATACTAATGATGGCACACTTCGTAAATTTCTTGTGTAATTATCTCCAGTGCACGTCAGTTATCAATAACGACGCCCTACACAACACCTCTCTTCAACATGTACCATCCACTATGTATTTTTAATTAGTATTATTATTACTATTATGATTATGATGATGATGAAGATTACTATTATTATTATTATTTTTATTATTATTATTATTATTATTATTATTGTTATTATTTTATTATTATTATTATTATTATTATTATTATTATTATTATTATTATTATTATTATTATTATTATTATTATTATTATTATTATTATTATTATTATTATTATTATTATTATTATTATTATCATTATCATTATTATTATTATTATTATTGTTATTGTTTTCATTTATATTATCATTATTTAAAAAAAAAATTATTATTATCATTGAAATAATTAGTCTTTGTGTTTTTTATCACTTCCCCTGAAGAACTCCTTCCATCTCACCCTCACCACGCACCCAAACAAATGCACGCGTTCTCAAGCATGCTGGCAACGTTGAAACTCAACCCCTCAAGGTTGCAAACAACATCCTCCCACACCATCCATCCTGGCACTCTCAATAAAACCTTTTATTGTTCTCAAGCCGCTCTCAAAACGCGTGGGAACTTTCTGCTGGCAACAACTTTGGCGCTAACTCACACGTTGCCAACTTTCAAAACCTTCCTGTCACGCTACCATCTCTGCGCCATCACCCCATCTCCACCATCACCACCTCCGCACTATCACCACCTCTGCACCATCACTCCATCTGCACCATCACCACCTCCGCACCATCACCACCTCTGCACCATCACTCCATCTGCACCATCACCATGTTTGCACCACAGTTGTATCTATGCTACCTTACTTACGCAATAATGATCATACCCACGTATTCTTTGTATCACAGTGTGTTTCAGTATGAACCCCGTAAAGTTAACATGGTCATGTTAACTTATCTTCTTTCTATATATACGCACTGATTATATTTGAACTGCTGGGAGTGGAACTGCAATTAGGTGATTATGATGAAGAAGAAGTAGCATGTCAGGCGAATGTAGCGGCAGTCATGAAGGGCACCCTTGATGACGTGTGGCCCCCCACAGAGGCATCAACGTGTCCTCCATCAACAAGCCATTCAATGCCTGTGCTCTTGTTTCCATGTCAGCTGTTCTGTCACAAGTGTTATCTGTACGTGTTGTTTCCATGTCAGCTGTTCTGTCACAAGTGTTATCTGTACGGGTTTTTGTTCATGTCAATTTGTGCTCGCCTCGTGCATGAGTTGTGCGCATGTGTGCGTCTTGTGCATGAATAGTGCACATGTGTGCATGCATTGTACACTTATGTGCATGCATTGTACACTTATGAGCATGCACCATTCAAAAACAACTTATTGACGCCAGAATACGCACACCACGACCATAATATCAACAGCGATAGCAGCAACTACAACAGTGATAGTAGCAACTACAACAGCAGCAACGACGTTCATTACTTTCCACAGGCGGTCTTGAAAGCAGATGAGCAGGCCTACTTCACTTACAACCTCAACTCTTCAAGGCCCGTCAAAGCAGCCCATGATGACGTCAAATTTACGACAGTTGCTGATGAAGAAGGTGGAGGAGGAAGTGGAGGAGAAGGTGGAAGAGGAGGAGGAAGAGGAGGAGGAGGAGGAGGAGGGAGGGGTGCAGAAGGTTACAACACTGGGGTGGTGGTGGATGGAGAGCACGTGTTTGTCATCTCTTCTGACCAGGTGCGCGCGTGTGTGTGTGTGTGTGTGTGTGTGTGTGTGTGTGTGTGTGTGTGTGTGTGTGTGTGTGTGTGTCTGTGTGTGTGTTCTTGTGCGTGTGCTAGTGTGTATGTTTGTGCTTTTGTGTGCGTGTACACAAGCATGCTTGTGAGTATGTTTCATATGCTCATGCACATGCAGAGTGCAAACTTGGATAAGTAATCCTTGTAGATAGGCTCGATAATTCAGCCCACAAGGGACCCGCTCGAGGCATGCGTCTTTCTTGGAAAATTAGTTTTTTGTTTACAGAACAGAGTGTCAATTTGTTGTTGCTTCTGCTTCGCATTAGAATCCTCAAATTGCAACCACGTGTTCGACCGCTTCCTGCCTCCAGACAGCCCATCTCTGCATGCGTTCCACTCGCAACCACCGCTTCTCTGCTTGCATGCATTCTCCATGCAAGTGCAATCATCTCCTCGCATGCATTCTCCATGCAAGTGCAATCATCTCCTCGCATGCATTCTCCATGCAAGTGCAATCATCTCCTCGCATGCATTCTCCATGCAAGTGCAATCATCTCCTCGCATGCATTCATCATGCAAGTGAAATCATCTGCTTGCATGCGTTTACCATGCAAGTGCAATCATCTCCTTGCATGCATTCATCATGTTAATGCAATCATCTCCTTGCATGCATTTACCATGCAAGTGCAATCATCTCCTTGCATGCATTCATCATGTTAATGCAATCATCTCCTTGCATGCATTCACCTTGATTCTCCAATCATACTTCTCCGTGAGCATTCGAAAAGATGAGAATGCGAGGAGTCTACACTAATCACTCACCTCCTGCTCACAAACACCATCAACCCATCCATCCATCTTCCTCCTTTGTTTTATATTGCAACCACATGTAGCACGCATGTGTACCCTAGTGGGGTTTGTTTTTATATGTCTCTTCGTCTGTCTTCATGCGTGTGTCTTCGTTTGTTTCAGTGTGTGTGCCTCTTTAAAAGCGATTTTAGGGCTTGGAGGACATTTGAAGGCGATGTGCATGGTGTGGTGTCGTAAATTTGACGCAACAAAGCATTGGTAGAAGTATAACTTATTCTCGAATGTTCCTTTTGATGGTGGTGATGGTGATGGTGGTTATGGTGGGGATGATGGTGATGGTGGTGATGATGGCGATGGTGAAGTGGTGGTGATGATGGGGATGGTGGCGATGGTGAAGTGGTGGTGATGATGGTGATGGTGGCGATGGTGGTGAACATTTGAGGAGGTTTGGTGAGTAGTAGCGTAGCTTTCAGAGATGCCACTCGACTATATTCATCCTCCATGCCTCATCTTCCATCCTCCATGCCTCATCTCCTTCCATCCTCCATGCCTCATCTTCTTCCATCCTCCATGCCTCATCTTCCATCCTCCATGCCTCATCTCCTTCCATCCTCCATGCCTCATCTTCTTCCATCCTCCATGCCTCATCTTCCATCCTCCATGCCTCATCTCCTTCCATCCTCCATGCCTCATCTCCTTCCATTCTCCATGCCTCATCTTCTTCCATCCTCCATGCCTCATCTTCCATCCTCCATGCCTCATCTCCTTCCATCCTCCATGCCTCATCTCCTTCCATCCTCCATGCCTCATCATCTTCCATCCTCCATGCCTCATCTTCTTCCATCCTCCATGCCTCATCATCTTCCATCCTCCATGCCTCATCTCCTTCCATTCTCCATGCCTCATCTCCTTCCATCCTCCATGCCTCATCTCCTTCCATCCTCCATGCCTCATCTTCTTCCATCCTCCATGCCTCATCTTCTTCCATCCTCCATACCTCATCTCCTTCCATCCTCCATGCCTCATCTTCTTCCATCCTCCATGCCTCATCTTCTTCCATCCTCCATGCCTCATCTTCTTCCATCCTCCATGCCTCATCTCCTTCCATCCTCCATGCCTCATCTCCTTCCATCCTCCATGCCTCATCTTCTTCCATCCTCCATGCCTCCTCTCCTTCCATCCTCCATGCCTCATCTCCTTCCATCCTCCATGCCTCATCTCCTTCCATCCTCCATGCCTCCTCTTTGTTCCACGTCTGCAGCTAATTGCTATTGATTGACGAGGGGTGGAAGTTGAGGGAAATGTTTTTTTAATGGAAAAAAAAACAAAAGTGGAAATAGAAAAAAAATAATTTTTTTTTTTTTTTAAACATTGAATAATATCGATTTATTAAAAATAATTTTAACGAAAGAAAAATAATAAAGAGAAAAATGAAATAATAAAATTTAAAAGTGAAATATAAATTTTTTAAAATGAGAAAAAAAATTATTTAAAATAAAATAAAAATATTTTGAAAATAATAATAATAATATTTGACATTAAAATAATAATATTGGGAAATAATAATAATATTGGGAAATAATAATAACATTGGAAAATAATAATAATAATATTGGAAAATAATATTAATAATATTGGAAAATAAGACAAAAGGCAGTTGAAATATGATCAAGAGAATAGATGGAACGATACTAGGCGCTAGTCAGTGACCACACCACTGCAGTTGACCAGAGTGCCTCTGGACACGTGTGGCCTGTACAAACACTGCGCCAAGTGCGTCGAAGGTCGAAACCCCAACGGGTGTGGCTGGTGTGGCGACCACTGCTCCACCCAGGCCCAGTGTTCTTCCCTGTGGCAGCCAAACGCCTGCTCGCCCGTTATCTACTCCGTGAGTCGCTGGTTGCCATTCTTCTTCATTTCGCTTTTCTTTTCTTCCATCTTTCACCCACCCCTTCAACTGCCCACCCACTCAACTACCCACCCACTCAACTACCCATCCACTCAACTATCCACTCACTCAACCACCCACCCACTCAACTACCCACCCACTCAACTACCCACCCACTCAACTACCCACCCACTCAACTACCCACTCACTCAACTACCCACCCACTCAACCACCCGCCCACCCACTCAACGGCCCACCCACACCAGTTCACCCCCAAGAGAGGACCTATCACGGGCAACACCCTCTTGCAACTGCATGGCGACAACTTAGGACAGCCCTCTGCCACCACCCGGGCTGAGGTCTCCATCGGCTCTTCTCCCTGCTCCATCAAGCACCGCAGCCACAACTAGTACGCCTTCCCTCAACATTGCGCATGGCGCTGTATGAATGTCCCGGTCTCAGTGCCCTGTTGTCAACTCTTCTCTCGCTTTTATGATTTCATCTTTTTTCACCTTTCAATACTGATTACTCTCAAAAGTTCAATCATTCCATGCTTCACTTTGACAATTCTTCCACTGGCTTCTCCATCCCTTCATAACATCGCCACCATCATCAGCAACTCTACCCACCACCACCACCAGCAACTCCACCCACCACCACCATCAGCAACTCCACCCACCACCACCATCAGCAACTCCACCCACCACCCAGCATAGAGTGCAGGACGAGCGAGCAAAGGGGCGTCCACAGGGGACGTGTGGTGGTGACGGTGGAGGACTTTGCAGCAGACAACATCGTCAACATCAGCGGCTCTCACACCACCCAGCAGTACTTCACTTTCACCGTCAGCCTTCTACGCTTTTGCCTCAACTATGCTGTATTCGTGTGTGTGTGCGTGTGTGTGTGTGTGCGTGTGTGTGGGTTTGTGTGTGTGTGTGTGTGTGTGTGTGTGTGTGTGTGTGTGTGTGTGTGTGTGTGTGTGTGTGTGTGTGTGTGTGTGTGTGTGTGTGTGTGTGTGTGTGTGTGTGTGCGTGCGTGTGTGCGTTTGCGTGCATTTGAACTGTGAAACCACCCACGCACCAGCATGCAAGGGTGGTCAGGGTGGTTCCGAGGGAGGGCGTGGCATCGGGAGGTACTGTGGTGCGTCTAATGGGCAACGATCTCAACATCGGCTCCTCCTCCGAGGTGGCTGTTGGAGAAAAGTTGTGTGCTGTGCTCAAGTAAGGGCTTGTTGTTGTGTTTCAGTTGGGCTGGTTGGTTTGCTGTTGGTCGGAAGGGATGAGAGAGTGGGGTGGGAGGGATAGAAGTAGGTGTGGAGCGAGTGATGGTCCTTCTTCCTTGCCTGATTCAACGACAACACCCACCACAGCCACTCCAACAGCGAGATCTCATGCCTCTCTCCACCTCTCCACCATGACTCCACCCCACACCTTCCACCACTCCGCCTGCCTCAACGCCGAGCCCTCAGGCTTTTCATTGACGGTGCAGTCAGCTGCCACCTGTCCTTCACCTACCTGCCGGACCCCTCCTTCCATTACCTTCATCCTCCTTCTTCCATCCTCAGGTCCGTCTGTCTCACTTCCCTGCTGCTGTTGTCGTCGTTGTTGTTTGTATTGTTGTCGTTTTTGTTGTTTTTTTGTCATTGTTGTTGTTGTTGTTTGCGTTGTTGCCGTTGTCATTGTTGTTGGTGTTGTTGTTGGTTTATTATGTTACAATGATTCTGTCGGCCATAAAATCTGCTCTTCCTTCTTCTCCCCCGTTGCAATGCAATATATGTTCAAGGCACAGTATCACAACACAATATCTGCTTCAAGCTGTGGTACCTTGCGGTGCAATGAAGTCTTGTGTCTTACCACAGTACCATATGCTAAGCAGTCACGAGGAGTTGATTAGCGAGTCGGTATTTGAATGGCGTTTCCTCAATGCTTGAGATCAAAGAAGTGACTGCGGGTGCTAGCGAAGATGGCCTATCGAAGTGTTTGTTCGCTGCCTGTTCTTTCACGTGTTCAGTGTTCTCTTGAAGGACATACTGAGTCTTTCCACCGGCTTACGTGGAAGTTAACTTGAAATAATAGTTTCATAAGTTCTGAGCAGAAAGCCATTCACACGGCCGTTTTTTTCCTCCATTGTATTCTTCCTCATTATCTGCTTCTCATGCCAGCTGAAGCTATTTTGTTATGATTGCCTCCGAGACCTTTAATCCTCCTCCACAACCTCTCCACATCAACGCCTTCTCAACTTTACGCCTTTACTGCCTTCCGAGCACTCCTCAGACATCACCAGCATCCCGATGCTTTATCATCTATTTGTGTGCAGACACTTCTACCTTTCCACACTTCTTTCCTTCCATCGCCCACACCCATCTCCCACCACTTCCTCCTTTGCAACAACGCCTTGCAACTTCTCACGACACACCACTACTGCTCTCGTTAAAGCAATTTCATAGCGCCTTCCACGCAGGCATTAAACTCGCCGCTGTGCTGCTTGATGACTAAGCCACACCAACACTACGTCTGTTGTTCACTTGAATTGCTGTTGTTTAAAACTCAAACTTGCTTTAGCCGGAATCGAACCCTGAGTGGAAAGGTCACGGACTTCTCGGTTCTAAACCATTCATCGTACCAGCTAATCCACCCAACTTCCCAACCTCACTCATCCACATCGACCACGTCCTCCCAAACAGCGGAGGCACGAACATCAACATCGCAGGCAGTAACCTTCACCTGCTGCAACACATCTCCATCTGCGTGTCCTTCTACGAAGAAGCAGTAGGAGGAGGAGGAGGAGGAGGAGGAGGAGGAGGAAGAGGAGGAGGAGGAGGAGGAGGAGGAGGAGGAGGAGGAGGAGGAGGAGGAGGAGGAGGAGGAGGAGGAGGAAGAGGAAGAGGAGGAGGAGGAAAAAAGAAGAGAGGGAGCGATAGTTACGGTGGTGATGGTGGTGATGGTGGTGAAGGGAGTGTTGTGGAAGGCAGCGCTGAGAAGTCAATGGTGTGTTCTCCCGCTTGCACACACGTTTCAAGAGGTGGGCGTCAGAGTGCAATGAAACTACGCACACACACACACACACACACACACACACACACACACACACACACACACACACACACACACACACACACACTCACATCGACACGTCCCAAGCAACTTTAGTCTCAACGAATGAACCTCTTCTCTCCACATCAGTCGAACAGGAGCCTCAGGCTGTGAACAAGAGAGGTTCAAGGAAGCCCGCTAATGATGTAGACAAAGAAGAGAGAGATGATGATGAAGAAGAAGAGGATGGTGATGAAGAAGACGAAGAAGAGGATGGTGATGAGGAAGAAGAAGAAGGGGATGGTATGTGGAGGGAGACATCTTTGGTGTGTCAGTCTCCCAGCCTCAGAGACCTCAAACTCACTGGTGAGTCTGCATGGAATGTTGCGTGGAGTGTTGCGTGGAGTGTTGCGTGGAGTGTTGCGTGGAGTGTTGCATGGAGTGTTGCATGGAGTGTTGCGTGGAGTGTTGCCTCGTTAGGATGGGACTGACGTATGACCACTCGAGCACAGACGGGGTGGCAGCGAGGCGTGTGCACGTGCAGCACAACGGCGTGCTGATGGAGGCCTGGAAGACACCAAGCAGCATCTCCTTCACCCCTGACCCCTCCTTCCACTCCCTCGATGTGCCCTCTCACCGCTCTGACGTCATCGTCTTCAAGGTCTGCTTCAACTACCTTTCGCTCACACACACACACACACACACACACACATACACAGGGACAGCGCTTGAACACGTCGGCAAGCATGCGGGACTACAAGGTGTGGGTGAACAATGGCACTTGTGACGTCACTGCTCTCAACTCCTCGCACCTGACATGCAAGCTGCCTCGCTTCTCTTCCTTCCACCACCCTCAGGTTGTGAGTCCATCGGAGACTGAGGCCTCAATGTTGATTCTCATTCCACTCTTTCCTCCCCCTCACCTTCCTCCCTCTCACCTTCCTCCCCCTCACCTTCCTCCCCCTCACCTTCCTCCCCCTCACCTTCCTTCCCCTCACCTTCCTCCCTCTCACCTTCCTCCCCCTCACCTTCCTCCCCCTCACCTTCCTCCCCCTCACCTTCCTCCCTCTCACCTTCCTCCCCCTCACCTTCCTCCCCCTCACCTTCCTCCCCCTCACCTTCCTCCCTCTCACCTTCCTCCCCCTCACCTTCCTCCCCCTCACCTTCCTCCCTCTCACCTTCCTCCCCCTCACCTTCCTCCCCCTCACCTTCCTCCCCCTCACCTTCCTCCCCTTCACCTTCCTCCCCCTCACCTTCCTCCCTCTCACCTTCCTCCCTCTCACCTTCCTCCCCCTCACCTTCCTCCCCCTCACCTTCCTCCCCCTCACCTTCCTCCCCTTCACCTTCCTCCCCCTCACCTTCCTCCCTCTCACCTTCCTCCCTCTCACCTTCCTCCCCCTCACCTTCCTCCCCCTCACCTTCCTCCCCCTCACCTTCCTCCCCTTCACCTTCCTCCCCCTCACCTTCCTCCCTCTCACCTTCCTCCCTCTCACCTTCCTCCCCCTCACCTTCCTCCCCCTCACCTTCCTCCCCCTCACCTTCCTCCCCCTCACCTTCCTCCCCCTCACCTTCCTCCCCTTCACCTTCCTCCCCCTCACCTTCCTCCCTCTCACCTTCCTCCCTCTCACCTTCCTCCCCCTCACCTTCCTCCCTCTCACCTTCCTCCCTCTCACCTTCTTCGCCCTCACCTTCCTCCCCTTCACCTTCCTCCCTCCCCCCTTCTTCCTCCAAGCTGGTGCAGGTCACAGTGGGCAACCTGGTCTTCAGCAATGAAGATGACTTGCAGAGGGGAGTGTCCTATCATCACTCTCACCCCCTTCCCTCTCCCACCTTCTCTTACCCAGGCACCTTCTGGCTCTTCATCGTCACCTTCATCACCCTTCCTTCCGCCACCTGCCTCATCTTCTCCCTCTGGTTGCGTCACTTTCCTCCTTCCTCTTCCTCTTCTTCTTCCTCTTCCAAGTCCCATGCCTTCCGCACCATTCAGAACCACTTCTACGCAAGCACCCACACTCGTGAGTGCCACTCTTCGACTCCATGCCCGCACAATCTTCCCATCTACCTACCTAACCAACCACCACCCACTACTCAACCACCACCCACTACCCAACCACCGCCCACTACCCAACCACCACCACCACACTACAACAACACATCACCACACTACCACACCACTCCATTACCACGCCACACCACACCATCACTACATTACACCACACTACCACACCACGCCACACCAGTTCACAGTTCCACGCAAGAGAACACCACGCTGATGACAAGCAGCACTATCACTGGAGTTACTGAACTCGAAGGCAACAACAACACCAGCATTAACAACAGCAACAACAACGCTAGCATCAACAGCAACAACAACACTAGCATCAACAGCAACAACAACAGCAGCAGCAGCAGCGGTATTGGCAGCAGTGGCAGCAGCGACCCGTTGTGCATAGAGAGATCTGTGGCAGTTTTGAGTGACTTGGGTCTGCTGATCGATGCCCGCAAACTCTCCATCCTCGAACTTGTCGGACAAGGTGGTGTGGTGTGGTGTGGTGTGGTGTGGTGGGTTGTGGTGTGGTGTGGTGTGGTGAGGTATGGTGTGGTGTGGTGTGGTGTGGTGTGGTGTGGTGTGGTGTGGTGTGGTGTGGTGGGGTGTAGTGTGGTGTGGTGAGGTATGGTGTGATGTGGTGTGGTGTGGTGTGGTATGGTGTGGTGAGGTGTGGTGTGGGTGATTGTGACTGTGGTGGTGGTGGAAATGTTGGTGACGGTGACAGTGGTGGGACTGATGATAGAGGGCAGGCCACAACAAGTACAGCTCAGCAACCATGGCAACCACCACCATCGACTCAGGCAACTTTGGCAGCGTGTACAGAGGCCTTTTGCGCACAGGAGTTGCCAGTGGCGACAGACAGGTGGCTGTCAAAACCCTTCGTTCTGGTGGGTCAGGTGGTGGTGTTGTTTGCTTTTTGTCATTTTCTTCCTCTTCTTCACCGCTACTACCACGACTGTCGCCACCACCACCAACACCACCACTAACACCACTACCACCACCACTAACACCACTACCACCACCACTAACACCACTTCCACCACTGCCACCACCACCGCAGAAGGGGACCACAGGGACTGCAGCAAGTTCCTGCAGGAGGCCATCCGCATGAACGGCTTCAACCACCCTCACATCCTCAGCATCATCGGCATCGTCATCAACACCACCAAGTCACCATCCTCCTCTTCCTCTTTCTCTTCTCCTTTCTCTTCCTTCTCCCTTCGAGCCACAAGAAATCGTAAACCTCCCAGCCACAACACGTCATCTGCCCTGAATAATAATAATAATGATAATAATGAAAATAATAATAATAATAATAATAATAATAATAATAATAATAATAATAACCGTCCTCCAGCAACTCTCTTATCACACCAACATGCTGTTTCTGAGTCCATCCACGCCCCACACCAGCACCCCTCACACCAGCACCCCCCACACCAGCACCCCCCACACCAGCACCCCCCACACCAGCACCCCCCACACCAGCACCCCCCACACCAGCACCCCCCACACCAGCACCCCCCACACCAGCACCCTCCGCACCAGCACCCCCCACACCAGCACCCCTCACACCAGCACCCCCCACACCAGCACCCCCCACACCAGCACCCTCCGCACCAGCACCCCCCACACCAGCACCCCTCACACCAGCACCTCTCACACCAGCACCCCCCACACCAGCACGCACCACACCAGCACCCCCCACACCAGCACCCCCCACACCAGCACGCACCACACAGGCATTTAGGGGCGGGACACTTCTCAACAAAGCAACGGGCACCCACTTGCGTCTTCCTCCACAAGCAACAACACACTCGTCTGCTAACAACATTGCCGCCTTCAACTCCTTCCTCTTCCTCTTCTTCCTCTCCTCCCTCCTCTTCCTCCTCTTCCTCTTCACCTTCTCATTTTTTTTCTTCCTCATTTTCTTCTTCTTTTTCGCCTCCTCCTCTTTCTTCTTCCATTCTCACTCCCATGTGTTCAACTACCACCATCTCTTCCTTCCCTCCCACCACAACCACCACCACCCTCCCTCTCTTCCCTCTTGTCGTGTTGCCTTTCATGAAGCATGGAGACCTCTTGACCTACCTCAGGAGTCCTCACAACGTAGTCCTTCTATGCTTTCTTATTATCGCCACACATTTATCTTTTCTATGCCCTCATTATCGCCACACACCTCACAACTTACCCTTTCTATGCCCTCTCATTATCGCCACACATGTCACAACTCATCCTATGCTCTTATTATCGTCACAACTTGCCACGTGTTTTTGTTATGGTCTTCTTGCTTGAGCGCCTCGACGCCACTGCAGAGGGCCGCCACGAAGGACTTGTTGCGCTTCGGCCTGCAGATCGCTGACGGCATGAACTACCTCGCGTCCCTCAAGTTCATCCACCGGGACCTCGCTGCCAGGAACTGCATGTGCGTGCATGGGTGCATGGATGCATGGGTACATGGATGCATGGGTACATGGATGCATGGGTACATGGATGCATGGGTACATGGATGCATGGGTGCATGGATGCATGGGTGCATGGATGCATGGGTACATGGATGCATGGGTGCATGGATGCATGGGTACATGGATGCACGGGTGCATGGATGCATGGGTGCATGGATGCATGGGTGCATGGATGCATGGGTACATGGATGCATGGGTACATGGATGCATGGGTACATGGATGCATGGGTGCATGGATGCATGGATGCGTGAATAGGTGCATGGATGCATGGGTGCATGGGTACATGGGTGCATGGATGCATGGGTGCTAGGGGCTCGTATGGGCAGTTGAATGGTTGAGTGGATTGAGGATGGGTGTTGATGGCAACAAGGCCCTTTTGAGGCTTCATGTTGCAAGCACTCGACGAGCGAGGACACCACCCTGGCAGGCTGGACGACGAGATGGTGGTGAAGGTGGCAGACTTTGGTTTGTCGAGAGACGTGTACGAGAAGGAGTACTACAGCTGTGGAGACCGCAAGGCCAAGCTGCCCGTCAAGTGGATGGCCCTGGAGAGCATCCAGCAAGGAGTCTTCAGCACCAAATCCGACGTGGTGCGTGCTGCTGCTTTTGCTGCTGTTTGTGATGATGAGGATAAGGATAATGGTGATGATGATGATGATGCTTGTGATGGTGATGATGATGATGATGATGGTGGTGGTGGTGCTGCTTGTGATGGTGATGAGGGTGCTGACCACGATGATGCCCAGTTGCTTGTTTTGGCGCTTTTAAAATAACATTTGTTATTATTCTCATCCATGTTGTTGTTGTGTTTCAAAACTCATGAGTGTTACCTCGGCAGTGGTCGTTCGGGGTGGTGTTGTGGGAGATGTTCTCGGGGGGCTTGAGTCCTTATGCCGAGGTGGACAGCTGGGACATCGGGAAGTTCCTCAAGCTCAACAGACGTCTGCCCCGACCACCTCTCTGCCCCCCCTCGCTGTTGGTGCTGGTGGATGATGGAAGGATGATGGGAGAATGATGGGAGGATGATGTGTGGATGATGGGTGGATGATTGGTGGATGATGGGTGGATGACAGGAGAAGGATGAGTGGATGACGGATAGCTATGAGCTCCATTTTGACAAAGGTAGTCGAGGCCACTTGAGATATGCTTCGAAGGCAATTTGCAGGTACGAGCTGATGCAGAGGTGCTGGAGCTTTGACCCCGCCCAGAGGCCCTCCTTCGCTCAGGTGCTGCAAGAGATGGCCAGTGTGATGCAGGAGGAGGCAGAGAAGCGTGCTTCCACTGAGGCGCAAGAGGAGGAGGCTGATGCGGTGGGAGGAGAAGAGGGAGGGGCAAAGGGGACTGCCTCGGACTGCTCCCTTCATCAACGCCTCCCAAGAAATGCCTACAGGCCAGTGCACGCTCTTGCCGTTGAACAACCTCACCAATCAGTGTCACAGCATAGGCAGGTGGGAATTGAAGGAGGTGAGACGAAGGCTGTTCGAAGTTCTGTCGACGATGGTAGCACAAGACCTCATGAAGACGAGGCAAGTACGAGATCTCATGAAGACGAGGCAAGTACGAGATCTCATGAAGACGAGGCAAGTACGAGATCTCATGAAGACGAGGCAAGTACGAAATCTCATGAAGACGAGGCAAGTACGAGATCTCATGAAGACGAGGCAAGTACGAGATCTCATGAAGACGAGGCAAGTACGAGATCTCATGAAGACGAGGCAAGTACGAGATCTCATGAAGACGAGGCAAGTACGAGATCTCATGAAGACGAGGCAAGTACGAGATCTCATGAAGACGAGGCAAGTACGAGATCTCATGAAGACGAGGCAAGTACGAGATCTCATGAAGACGAGGCAAGTACGAGGTCTCATGAAGACGAGGCAAGTACGAGATCTCATGAAGACGAGGAAAGCACAAGAGTTCAACTGGAAGAGGCTCTGTCTGACGAGAGGAGCAATGCCTTCGTAGTCACGAAGGCTTCCACGGATAAAGCATGCGAGGGTGTCGTTGAGAGTTGTGTGCATGAGTCAGGCACTGAGGAGCACTCTGTTGTGCCTCTTGAGCCTCTCTGATCCCTGCTCTTCTCCGTGCTTCTCACCCAATGCCAGTGCTGCCTTGGAAAGACTTTAGTGACTTATTAATCGAATTTGTGTTTCAACGCTATCATGGTTCTGAGATTTAGAATTTCGAAGGATATTTGGCATTTATTGATCCCATTCATTATATCTCCATCTCTAAACTTCCCTATCTGTGGCGTGGGGTGTCATCATTGATCTTGTTCAAAGTTGATTGATCGGTTCGAACGCCACAGTCAGCAGTTGAGTCGCCAATTGGAAATTATGTCAGCGTTCTAAAAGATATAAGTATTAAAACATTACATGACTGTTTTTGAAGTTCAAAATACTTTAATTTAGAATTTTTGAGCTTCAGTGAGCCCATGCAGCCGCACTAAAAGCACTGACTGAAAATATTTTTAATTATTCGATAATATTGTTAATTTTTGTCGTTTCATCGACCGATTTTGTTGTATTTTTGGAATTATAGTATCATGAACAAAAGATATGACTAAGTTTGTGAAAGTGACGAAAAAATGCCTAACTCTTCAATTTTTCTCCATATTTTGAAACGCTCTAAAGGTGGGTAATGTGAATCAATTGTTCATTTTCCATTTTAGCTTGTTGCCAGACTAGAAACTTACTACAAAGTCAACAACAACCCGGTCAGAGATGCAAAGTTGTAGCTCAGTTTGCGGTCTTTCGGGCGCCTAGTTACTGTGTGGCCGTTTTTTACTGCACTTGAGGTATGAGTTCTAAAAGCGGCAACTCAATTAAAGTACAGATGCCGTCCTAGAGTTTCTAGTCCTCTAGTAGCCCACACATATATACATATATATATTTCATATTAGATTAAACTAAGTTACACTTTTAATGGAAAGAAACAAAAAAATCAAGTTAACATTTTTTAGTTTTGAAAATCTCGACAATCAACATTTTTCACGATAAAGTTTGATGAATTGAATGACGAGGCAGCTTATGATGATGAGGTAAGGAGACCTTCGACAATAGTGGCCAACTCTGTTTTTTCGCTGCTAGTCAAAGAATTCACAATTCGTTCTCCTGAAGAAAAATTGATGCTTTTGTTGTAAATTTGATTAAAAAATCAAATCTTTTTATAAAACTATTTATTTTTGCAATTTAAAGTTTTTACGCGAAAATTTTCGGAAAATTGGAAAATTGGTTTCAAGGATATACTTTCCATTGTTTTCATTTTGAATGATAAATGACAGAATATGAACCCAGTTCGGAGAGTTGTTGAGGCTTGGGTCCAATACCTCGGAGGAACCTCGCACCAGCCTGAACTGCAGGGGCTCTAGCTGGTTCAGGCAACGATTGAAGCCTGCCAATTTCAATTCAGCACGAATGTTTTTGATTTCAAATGTATTATGCAATGTGAGCAAGTTTTTGTGCAGTGTGAAATTCATTTTTGTGGAGTAAGGTTTTATAAATTGATTTTTCTAAATAAAATAAAATTTTAATAATTTTTTCTTAATTTTTATGTTTTTAATAAATAAAAATCCAACTTAGTTTGCAGTTTCTGTATGATGAAAGCCTTCCTGGCTTCCCAGGTTCCAGTCGAAGGGTACTCGTCACAGTAGACTGCCACGACACACAAGACGAGGAGTGCGAACAACAGCTTCATGGTGACTTGCCGAGAAGAAGGGGAGGAGAACTGGAAAGAAGTTGTTAATGAAAAGAATGCTTTTGATTGAAAACTCAAAATGAAAAATTCAAATAAAAACTGAGAGGGTAGATATGTCGAACCTGAGAGAGAAGGCGTGAAATGGTGCTTATGGCTGTTGCATGCCTTTATATAGCATTAGGAGGCGCCCTTTGCTCCTCGACGTTCGATTGTGGCGGTGTGAGGAGGACTTGTTATGAGCTCTATACATTAGTTAACATCAAGTTTGGAATATCAGATAAGCTGACAGCCCATTTTCCACGTGTTGAACACGAGTGTTTGCCTGGTTGTATGCCTGGTTGTGTGAAGAGGTTCAAACTTCACTGCAATCAGACCATAGTTTCAGTTAAACCTTTCTTAGGTCTGATATTTTCAAACTGAAATAACGAAAAGATCAAACAAACAGGAATATAAAGCAGTTAGCAGCCTTGTGAAAGAAATCAAAACAGAATTTTGATACAAAAGTCCATGAAAACACAAAAAAGACACGTTCTATTTGGGTTTGTCATTGGTGCTACAAAGTGCAACTTTTTCTGCTTGAGAGCTGAGAACGAGGCCTGAATCATCGGAATATGCAGGCAACCACACGACTCAAAGTCCAACATCGAAGAGCCAACAGAGTAACTGAGATTCATTTTTGAAAAACTAATTTAAATGAGAATAAATTAAATCGTTATCGGGAATCTATATAATGAAACAGCAGGTCTGGGAAGGAGAGGAGTGAGCAACTGGTGGGTGAAATAGACAAAACTGTGGAGCTAATATGTAAAAGACAAGGTTAATGTGTAGCGAACAATAGAATCGCATAGTTTCAAGTAGTACTAAAGAGTGAAAGAAAAGGTCAAATACCATGAAAATATAAAAAATGTTTTTTAACTTGGGAAAAATTTAAATGAAAAAATATTCAAAAAGATCTATCGAGGTCTTAATCTAATCTAATCTAATCTAATCTAATCTAATCTAATCTAATCTAATCTAATCTAATCAGATGATTTGTAGCGGGTCTTTTACCATTTTGTTAAGGAGCGCTCCCAGAGAAACGTTTTCACTTACTGGGGGCTTCTAGGTTGGCAAATGTGTAAATTTCAAATTAATCTTCCTGATTTCATCATTCAATCAGATCCATTTTGACGCTGAAAATAAAAAAAAAAGTGATAAAAAATAAAGTTGAAAAATATTGCTAAAAAAATGAAATAAATTTGGTGTGGAAGTGCAAGGGAAAAGAACTTCGTACATCAACGGATTCAAATCGAAAGGCCATGCCCTTTAAACTTATTGCATTGTTTCAACGATTGAAGTAACTGATGGAATGAAAAATATATTTTTATGATTGAAAATATTGATTGTAACTGGTAAGTGTTGTCATTGTAGAATGATAAGATCTAATTTAAGAAGTGTTTCCTAAAGGACGCTTTAAACATCGACTAGATCGGCTTAGATTTATAGAAAAATTACACCAAAGTATTCTAATCTAATCAAATCAAAACATTTGTAATCCGCCCTCTAGCTCTATGTTCAAAGGCGCTCCCATGAAAACGGTTTTACTCGCTGTATTAATTGAGCGTTTCAAACACTGAATGGTGGCGGTAATGGATTTCACCATTTGGGCGTTTGGCAGTTAAGCCATAACCCATTGACCACTTTAGTTTTTTTTTCAGGCTAATCCGTACTGGGGGTGAGTAAGATCTTTTGATATCACACTCAAGCTGGATGATTTCAGGTTGGATGAAAAAACGATGCTATATTTTTTTCATATATTTTTCAAAGTAATTAACAAAAATTTCATCAACATTTTGAAATTTCATTCTTTCAAATGATTTTCGAGTTTATTTTTAGCAATCGATTTTCAGCCATTCCTAACGACCTGAACACTCACTTTCATAAGGAGAAAGTAAATATTGTAATTCTGTCGATCCTATCTGATAGTTGGTGCGATGTCGTTCTTATTTTCAAAAAAACCGACAGCGAGAGGTTTAATATTTTATATCTGAAATAATTAATGAAAAGAGTGTAAAGACATATTGAATATAGATAACTGTTGAAGTTAAAACAGTTTTTTTATAAACTTTATTGAAGCAAATCAAAATTAGATAACTCTTAAAGTTGAAACTCTGTTTTTTTATGAACTTTATTGGAGCAAATTCAAATTTTAAAAATGTCAAGTGTGGTATTGAAATTAAAATAAAGTTTGAAATTTAAGTTTTTCATGAACTGCCTAAATATGCAATTAAAAAGTCAGAAGTTCATTAAAGTATCTATCATAATGATACAACAGAACAAGTGAGGGCAAATGATCGTGCTTTGAGAAAAACTTCAAGAGAAGTGGACAGAGAAAGAAATGACTTAGAAAGAATGGAAAAAAAATTGGTGGGTTTTAATTTATTCAATATATATTTCAAAATTAATTGAATGTGATCAATATTTTAACTTAAACATAACTGACAAAAAATCAGGAATTAGAAATAAAGCAAGCTGCTAAAACTGGGAACAATGAGGTGATGATTATTTCATGTGCCAATGCCACACCTCACCAATGTGACTCTAACATGCTAACATGACACATGCTTTTAAGACATTGAAGGTGCTTGCGAAGCAGTTGGTGACACTGAGGAAGCAGAAGGCAAAGACCTATCAGGTCGGCTCCAGAATCAACTCCATTGGCACCCAAGGAAAAGTTAGCCCACAAAACTTTTTATTCACCTGATTTGACCAAAGATATTATTGATTTAAAAAATATTTGAAGTCGCTAAATTGAGTGACTACTTCTTCCTTTCTAGAACATTCCTCCTTCCAGATGATGCACTCCAACATGAAGATGGCGGATGCAATGGCCTCTACCACAAAAGTACTTGACAACAAAATCTTTACCTTCACCCACTGTGTCTATAAAATAAGCTGGATCAAGAATAACGAGTGTTATCATTGAAATGATCCTGAGTGGAACATACAGAATGGAGCATTTGGTTGAAAACTGGTTGAAAAAGAAACGTCACAAGGTTAATGGCGTCAATACACAACCCCCCTGACACACCAGTCGATGGCTGCCATGGGTAAGGTGATGGACCCGATGAAGACAGCGCAAACGATGAAGGAGTTTGAACGACAGAACGTCAAGATGAACATGACTGAAGAAATGAGTGCGTTATTGTCCTTTTCCAAACCACCTCCCCTCCCACTTTGAATATTTTCTTGTGTCGTTGATGGCTCTCGAAGCCGCCACAACAATACCGCAGTAAGCGACACCCTGGACGATATCATGGCGGGCTCAGGCGATGAAGAGGAAGAAGACGCCGTGGTGAACCAGGTGCTCGACGAAATCGGCATCGAAATCTCCGACAAGGTTGTTCAGTGCACACACACACACACACACACACACACACACACACACACACACACACACACACACACACACACACACACACACACACACACACGCACACACACCACACAGCTAATGGACGCTCCAGGCGTGTCGAAGGGGGGCCTGAAGAGCAGGCAGCACAAGGAGGAGGAGGACGACATAGAGAGACAACTGGCACAACTCCGCTCCTAAACAGTCTCACCCGCATGTATATAAACACCATTCCGGTCTGCACTGCGCTCCAGTGCAAGCCTCATATATATCAGTGCAAACCCCCTCTGTGCATTTTAAAGATTTTTATTACTTTCGTAACTTTATTTTTGAATCTCGCGTGTTGTTCATTAGCACCAACCAATGTGAAAAAGTTGCTGATTTCATGAACATGGAAGTGATGGCGAAGGCGGCCTTGAGCGCTCCTTAAGTCCATCAAATAATAAACTGACACTCGCCTCAATCAGTAAGCAATGAATTAGCAAAAGACGGAGGGCCAACGGAGGCACCACACAGGCCACACGGGCCACCAGGCAGCCACACGGGTCACCAAACAGCATGCCTCAGAGGACTTGGCGCTGGCGGTCGTCGTGTGAGCGGACGAGGAGGATGATGTGGCAGAGGAGCACCTCGTCCACGTGCCTGCACTCCGTGGCCTTGCGAGGTTGAATGTTCCTCGCCTCCACCCCCGCCACGTCACCTTGGTGGTGGGAGGATGGAGATGATAGTGATTATAAGAACAATAATAATAGAAATAATAATAATTATTATTAAAACAACAACAACAATAAGAACGACAAGACGGGCAAGGAGAAGCACCTTCTCTGATGAGAATGCGGGCGACAAGGGGGTTGAGGGAGCGGATGACCTTGACAATGTCCATGAGCTTGTTGGTGTCGTTGGCGTCCACCAACTCCTGCATGTCCTGCACCAGTCTGAGGGGTGTTGGAGGTGGTGTGTGTTTGAGGGGGGGAGAGAGGGTGGAGTTTGAGGGGCAGACAATAGCGGTGTTAGGGGACGTAGTGAGGGAGGATGCGTGGAAGGAATGACAATGTCAGACACCTCCGGTCCTCCCTGGCCAGCTGCATCTCCAAGTGGATGCTCTCTTCCGGCTCCAGCTGCAAGCGTTTCAATCATTTGAATGGAATATTCACAAATATTTGCAACTTAATTTAAAAATTCCCAAAAATCCTTTCAAAAGAGCCCTTGAGAAGTTCGTGAACGGAACTAAGATGATGTGAACAAGGGAGGTGGTGGTGATGGTGGTGACGATGGTGAGCACCTGCTTGGAGGTGATGGACTCCTTGATGACATTCAAGAGGGCCTCTCTGAACAGCGCCACCGTCACCAACGTTTCCTTGTCCATCTGAATGATGACATGCATGGTGAGGAATGCATAAATGAGGCATAGGGGATGCATGGAAGGAAGACAAAGCACATTGAGGTGTACATTTGGAGGTTCATTCATTCGAAAGTGCCATTGGATTGCCTCATCAGGAGCGACCTTTCACGGACACAAACCTCTGAAGAATTGGAAAAGAGCTTTTCGTTTTTGCTCTCGTCATTTCTGTAATGTTCTTCCAGCAGTAGACGTCTGTTGCTTCTGTAGGCGTCATTGGGGGCGTGGTAGTGGTACCGACGTTGTCTCTTGTGGGCGTCATAGTGTCGTCCTGTGTGTTCTCTGTCCCTCCTCAAGTGCCAATCTCTCGACCTCCTCTCTTCTTCCTCCTCCGCCCTCCTTGCTCCATCCCTCCTTGATGATTCCTGCCTGTATCCCTCCATCCCATAGTCTCTGTCCCGCCTGGAAGACCTATGACGACTGTGGTCGGAGTATTCAGCCCACTCCTCTTCCTCCCTCCCGACCCTCTTGTCTTCTCTTGGCTCCTTCGGACAACAACAAACAGTCAGTATCACAAATAGGCAATGAATGGAGAAGAATGTTGATGTGGTGGTGTGGAGGAAGCAGTGAATAGCTTAAAAGAGACTCACCATGGAGTGTCTGCTGCCTTCCGGAGGGCGGTAGTAGTGTGTGGCGTTGTGGGGAGGCCACTCATGGTCGGGAGGACACAGGTCCATGAGGACTGGCACCACCTCATTCCTCCCCCTCCCTCTCTCTCCTGACCTTCGATCATCCCACTCTCTCTTCCTTCTTTGTACTCTTTCTCTTTCCTCACTCCTTCGGTCCCTCCTCCCCTCATAGCCCTCCTCGGCTCTTCTCAGACCCGACTGCCAGTCATAATCCCTCCTCTCATATCTGCCTCGACCTGCTCCTGGACTCCTCCTTTGGTGCTCCTTGTGAGCTTCCTCACCATGCCTCTCCTCTCCTTCCAAACTTCCTAAATCTTGCTTCCTCTTCTTCACAACTGGATCATCATTTCTCCAGCCACCACCTCTCCAATCAACTCCATCACCATTCTTCCACTCCTGTCCATCCTCCTCTGCATTGCTTCCGTTGTGCCCTATTCTATTCCTCAAGTCCCCCTCACGCAGTGGGTAATACACGCAGCCAGGTTTGTACTCACCCAAGATGCTTTCGTTGTTTGGCTTGCTAGCAGCCCCCTGGAGAGGCGCCAGTGTGCCAGGCAAGTGGCAAGTGGGAGGAGGGTAGCTGAAAAGGGGCTTGTTTGGAAGATCATCAGGAGCATGAAACTGTTGTGGGTAGGGAAGCAGGGAGGAGCGGCTGGGTGAGTTGGACACACCATGCCCCTTCCTGAGAAGGGCCTTTGAATCAATCACAGTGCGACTCCCTCTGTTCTGTGGCAGCTGCTGTGCACCGCTTGCAAGCCCCTTGGAGGACGAAGAAGAGGAGTATGTCCTGGAGGCTGTGGTGGAGGAACAAGCAGATGGAGAAAAGAGGAATGAAGGAAAACACATTTATATTATGGAAGAAAGTGGTATGGTGGCAGAGAAGGAACCTGATGTTCTGAAGCTGGATGCAGTGTCGTAGTGATCAGAAAGCATTGAGTCCTTAGAAGAAACATTTTGATTGGACAAGGAATGGGAAGGGAAATGAGGTTTGGAGGTTTTAGCATGGGACACAGGCTTGAGGTTAAACAAGTCATTTGTGGCATGAGCTTCGGAGTCTGATGAGAAATAACCCTGGAATGGCGGTCTCGGAAACCTCATGAGGTAGGGAGGAGGAGGAGGAGGAAAGAAAGAGAGATGAGTAGGATGAGAAGGAAGAAATGGATGAAAAGGAGGAGGGGGATGAGAAGGATGAGGAGTATGGAGAAATGGAGGTGAGAGGTCGGGTCTGAAATAAGGATCAGGTGGGGGAAAGTCAAAAGGGCCATTGGGCAAATTGGGTGGGAAAGTGCTCGGAGGGGGCTTGGCAGCTCGCAAGGCATGCTTTTGCAGTCCCTTCTGCCTTCCATTAACTTTTTCTTGGTCATAAAGCATGTCAATCTGATTTCGTGAGAGGTCCTGAAGTGGAAGTGAGGAGAGAGGAATTGGTAGGAGGGAGTTAGTCCTCAAACTTGAAAATGTTGAATCTGAGCTGCAAATATGATTTTTGATTGCAAGGATGGATGGGTGAGTTAATTGCTACATAGGTTTTGTTGCAAGATGAAATGCCATCCGACTGGTGTGAATGTGGTCTGTTTGTGGAGTTAAATGGTTCATATTGATTGCTTGAATAATTAAAAATTATTCATATTCTGATGTGGCCTCGAAACTCTACGGGGTTAATGCCACTATAATAATATTCGTTTTTGTATTGTATTGTGTGTCAAAAGAACAGGCCCAGTCTAGTGTGGAGGGTTTTATAGTAGGCTTAGAAAATAAAATAAAATTTTATTATTACTATTATTATTTTATTTCTGCGCCTGTGACATAATGATTGGCCTATTCCACTGTAGTGTCTAGAGAGCCCAGGCTTGAGCTCCAGAAACGGCAGCAAAACTAAAGTATAGATGCCGTCCTAGAGTACTTAGACCTCCAGTAGCCCAGTGTAGAAAACCGTTTCCATGGGAGCGCCTTTGAAAATAATGCTAAAGAGCGCATTCAAAATTTCTTGGTGAAATAAGAATTGGGTTATGAGTTGAAAAAAATATAAACCTTGGCAATTTCATTATAAAACTAAGTACAAGTTTTAAATTGATGAAGAAGAGGTGAGTTTTATGAATGAAACCTTGTGAAAACCAAAAAATAAATAAATCTCGACGTGAGTGACTAATGAATCTTTAACTTTTTTATAATTTTGGTTTGAAGCAGAAAACGATAGGGTTAATCACCAGTCACATCAAAAATCTTTTTTTGAGTCAAAAAACTAAATATTAAAAATTTTTTCTCGATCAAAGTTATAAGAATAAGAATAGAGAAGCTCTCAAACTCCGGTGGAACTACATCATCGCTTCTCTTAGGGAGAAGAATGCCGATCAGAAATAAGCCACCATATTATCTATATAAATTTTAAAAATTAAATATTTATAGAATAATTTGATATGGAATAATTATATAAATCATTATAAATAAAATTGTGCACTCACAGACTCTCTTTTTCCATGTAAAATAACCCTTTTTGCGTGGTCAGTTCCATTGCAATGGTCTTTGAATTGCTATAAATTAGATTAACATTTTATTTTTATATTCTCACATAATTGAATAATTCAAAATATTATTTAATATCGACATCAGTTAAACGTATTGAATAAACTCACTTGTGATGTTTTAAATGTGACAAGACAAACATCGCAGGAAAACTTCTCTTGATTATTTTGATACATAACCCAAAAAATAGTTTAAAATTTTAAAGTTAATCAGAGAAGTAGAGCACAAAAAAGCCAATACAAGAACCCACTAATCGAAATTTTGATTATATAAATGAACTTCGGAGACTACTACAATCATACTATCAAGAAATAGATATCTGTAACAAATTATTGAATACTATTTTTGTGTATTTAGTTTTAAATCATTGGAAATTTTTATATATATTTATATTATAAAATAATTGTAAACTTACTTTTATTCTATACGTTTTCGTTCATTGCAGTTTCATTATTTGAACGGGCGCATTTTGCGATATTTAAATTGCTTTTATTATTTCATGGGATGGTTATTTTAAAGTTTGTCAACCAATCTGGAAAAACCAATTCACTCATAAATAAGGCATATCAGGTTTTAATTAATTTTTTTATCAATAGATTGTATACAATACAATACAATACAAATACGGATATTGTGATGGTGGAATTAACCCTGTAGAGTTTCAAAGCAAATAGTATAAAATAAGACTGTGTATAAAGTTTTATTTCAAATGAATAAAATTATATCTGCTCGAAATGATATACAAACAAATAACCTGTTTATAAGGCTGTAGAAGATGAAGGAGCCGATAAAGAATGGACATCTGAAGAAGAATGTTTAAAAATAACGAAGAAAAAAAACGGAGTGTATTTCGTTTTTGAAAAGTTTGAGGGAAAATCTTTTAAAAGAATCACCAATTTGGGATTTAGGTTGAATAGTGTTTTTAGTAGAGATTTTGACAACTGTGTTTGCAGCTTGATCTCATAGGCATTATTTCCCTCCATAGGGTTTTTGGACCACCATGCATTCTGCTATGTTTGGAAAAATCAGAGGTTTTCAAATTTATTTTTTTTTTCAAAAATATTGGAAAGAATAATCTTTTTTTAACTCAGAGGTTCAAATTGTTAGAAACATTGCGTTGAACGAATCATCTCATTTTCCTCTCAAACTATGTCAAGGTGATACCAAAGGCTTCCCACCCAATCTTCAGCTTTTCAATGAGGGGAGTTGTTCTTTCCTGCACCAACTTGTCCAAGCCAAGCAGGGTACTTGCACCATTCACACTTATTACTCATCCAAACCATGCCACTACTAACTCTCTTACTTCCCATATTCTCCAAAACTAATAAAAATGTCTCTCCATTATTCACTGTTCAATG
>OX387248.1:115000-120000 GCA_947562095.1 Branchellion lobata
TGTTGTTTGCCTGTTGTTTGTTTGTTGTTTGTCTGTTGTTTGTTTGTTGTTTGCCTGTTGTTTGTTTGTTGTTTGTCTGTTGTTTGTTTGTTGTTTGCCTGTTGTTTGTTTGTTGTTTGCCTGTTGTTTGTTTGTTGTTTGCCTGTTGTTTGTTTGTTGTTTGTTTGTTGTTTGTCTGTTGTTTGCCTGTTGTTTGCCTGTTGTTTGTTTGTTGTTTGCCTGTTGTTTGTCTGTTGTTTGTTTGTTGTTTGCCTGTTGTTTGCCTGTTGTTTGTTGTTTTTTTGTTGTTTCAACACCATCACACACCATCACACATCACCTCACACACCTCACAGACCCCACCATTACACATCACCTCACACACCTCACAGACCCCACCATTACACATCACTTCACACACCACCTCACACACCACACCATCACATACACCATTACATGCACCACCACACTTCACACACCACCTCACACACCACACCATCACATACACCATTGCATGCACCACCACACTTCACACACCACACCATCACCCAGACGGACTTGGAAGAGATGGCGAGAGCAGGCATCTTGTGCGTGAGGCCCGACTACTTGGTGCACTTTCTCACTCACTTCCCCAACCACCAACCCTCCAACTTTCTCGTCAACCCCGCCCTCAGCAGCTTTTACAGGTGCGTGCCTCGTTGTCAGGCGCCTTGGTGTAGCTCCACCACATGACAACCACCATTCACCACATGACAACCACCATCCACCAAATGACAGCCACCATCCACCAAATGACAGCCACCATCCACCACATGACAACCACTATCCACCACATGACAACCACTGTCCACCACATGACAACCACTATCCACCACATGACAACCGCTATCCACCACATGACAACCACCATCCACCAAATGACAGCCACCATCCACCACATGACAACCACTATCCACCACATGACAACCGCTATCCACCACATGACAACCACCATCCACCACATGACAGCCACCATCCACCACATGACAACCGCTATCCACCACATGACAACCACTATCCACCACATGACAACCACTATCCACCACATGACAGCCACCATCCACCACATGACAACCACTATCCACCACATGACAGCCACCATCCACCACATGACAACCACTATCCACCACATGACAACCACTATCCACCACATGACAACCACTATCCACCACATGACAACCACTATCCACCACATGACAACCACTATCCACCACATGACAGCCACCATCCACCACATGACAACCACTATCCACCACATGACAGCCACCATCCACCAAATGACAGCCACCATCCACCACATGACAACCACTATCCACCACATGACAACCGCTATCCACCACATGACAACCACCATCCACCACATGACAGCCACCATCCACCACATGACAACCGCTATCCACCACATGACAACCACTATCCACCACATGACAACCACTATCCACCACATGACAGCCACCATCCACCACATGACAACCACTATCCACCACATGACAGCCACCATCCACCACATGACAACCACTATCCACCACATGACAACCACTATCCACCACATGACAACCACTATCCACTACATGACAACCACTATCCACCACATGACAACCACTATCCACCACATGACAACCACTATCCACCACATGACAGCCACCATCCACCACATGACAACCACTATCCACCACATGACAGCCACCATCCACCAAATGACAGCCACCATCCACCACATGACAGCCGCCATCCACCACATGACAGCCACCATCCACCACATGACAGCCACCATCCATCACATGACATCCACCATCACTACTACCAACACCACCCACCATTGCAGTCACAACAACAGCCACCGGTCTTCTGACGCTTGCAAGCGACTGAGGAAAAAGGCCAGGCTCACTTAGTGGCCTCACTACAGCATCCCTTCTCAACTCCTTCTCCGCAATCCTTGCGTTCTCTGCCCCACACGCCCCAACCCAATATTCAATACAAACCACTCTTCACAACCATGCACCAATGTTGATAAAAAAATCACGTTTGCTCCAATAAACCACTATGACAGCTTACACTATGTATAATAATAAGAATAAGAATGAGAATAATATAAATATTAATAATAATAATAATAATAATAATAATAATAATAATAATAATAATAATAATATAAATAAATAAAAAATAATAATGATAAAAATAGTAACGATGATAATCATTATTATTATTCTTATTATTCATTCGGAGCTCGTCGAAGCATTTCTGAGTTTGTGGTCACCAAGTTCACAATGCCTTTAAAATGACTTGAAAAGCGGTGACGTGGTGAAGGGTGCATTGTCTCTGTTGTTTTTTTCATTCGATCACCACCTCACTTCCCTATTCGGCCACCCCACCTCCCCTTCCAACCACCACCCCCCCTATTCAGCCAACCCACCTCCCCTTCCAACCACCACCCCCCCTATTCAGTCAACCCACCTCCCCTTCCAACCACCACCCCCCCCCCCTATTCAGTCAACCCACCTCCCCTTCCAACCACCACCCCCCCCCCCCCTATTCAGTCAACCCACCTCCCCTTCCAACCACCACTCCCCCTATTCAGTCAACCCACCTCCCCTTCCAACCACCACCCCCCCCTATTCAGTCAACCCACCTCCCCTTCCAACCACCACCCCCTCCCTATTCAGTCAACCCACCTCCCCTTCCAACCACCACCCCCCTATTCAGCCAACCCACCTCCTCTTCCATCCACCACCCCCCCCCTATTCCGCCACCCCACCTCCCCTTCCAACCACCACCCCCCCTATTCAGCCACCCCACCTCCCCTTCCAACCACCACCCCCCCTATTCAGCCAACCCACCTCCCCTTCCAACCACCACCCCCCCTATTCAGTCAACCCACCTCCCCTTCCAACCACCACCCCCCCTATTCAGTCAACCCACCTCCCCTTCCAACCACCACCCCCCCTATTCAGCCACCCCACCTCCCCTTCCAACCACCACCCCCCTATTCAGCCAACCCACCTCCTCTTCCTACTTTTCTCTTCCACCGCTGACACAGGTTCTCGCTGAGTCTTTCTGCGTCTCAGAAATCTGTTTTTTTTTTAAATTTTCGTGAATAAGCGGTGCTATCAACTCTAATTAATACGCGATATTATTATTATTATTTTAATTAATAACTGATTTGAGCTCCCAACGTTGAATTCTATTGTTAATCCAACAGTATATTTCCACTCGGGTAATTTCGGCTTATTCATCACTACCAGGATCTATTGTGCATTGTCGCTTCAAGTTCTCAGCCCATTCAGCGCTGTGCAGCTGGCTGATTTCACGCAGCCAGCATACTAATTTCGTTTTTGAGATTTTTAAACTGGTTGAAAATGTTTGCTTAGTGGTGACATTGGCACTTGCTGTGGCTTCGCAGGGCTCAAGTAGCCCACAGGGAGTAAAACCGTTTGCATGGAAGCGCCTTTGAACATAGTTTTGAAGGGTGCATTACAAACGTCTTGATTAGATTGGATGGCCAGCTCTGGGAGTTGAACCTCGCTTGCGGTGTTTTCCAACCTCCTTCATGAGCTCCTCTGGCCTCTTGAAGCGAAGATCTGTCCTCTAAATGGTCTCTATAATGTCACAAAGCGCAAATATTAGCTGCTTGTCTAATAGGCCTCATTAACCTATTGCAAGAAACCCGGACCTTCACTCGTTCCCACTCTCCAGTAACTTATCTCTCCCACTGTGGCTTATCCCTTCCACTGTGGCTTATCCCTTCCACTGTGGCTTATTCCTTCCACTGTGGCTTATCCCTTCCACTGTGGCTTCCAAGCAATTTCCTTCTTCCTTCTCTCTCTTCTCATTCCACCTCTCTGAGCTTCAACCCAATTTGAGGAACTCATTTATATAAAGTTCTCCGCCCAAGTGTTCGAAGGCGCTGCCAGAGGAAGAGCCTTAATAGGACTAGAGGAAGACTCTTACCGACTGCCAGCTGACTAAGCCACTCTAGCACGGCTTATGATCTTTACTGGAGTTGTTACTTCATGCAACTAAAACCTGAGTTTAGCCAAGACTCGAGCCCTGAGCTTTATACTCAACAGTTAAGCTCTTGAACCTCTGCACTACCGCTTTCGAAAGTCTTATTGTTGACTCGATTCGAAGCAGACGATTCGTGACGGTAGTAAATAATAATGGCTGTACAAACACGTTCATAAGGTCAGGTCAGGCTTCAGTAGTTCAGAGATTCATCAACTTGCGCAGAAGCGATTAGTCACTCTTCATGGAGTTCTTTCGCTTGCGAAGCTTCTCGAGACGTCGTGAAAGTTGCAAGTGGTTTCATTTTTTGAATCCAAAAGAGTATAAATGTTGTAGCTTTGTATTGTTCTTGTCGAAGTCCGAGTCAGCTTCACTTCCTGTTTGATTGGAGAGGTTGGAGACGAGAGTGCGTGCATAAGTGAGAATGTCGAGATCTCCTTTTGCTCGTGCACTTCCAGCTGGAAATGAGCAGTTGTTGAATTCCTGAGAAGGTTGCCACTTGAATGAGCGTAAATTTGTTCTTCGTCCTTTTTCTATATTTGGAAATCTATTCGCGTTCCTGCTGTGTGCATAGGCGCGCTATGCATATAAAGGCTTCTGAGGAGGCCTTGTCTCAAAGCAACTATAACGGCACTTGGACCGATATAGGCGCTGTTGAAGGACCAGCAAGTTCTGAAAAGTGAACTCACGTGCCATCGAGTGGCTGCGTTTTTGGCTTGGACTTCGTTTAGCACGAGTTAAACTCACCTTGAAGTTTTAGTCGTCCAAAAAAACGGCCGTTCTTGCAGAAAAACACACACAACAACAACTACAACAACAAGTAAAACAACAAATACAACAACTACCACAACAAATACAACAACAAATACAACTACCACAACAAATACAACTACAAAAACAACAACAACTACAAAAACAACAACAACAACTACTACTACTACTACTACTACTACTACTACTACTACTACTACTACTAC
>OX387248.1:125000-162500 GCA_947562095.1 Branchellion lobata
GCGGAAGCGGACATGCATCGGCATGGAGCTGGTTGTGTCACCCAGTATCCTCTTCCTCGATGAACCAACCACAGGCCTTGACGCCTCTACCGCCAACTCCGTCATGTCTCTGCTGCACAAGTGAGTGTGCGTGGTCTTGAAGCTCTACGGGGCTAATGCCCTTGTACTAATATTCGTATTTTTAGTGTATTGTGTGTGTGTATATGTGTTTGTGTGTGTGTGTGTGTGTTTGTGTGTGTGTGTGTGTGTGTGTGTGTGTGTGTGTGTGTGTGTGTGTGTGTGTGTGTGTGTGTGTGTGTGTGTGTGTGTGTGTGTGTGTGTGTGTGTGTGTGTGTGTGTGTGTGTGTGTGTGTGTGTGTGTGTGTGTGTGTGTGTGTGTGTGTGTGTGTGTGTGTGTGTGTGTGTGTGTGTGTGTGTGTGTGTGTGTGTGTGTGTGTGTGTGTGTGTGTGTGTGCTTGCGTGCATGCATGCGTGCGTTCTGTTTGTGAGAAAAAGTATAAGCCGTTTGAAAGAACTCATTCAGAGCTTGTGCAGTGACAGCCTTCGAACGCTTTAAGGGCTTTGGTGCACTAAAGTGCTCTCATCGACTCGTCAGCCAATAGGAGCAGGTCGAAACAATGGCTAACGTGAGCTGAAGTCGCATGAAAGTTTCCCTTCAACAGCCCAACCTGTTCAGGCCGCGAGAATGCCAGCTTGAATGTCCTCTTCTGAAAGTTGAGAACTTTTCTCGATGTTGCAGCGTATGTATGCATAGCTTCATGCCACTACAATAAGCCATTCTCAACCTTGCCACTGCCAGCTCAGCAAGCCACACCAACGAGAACACAGGGGTTTTGAAGACGCCATTGTAAACTGATGAATTCCTTCGGAGTTAAAAATTCTCGTTAAAGCAGTTTGAATGGAACGAGCAATTTTTTGTTAGACAGCATTTTAGCGGTTTGACTCACCCGCCCAGGCGTGGTCCATGCAGTTAAAAAGATTAACAATTTATCGCTTGTGAGCAGTGCACGATCGGCGCTATACAATTGTTTCAAGGAGATCATTTTAAATAAGCCGGAACTCAATAGAAGCTTAACAAAAGACACGCAAAAACAAAGAGTCAACAACAACAACGACATACAACAACAACAACAACGACATACAAAAACAACAACAACAACGACATACAGCAACAACAACAACGACATACAACAACAACAACAACGACATACAAAAACAACAACAACAACGACATACAGCAACAACAACAACGACATACAACAACAACAACAGCAACGACATACAGCAACAACGACATACAACAACAACAACAACAACAACAACAGCAACGACATACAGCAACAACGACATACAAAAACAAAAACAACAACAACAACAACAACATGAGCAAACAACAACAAATATCATTATCAACAAACAACAACCTCAAATGATATGCAATTTCTTCTCTAAGCCAATGGACAGCGCACTTTTCAATCCTTCCTCAAAACCATCCACCCTCCTCCATCTTCCTCCACCCTCCTCCACCCTCCTCCACTCTCCTCCACCCTCCTCCACTCTCCTCCACCCTTCTCCACCTTCCTCCACCCTCCTCCACCCTTTTCCACCCTCCTCCACCCTCCTCCATCTTCCTCCACCTTCCTCCATCTTCCTCCACCCTCCTCCACCCTCCTCCACCTTCCTCCACCCTCCTCCACCCTTTTCCACCCTCCTCCACCCTCCTCCATCTTCCTCCACCTTCCTCCATCTTCCTCCACTCTCCTCCACCCTCCTCCATCTTCCTCCACCCTTCTCCACCCTCCTCCACTCTCCTCCACCCTCCTCCACCCTCCTCCATCTTCCTCCACCCTTCTCCACCCTCCTCCACTCTCCTCCACCCTCCTCCACTCTCCTCCACCCTTCTCCACCCTCCTCCACTCTCCTCCATTCTCCTCCACCCTCCTCCACCCTCCTCCACTCTCCTCCACCCTCCTCCACTCTCCTCCACCCTCCTCCACCCTTTTTCACCCTCCTCCACCCTCCTCCGTCTTCCTCCACCTTCCTTCACCCTCCTCCACCCTCCTCCACCCTCCTCCATCTTCCTCCACCCTCTTCCACCCTCCTCCATCTTCCTCCACCCTCCTCCACCCTCTTCCACCCTCCTCCACCCTCCTCCACCCTCCTCCACCCTCCTCCACCTTCCTCCACCCTCCTCCACCTTCCTCCACCCTCCTCCACCCTCTTCCACCCTCCTCCACCTTCCTCCACCCTCCACCACCCTCCTCCACCCTCCTCCACTCTCCTCCCCCCTCCTCCACCTGCAGACTTTCCAAGCAGGGGTTGACGGTGATATTTTCAATCCACCAGCCTCGCTACTCCATCTTCAAACTCTTCGACACCCTCATGCTCTTGGCCATGGGACGCGTGGTGTATCACGGTCACGCTTCGGTGGCCCTCCAGCACTTCAGCTCCCAAAGTAGCAGGCGTTCTCACTTGACATTCTTATGCGTTTAAGTCCTTTTTAATGTCTTTGTTACTCCTCTTGTCACTCCTCCTGTCACTCCTCCTGTCACTCCTCCTGTCACTCCTCCTGTCACTCCTCCTGTCACTCCTCCTGTCACTCTTCTTGTCACTCCTTCTGTCACTCCTCTTGTCACTCCTTCTGTCACTCCTCTTGTCACTCTTGGTTGCTTTTTTATTGCTCAAACTTTTGGATTCCAAAATCCACTTTTACTCATCGCCCGCAGACTTCCAATGCGAAGAACATGACAACCCTTCCGACTTCTTCCTTGACGTCATCAACGGTGACATCGGTTGCCATGACAACCTCTCAAACCCCTCTTCACTCCACTTCCCCAGCCCAGGTGGGTGGCGTTCAACGGCCGAATGATTAAAAGTAAATGGCTGTTTCAAGATTAAAATTGAAGGGCTGTTTCATGATTAAAAGTGGATGACTGTTCCAAGATTAAAAGTGAACGGCTGTTTCATGATTAAAAGTGAATGGCTGTTTCATGATTAAAAGTGGATGTGGTTTGGAGCTGCAGGAGTCCGAAGGAGCCATCAGCCACCTCTTGACAACCATAAATCAACCACCACAACAGATTGAGAACAAACGAATTTCAGCGATGATAATATATTTCCATTTCATTCTTTCAACTGCTTTTTCCTCACCACAGAAGGAGCTTACGACAAGAAGTTGTCTTTTCAAGGTGACTGCACGTTGTTCTGTCAAGGCGCTTAAAATGATTCCAACTTTGAAACGCTACTGCACGAGGCCATTGCATGAGGCCACCACATGAATCCACTGCATGAGGCCGCTGCATGAGGCCACCACATGAGGCCAATGCATGAAGCCACTGCATGAGGCCACTGCATGAGGCCACCACATGAGGCCACTGCATGAGGCCACTGCATGAGGCCACCGCATTAGGCCACCGCATGAGGCCACCACATGAGGCTACTGTTTGAGGCCACTGCATGAAGCCACTGCATGAAGCCACTGCATGAAGCCACTGCATGAAGCCACTGCATGAAGCCACTGCATGAAGCCACCGATTGAAGCCACTGCACTTCCACAGGCGAGCAGGGCGTCGACGGAGATTCCGGAGTGTTTGAGTATGCGAGCAGGAGAGAGAGTGAGACGAGGGGGGACTCAAGAGAGGCCTACAACGGGATGTACAAGAAGAGGGGCAATCTGGAAAGGATAGCCGAACATGCGGAGTTGGGCGGAGTGAGTGAGAAAACTCCTGCAGTCGTCAAGGCTCTCGTCGACAACTACAAGACCTCCGACACGTGGAAGAGGTAGGCAATCAACATGTGTGTAACGAAGGCTGGTGGTTGGCTTCAGGGATGTTGTGGTGTGAAGTCCGTGTGAGGATGTTGTGATGTGACGTCAATGTGAGGGTGTTGTGATGTGACGTCAACGTGAGGGGTGTTGTGGTGTGACGTCATTGTGAGGGGTGTTGTGGTGTGTATAGGACTGCATGACCATCCACCAGCATCAAGGCAGAGCTCAAGAAGAGCGTAGCGAACTCGAAGAAGTTCAACAAAGCGCCTGCGACGCCACCGCATCGTCGCTACGCCAACACCTTCCTGGTGCAGGTCTGTGTTGTTTGTGGCTTCAACTGAACTTATTTGCTTCACTGACTGCTGAAAGGTTTCTATTTTGAAGAACAAAAAACGAACAAAAGCCCTTTGTGAATCACCTTTGTGTTATTGTCTCTGAAATTCCTTCGGAGGTTCTTGGCATTCTCATGTGTGAGCCTGTGTCCCCTTCAACAAAGGCACTTTGTGGTCTGAAATAAACTTGCCACTTTGTGAATTGAAAAAAAAAACAAATATTAATGGGAAACATAAATAATGAAATAAATAGAAAAAAAATAAAAATTTGAAAATTAAAAATGAGGCAAGTTGAAAAAGTGCTGATTTGAGTGCTCATTCGAAGTATTTCGTGCCAATGACGTCACTACTGATCAATTGCTGCGACGCTTCAACGACACATCAGCTTTTCGCAACACCCCACACTCCATCACAACATTCCACACTTCATCGCAACATTCCACACTCTATCGCAACACCTCATACTCCATCACAACATTCCACACTCCATCGCAACACCCCACACTCCATCGCAACATTCCACACTCCATCGCAACATTCCACACTCCATCGCAACACCCCACACTCCATCGCAACATTCCACACTCCATCGCAACATTCCACACTTCATCGCAACACCCCACACTCCATCGCAACATTCCACACTCCATCGCAACATTCCACACTCCATCGCAACACCCCACACTACATCGCAACATTCCACACTCCATCGCAACATTCCACACTTCATCGCAACACCCCACACTCCATCGCAACATTCCACACTCCATCGCAACATTCCACACTCCATCGCAACACCCCACACTCTATCACAACATTCTACACTTCATCGCAACACCCCACACTCCATCACAACATTCCACACTCCATCGCAACATTCCACACTCCATCGCAACATTCCACACTCCATCGCAACATTCCACACTCCATCGCAACATTTCACACTCCATTGCAACATTTCACATTCCATCGCAACATTCCAGTTGTGGTACGTGTCTCAACGGACGCTCAAGAACGTCGTGCGCAATCCTGCCGCCTTCATTGTCCAAGTCAGTCACCCCTCTCTTCATTCTCCTCCTCCTCCTCCTCCTCCTCCTCCTTCTCCTCCTCCTCCTCCTCCTCCTCCTCCTCCTCCTCCTCCTCCTCCTTCTCCTCCTCCTCCTCCTCCTCCTTCTCCTCCTTTTCCTCTTCTTCCTCCTCCTCCTCCTCCTCCTCTTCCTCCTCCTCCTCCTCCTCCTCCTCCTCCTCCTCCTCCTCCTCCTCCTCCTCCTCCTCCTCCTCCTCCTTCTCCTCTTCTTCCTCCTCTTCCTCCTCCTTCTCCTCCTCTTCCTCCTCTTCCTCCTTCTCCTCCTTCTCCTCCTTTTCCTCCTCCTCTTCCACCTCTTCCTCCTCTTCCTTCTCCTCCTCTTTCTCTTCTTCATCCTCCTCCTTCTTCTGATCATTCTCCTCATTTTCTTCTTTTCCTTTTACAGGTTTTTCTTCCTCTTTATCCTCTTCATCTTCCTCCTCTTCCTTCTCCTCCTTCTCCTCCTCCTCTTCCTCCTCTTCCTTCTCCTCCTCTTTATCCTCTTCATCCCCCTCCTCCTTTTCATCTTCCTCCTCCTCCTCCTCTTCCTCCTCCTTTTCAACTTTCCCATCTTTTTTATCCGCTCTCCCCCTCTTCTTTTCCATTTTTCATCCATCTCATTCATTTCAACCTCCCACCAATCAACAATCCCCCACCAACAACAACCCCCTCCCCAACGAAAACCCACAAAAACAACCCCCAACAACAACTCACAACAACAACTCACACAACAACCCCCATCAACAACCCACAACAAAAAACTCCAACAACAACCCACAACAACTCACAACAACAACAACCCACAACAACAACTCACAACAACAACCCACAACAACAACCCCCAGCAACAACCCACAACAACAACCCACAACAACAACTTCCAACAAAAGCCCCCAACAACAACCCACAACAACAGCCCCCATCAACAACCTACAACAACAACCCACCAGCTGTCCACCATGTTGTTGTTCGGCCTGGTGGTAGGAGGCCTCTTCTATGACATCACTGATGACGTAGGCAGGGCCGTGCATGACAGGTGGGTTGTGAGGCGAGGATGTGCTCTTATAAAAATTATAAAAATGATCATTGTAATTAGGTAGTTTTATTCTCAATAATAAGAATAATAATAACTATTTTTATTATTATTATCTTCATGCAAGTCGCCTAAGAGACTATTTTAAGCGTCATATCCCATAGTGAATCTGTTAAGGGACATTCATAATGAAATTAATAATAATAATAATAATAATAATAATAATAATAATAATAATAATAATAATAATAATAATAATAATAATAATAATAATAATAATAATAATAATAATAATAATAATAATAATAATAATAATAATAATAATAATAATAATAATAATAATAATAATAATAATAATAATAATAATAATAATAATAATAATAATAATAATAATAATAATAATAATAATAATAATAATAATAATAATAATAATAATAATAATAATAATAATAATAATAATAATAATAATAATAATAATAATAATAATAATAATAATAATAATAATAATAATAATAATAATAATAATAATAATAATAATAATAATAATAATAATAATAATAATAATAATAATAATAATAATAATAATAATAATAATAATAAAATAATGATGAAGATTAAAAGAAGGTGACGTCAACAATTCAGCTGCGTTGCCAACGTGATGCCAGTTATTGCCACAGAGTTTTCATTCTTCGAAACTTAACTATTTTTATGAATTTTTATCGAATTTTTTAATTGATTTATTGTTTAAATTAATATTTCATTGTGTTTAATATTTTTTCAACTTTTTCTCTCGCCATTTTTTCATTTCGTAGGTTCAATGCCGACTTTTATGACTGATAACATTCTGTTCTCGTATATTTCAATGTTTTCTTTTTAGTTCGACTGTTTGCCGTGTTTTTGTAACATTTCCAGCGTATGTCTGGACTTGATCTAATAAAGACTATAAAAATGCAGAGCAGGCGCCTTCTTCTTCATCATCATCATCCAAATGTTCGGAAACCTGTCTGCCATTGAACTCTTCTTGAAGGAAAGAAAGCTCTTCCTGTGGGTGGTGATAATGATGATGATGATGGTGATGATAATGATGATGATGATGATGATGATGATGATGATGATGATGATGATGATGATGATGATGATGATGATGATGATGATGATGATGATGATGATGATGATGATGATGATGATGATGATGATGATGATGATGATGATGATGATGATGATGATGATGATGATGATGATGATGATGATGATGATGATGATGATGATGATGATGATGATGATGATGATGATGATGATGATGATGATGATGATGATGATGATGATGATGATGATGATGATGATGATGATGATGATGATGTATGCTTCTTGCACTGCAGACACGAGGCCAGGAGCGACTTCTACAGGGTGTCCGTGTACTTTTTGTCCAAGGTGCTCTTCGACCTGCTGCCCCTCCGCCTCATCCCTCTCTGCCTTTTCTGCCTCATTTCCTACTTCCTCATGGGTAGTTCCTGTAGTGTGCATGCAAGTCCAATAGCCTAACATACGTTGTTGTTGTTCACAACAACAACGTATGTTAGGTCCCATGCTTCATCAACACTTCATCACCCAACCACCATTCCATACTGCTGCTTCCTCAAGGCAGCATCAACAACCCACATTCCTCCCTCCTCCACCCCTTCACGCATTCCTCCCTCCTCTACCCCACAGGCCTGGTGATGGAAGCGGACAAGTTCTTCATCTTCTTCGTGGCCCTCCTCATGACCTCCCTCGTCTCTGCAGCCCTCACCTTCGCCATCAGCGCCTTCGTCCACATTCTCGCCATCGCCAACATCCTTGTCGGCCTCATCTACATCCTCATGACTGTTCGTCCCTTTCTCCTCCAATCATTCATTCATTCTTTTCCTTCTTCTTTTCTTCTTTCCTTCCCTCCTTCCCTTCTTTCTTTCTTTCTTTCTTTCTTTCTTTCTTTCTTTCTTTCTTTTTCTTTTTTCCTCTCTCTTGCCTTCATTCCTCCCTTTCTTCCTTCCTTTTTTCCTTCCTTCCTTCCTTCCTTCCTTCCTTCCTTCCTTCCTTCCTTCCTTCCTTCCTTTCTTTCTTCCTTCCTTCCTTCTTTCTTTCCTTCCTTCCTTCTTTCCTTCCTTCCTTCCTTCCTTCCTTCCTTCCTTCCTTCCTTCCTTCCTTCCTTCCTTCCTTTTTTTCTTCCTTCCTTTCTTCCTTCCTTCCTTCCTTCCTTCTTTCCTTTTTTCCTTCCTTCCTTTCTTCCTTCCTTCCTTCCTTCCTTCCTTCCTTCCTTCCTTCCTTCCTTCCTTCCTTCCTTCCTTCCTCCCTTCCTTTCTTTCTTTCTTTCTTCCTTCCTTTCTTCCTTTCTTCCTTTCTTCCTTTCTTCCTTCTTTCCTTCCTTCCTTCCTCCCCTTCTTTTTTCCTTCATTTTTTTCACCAACATTCTCTCCTACCAATAACTTTTCAATAACTTATTGTTAAAATTTTGGTCTCAGTTGTTTGCTGGCTTGCTCATCAACATCTCGTCCATCCCTGCCTTTTTGAAATGGTTACAGTACCTCAGTATTGTTCGCTACAGCTTTAAGGTGAGTCTTTGAATGTTCTACAATGTTCTACAATGTTCTACAATGCCCTACAATGTTCTACAATGTTCTACAACGTTCTACAATGTTCTAAAATGTTCTACAATGTTCTACAATGCCCTACAATGTTCTACAATGTTCTAAAATGTTCTACAACGTTCTACAATGCCCTACAATGTTCTACAATGTTCTACAATGTTCTACAATGTTCTACAACGTTCTACAATGTTCTAAAATGTTCTACAATGTTCTACAATGTTCTACAATGCCCGACAACGTTCTACAATGTTCTACAATGTTCTACAATGTTCTACAACGTTCTACAATGCTCTACAATGTCCTGGAATGTCTTATTAAGCTCTAGAAGGCTTGAGAATGCTCTAGAAACCTCAGTACTAATTATTCTCTGCACATCACATTTCTTCTTTTTTTCTCCCCTTGCCACTTTCAATGTTCAAAGCTCACATCAACTCGGGTGCCACCCTGCAGACCCTCCTGATCAACGAGATCACCAACGCCACCTACTACGTCTACGTCAACCAATCCATCGTCGCAAGGTGCGTCAGTGCTTGTTCCACCTCACGTCAGTCGATTTCCATCGTATGTCAGTCAGTTCCCATCGTATGTCAGTCAGTTCAATCGTTCGAGCAGCTTGTAACAAACCAACCACCCTTCTTACGCCCTCTACAAACTCCTCAATCGTTGAATCATTCCCATGCAGTGATACCCAGCAAAGCGAGATTTTTCTGCGGAGTCAGCAGATCTTCTCTTCGAGCGGCTGGGAGCTGTGGCAGAACATGGTGATTCTCTGCGTCGCTAGTGCAGTCCTGCTACTCCTCTGCTTCCTACAACTTCTGCGCCTTTCAGCCAGGCGGTGACCTCTGCCCACCGCCCGACCAGCCCAGCTGCTTCGGTGGTGGTCCCACCGTTGTTGGTCCAAGCACCCCCAGCCATACACCCGATATTCTGTAGGAAATTCCTTCGTGTGGTCTTTGCATTGGTTAGTATCTGTTAATGGAAGACACACAACAACTTGAAACTTGTGCAGATCCCTAATTTTAGATGTATTTACAACTTCCCTTTTACATCTTCTTGTTCCTGAGGAGTATTATAAACCACTTTTCAATCAGTTCAAAACCATCACTTAAATGAACGTTGCCTCCATGTTCAACTGTGCTTTCATTGCACCTTTCCACCTCGATTCCCCCATCCTGTCTTCCCCCCCTTCTTCTTCCCCTTCTCTATAACCCCCTTCTTTTTCTTCCCCTTCTCTATAACCCCCCCCCCCTCTTCTTCCCCTTCTCTATAACCCCCCCCCCCTTCTTCTTCCCCTTCTCTATAACCCCCCCCCCCTCTTCTTCCCCTTCTCTATAACCCCCCCCCCCTCTTCTTCCCCTTCTCTATAACCCCCCCCCCCCTCTTCTTCCCCTTCTCTATAACCCCCCCCCCCTCTTCTTCCCCTTCTCTATAACCCCCCCCCCCTTCTTCTTCCCCTTCTCTATAACCCCCCCCCCCTTCTTCTTCCCCTTCTCTATAACCCCCCCCCCCTTCTTCTTCCCCTTCTCTATAACCCCCCCCCCCTTCTTCTTCCCCTTCTCTATAACCCCCCCCCCCTTCTTCTTCCCCTTCTCTATAACCCCCCCCCCCTCTTCTTCCCCTTCTCTATAACCCCCCCCCCCCTTCTTCTTCCCCTTCTCTATAACCCCCCCTTCTTTTTCTTCCCCTTCTCTATAACCCCCCCCCCCCTCTTCTTCCCCTTCTCTATAACCCCCCTCTCCTCATTTCAAACATTTCACAGTTACTTATCCATATCGAAATCTGTTTGACAATTCTCACCATTTCGCATCCAGGCATATTTTTAAACACTTGAAATCTTGAAGTGAAAATTGTTGAAATACAACTCTGAAGCCTGGACTCAATCAAGCCCACCTACCACATTCTTTAAAGTGGAAGAATCAGCATTGAAAAATACTCAAAATGCCGCCATCAAAAATTAATCCTCGTGAAGCGGAGGCCAAACAAAATTTTAAAATGATTAATTATTGTTATAAATTTTAAATTCATTTCACTTTTAAAAAGTACCAATACCTTTCGCTCCTCGCTTGCTTTCAAAGCGTTATGAGGTGAGGGTGGGAGGGTTGGAGCGTATGCAGAGCAGCGCCAAGTGACACAACGTACGATGCTCTGGGCATGGGCTCATCACTGCCTCCATTATCTCCTCCCCATAAACGATCACTTTGCTCGTAGACGATGACGCAATGGCTGCGTTAATGTGCAATGCCTGTATGCGCCCCAGTGGCTGTTAATGCATGACAACTCATCGGAATGAGTGGGTCTATAGAAGCGTCGTCTATATCCTTGCAACGTTTTGGCTAATAAAATAATGTAATAAGCTGGCGTGTTGAATGATTCCATGCTGCATATAGTGCAAACTGTCTGTTTTCATCGACATGAACACTCTGAGACGTTGCCATGACGATTGTCTGTGGCTGGAACTGGTGGTGTTTCAAGGCTGCTCCAGAAGTAATGGTAAGCTTTCCACACACCGCCACACACCACCACACACCACCACACACCGCCACACGCCACCACACCCAGCGACAGCTAATGACGTGCAAACCTATTCACCGCCATTCAAAACTTCTGCTGCTGAGGCGCTGGTTGGTGGGGTTTGGAGAAGAAAAATTGATTTTCTTGAAGTGTCCAGTTGTGAAAGTGCTCATGAAGGTCTTATGGTCCACATGAAGAGTTGTCTTGTGTTCATATGGAAAATTGTTTTCGTGTATCTTTATGGATTTGTTCTGACAAGAGATGCACACGTCGCTAATGCCTCTGAAAGGCTCTGTGAATCATTATAATGCCTTGCTCACCCAAGCAGTCACGTGAACACCCTTAAGCAGGCCTAATTGTTTGGAAAATTGTGACATATTGAAACGACAAAGATTATAAATAAACTGGTTCACGTGGTGGAGCAACAGAATCAGAGCTGGAGGGTTGAAGCGAATGGTCCATTGGACTGGACTTTCTTCCTATCATTCTTCCAGTTGACTGTTGTTGTGGTTGTTGTTGTGTTAGTTGTTGTTGTTGCTGTCGTTGTTGTGTTGGTTGTTGTAGTTGCTGTTGTTGTTGTGTTGGTTGTTGTAGTTGCTGTTGTTGTTGTGTTGGTTGTTGTTGTTGCTGTTGTTGTTGTGTTGGTTGTTGTTGTTGCTGTTGTTGTTTTGTTGGTTGTTGTAGTTGCTGTATTTGTTATTTTATAATCGATCGGTTGAATAAGGAATGAATCAACGAGTGAATGCTTTGAATGGGAACAGATGCAACCCTTTCAGCCCTCAATCGGCCTTTGACCGCCCTCCTCCTCCAACTACATCATCACCAGAGACACGGAGTCCGTTTCACGTTATGTTGACTCTTTCGACAGTCTGCTGGAGCGGTGCGTAGAAGACCTTCCACAGAGTCATGCACGGGTGTCGTTGTGGCTGTGACGTAATGTGTGGGGAGTCAGTCCAGACGGCTCGAGGTTAGCAGATGAGCTCGGTCGAAAGAAAGGCTGCTGACTCTGCTTGAAGTCTGGAAACGTTTGAAGATTTGTGGAAAAGAGGTGCATGCGTGCAGGAGGTTGTAGATGTGAGTGGCCATGGGCAATGCCTCCTCGTCAGCAGGGTCTTGCGACCTGAACAGGAAAGCTTCTGGATCTTTCTATTGATTGATCCTCAATAAGCAAAGGTTGTTTCGGAGGGAGTCACTCATGTTCATCCTCATGCTGCATAAGAAAGCAATCAAAAACTCCCTAAGACACTTTGGCAGCAACAACGCCGGTACGAATCACTAAGGAGTCGTGTTAAGATCATATAAAATGCGGCCGATAAAAAGAATATGAAACAACTACAGCACAAACCAAACACGCAAGTGGAAAGAATCTTTAAACGGAAATTATGGAAGATGGAGGGTGGAGGATGGAAGGAGGGAGGATGGAGGAAGGGAGGATGGAGGGTGGAGGATGGAAGGAGGGAGGATGGAGGAAGGGAGGATGGAGGATGGAGGGTGGAGGATGGAGGATGGAGGGAGGGAGGATAGAGGGTGGAGGATGGAAGAAGGAAAGATGGAGGGAGGGAGAGAGGATGGAAGAGGAGGGAGGATGAAGGGAAAGAGGGAGGATGGAGGATGGAGGGAGGGAGGGAGGATGGAGGATGGAGGGAGGGAGGAAGAATGGGAGGAAGAATGGGAGGAAGAATGGGAGGAAGAATGGGAGGAAGAATGGGAGGAAGAATGGGAGGAAGAATGGGAGGAAGAATGGGAGGAAGAATGGGAGGAAGAATGGGAGGAAGAATGGGAGGAAGAATGGGATTAGAGACAGAAGATAAAAAAAACGATGAAAAAATATAAAAAAATTAAAATAAAGAGGTGACAAAAATTAAAAAAAACAAGGGGAAAAGATGGGTGGTGGGAGTGGAAAATCTTTACTTAACTTTAACAAACAACCCCACAAACAAAAACAACCCCACAAACAAAAACAACCCTACAAACACAAACAACTACACAAACACAAACAACCACACAAACAAACAAACACAAACAACCACACAAACACAAACAACCACACAAACACAAACAAACAAACACAGACACAACCACAAAAACACAAACAACCCCACAGACATATAAAACGATACGAACAAGCACACAAACACGAGCACAACTTCACTTATGTGCATAATCAATAGTCCAAGGCCGATGAAGCCATGAGCAATAGCCGAGGAGGCTCTGCAGTGCCTTCGTATGGCGCTGTATCGCCGCCCACTGATGTGGCAGTCTTTGTCTGTGTGGTATCTGTGTAGATGTCTGTGTGAGTGTCCGTGTGAGTGTCTGGGTTGGTGTCTGTGGGAGAGTCTGTGTGAGTGTCTGTGTGAGTGTCTGGGTGGGTGTCTGTGTGAGTGTCTGTGTAGATGTCTGTGTGAGTGTCTGGGTGGGTGTTTGTATGGGTGTCTGTGTGAGTGTTTGTATGGGTGTCAGCAAGACCACGAGGAGGGAGGGGTGATGGAGGAATGTTTCATTGACTCATTCAGTCACAGACCTTAATACTGAAACAATTAATTTTGGCACTCAAGTGTGCATTATGTGTGGATATGGTAACATTTGTGTGTGTGTGTGTGTGTGTGTGTGTGTGTGTGTGTGTGTGTGTGTGTGTGTGTGTGTGTGTGTGTGTGTGCGTGCGTTATTTTATGTTTGCGTGTTGCACGAGGGTCGGTAAATGCTTTTAGATGTGGCTAAAACACCCTCAATAACGTGTGGTGGGTGCTTCAGAAAGCCTTTACGGAGGGGGGGAGAGAGTGGTTCAAACAGCAAACACCAGAGTGGTGGTACAGACGAGCAGTTGAAATGAATTCCCATACCCAACTCCGCCCACTGATGCAAAGCACTAACGATCGTCTGTTGGCTTGTTCTACAGTTTTGTCTGCCAGCTCGAACCACCCGCATTGCTTCGACCTCCAACCTTCCCCCTTCCCTCCTCACTCCGTCCTCTCTTTCCCCTTCCATGGTCTTTCAAGCATTAGCTTTGTGCATATGTATGGGGGGGGGGGGGTTCAGACACCCTCAAGTGTGTATGGGGGGTGGTTCAGACACCTCCATGTATGTATGGTGGATGTTGATTCTTCAGCTTACTCTCAATCCTTCTCACCGATATTCTTGATAGTCGCATTGACTGGTCTCCAGTCTCACAAAGACCTCTGGTCTTCCAGCCTTCCACGACGTGCATTCGTCTCTTGATGACTTCGTTGTCCTCACTGCCACCCATCCACTCCATGACTTCGTTCCATCTTCCAGCACCTCCCACTCCGTCCTTCCTTCGGAACCTCACATTTACTCCACTATCTCATCACCCCCCTTTTGTGCTGTTTCTTCATCACACACAACCACTCTTTGTTCACACCTTCTCACCTTTTTTTTCAAGCTTTTTCTCTCATCAAACTTTTTATTCACCGCCTTCCCACTCCATCCTCCTTTTCTTCCTCCTCTTCTCTCTTTTCTACACAGAACCCACCAGTCTCTCCAGAATCCCCCCACCACTCCATCCTACCCATCAAGCCCTTCCTCCCCCTGAAGAACCCTCGTCACATGGACATCTCAAGTCCAGCAAACAACTTCGTATCCCGGATTCAACTGACCCAACATACCACCACAACTTTCTTTCTTTGCAGTGTGTGGAACCATGGACGTTGGTGAAACATCCTGTAGATTGTTCACATCTTCCCAGCATCAGTCCACCCAGTCTTAAGCGCCTGATGCTCAGTGCGGCAGTGGTGGAGGCTGAGAAGTGCCAAAGGCGCCACACGCACGCTTGCACTCAGGTGCAGGCAGACGTTACATCAAACAACACATTACAATGACAACACACCACAACAACAACAAAACACAACAACAACACAACAACAACACAACAACAACACAACACAACACAACGACAACACAACAACAACACAACACAACAACAACACAACACAACGACAACACAACACAACACAACAACAACACAACACAACAACAACAAAACACAACGACAACACAACGAAAACACAGCACAACGACAACACAACAACAACACAACAACAACACAACACAACACAACGACAACACAACGACAACACTGGTGAACGAACAAGAAACAAGACAACAACAACAGAGAAACAACAAAAGCAAGCCTTCAAAAACCAAAAAAGACAATAACAGACCAACAACACAGCAACAACATGATAACAACAAAACAACAAGTAAAACAACAACAACAGCAACAACAACATCATCAACGACTACACAGGACAACAACAACAATAACAACAACAACAACAACAATAACAATAAAATCAACAACAACAACAACAACAACATCATCGACTACACAGAACAACAACAACAACCACAACACAAATGTCTTGTAGGCATGTAGCAAGTGGATTTCAACAACTCTCCATCATGTTTTCTCCTAAATATGAGGACTCGTGCTGTTATGCTCCTGTCTTATTATTATTATTATTATTATTATTATTATTATTATATATATATATATATATATATATATAACATCATAAACAACCAAACAAAATAACAAAACACACAGACGCCAGTGAGGTACACGGAATGGCGCACTGACTGAAAACAAAACAACTTCAGTTTTGCCTTCAAACCGCCTCCTTTGAGAGCCTCAAACGGCCATGTGGAGGCCTCGATGGTGGATGGATGGAAGAGGCCTCGATGGTGGATGGATGGAAGAGGCCTCGGTGGTGGATGGATGGAAGAGGCCTTGGTGGTGGATGGATGGAAGAGGCCTTGGTGGTGGATGGATGGAAGAGGTCTCGGTGGTGGATGGATGGAAAATGCAGTATAAAAAATGGACAATGTTTGGAATATGAGGTTTTGAAGACACGTGTTTTGTTTTTGAAACTGCATATTTTCAAGCAAAGAAGAATTCGCCCTGTTGTTAAGCGCTAAAGCTCCCTAGCAACGCAGTATTTAATCAAACAAGAGCAGACAAGAAACTCCGGATGTTGCAAAGAGTATCCCCCATCTAGCAAACGGACACTTCGGTGAGACTTCGGTGAGACTTCGGTGAGACTTCGGTGAGACTTCGGTGAGACTTCGGTGAGACCTCGATGAGACCCCGATGAGACTTCGATGAAACCTCGGTGAGACCTCAATGAGACCTCGATGAGACCTCGGTGAGACCTCGGTGAAACCTCGATGAGAGCTAGATGAGACTTCGGTGAAACCTCGGTGAGAGCTAGATGAGACTTCGGTGAAATCTCGGTGAGAGCTAGATGAGACTTCGGTGAGAGCTAGATGAGACTTCGGTGAGAGCTAGAGCGTTAAAATGCAGTTTTCTGAGCATCATGCATTTTTAAGTGGCAAAGATGAATATTTGAATCAGCCAAGCTTCTTAAGCATTCTTTTCAACGCGTGTGAAGTGGTAGCACGCGCATTCAACACTTTTTGCTTGGCCATTATTTGTCATGAGGACGATGGCGGAATGTATGGGAGACGGTGTGCACGAGCAATACTGCACTGGTAACAGAATATCCATTTAAGAACCTCAACACAAACTTCCCTTCTTTGGCCTTCTCTGAGCACAGAGGCAGTGGAGGGAGGAGAGGTTTGAGCCTCTGTGGTTGCCTGGCACCCGTGAGAGGCATCCTCACAAGGGCTTCTGTTGGATACATTTTTAATGTTTTTTTCATGTTTTCATCGAGTTAATTACATTGTTGTTTGCGTCTTTTTCAGGTGCGAACAATCGTTTCCAGACAAAGGAGAAGTTGCAAGCGTTCGTTCGCTCCACAGAAGCCTCTTGCTTCTTCAATACAACTTGGACGCATTAAAAGCCATTGCGGTGGAAGCCCTACCAAATGCTATCAACTGCTCCAACTTTCGACTGCTTCAACAGCCTCGCTCTGTAACGTGTTTCTTTCTGAACAACCAGTCCAATGTTTCTGTCAGAGAAACCACTTCACTCTCTGCTGAGCCATCAGACCACCGCTTCGCCATGCCACCACAGCGTCTGTTTTCTGGCTGAGTTGTCACTCCACAACTCGAAAGCAAGCTTAACCGAAATTGAACTCTGAGCTCTAGGCTTAGCAGTCGAGTTCGCCCACCAGCGACTGAAAGCGACAGCCTTAAAGGACTATGCAGAAGAATGAAACATGTCAATTCAAATGCGGAAATAACTCCGATTTATGGAAATGACGCTTCATGTTTCCGCACTGTGCATTGAGGCTGTTGACGACTCTTGAGGGCTTGGGGAGGCAGCAACTGCAGCGTGATGGCGAGGAGTTTCCTCATTGGTGTCTGTTCTATGCATGAATGCCAACACACACGGTGTGTGCTTCCAAACCTCATGAAACCAATGTTGGAACATGGCATGAACCAGGCTTGGAACAATCATGTGGAGCGAGAAGTTTGCGCACTTATCGGACCTCCGATCGGCGCCTATTCGCTTCCAATCCATCCTTCTTCTGCTCCGTCACCTGCACTGGTTCGTGAGTGCTCTTGCAGCCTGTGGCATGTAGGCTTAATCGGGTGGTGCGCTGATAAGAAGCACTGCACCCCGTCCTGATGGCTGAAGCTAGAAAGCAAGTGGAGAAAGGCAAGTTTGCAAGTGAGTGAAGCTGGAGCATACTTCCGAACGGTTTTGAGTTCCAAGAAATTTCAAAAGTTTTTAAAGTGCAGCTGAAAATTTTTAAACTTTCCAGCTTATAACCCTCGTGCCTTCCTGCTCAGGCCACCATGCACCATTGCTTCTTCCAGGCGTGCATGAATCTTCAAGAAAGCGTTCACAAAAGACAGCACACAGTTGACAGCACGCACACGAGGCGTACAAAGGCTACACGCCATGATGGCATTGTTCACACAAACCTCCGCTTCTACGCGCCTGATGCGCCATTATCGGAGCGGATTGACTGCCGTCTGAAATATTGCTCGGCGCATTGAACTTTGCTCTAAAGCCTTGACGTCACGTGCTGCTGTAATTCACTGCCTATGTGAAGTTACTGTCTACAGAGGCTGAGAAGGATCCCATGAAGCACCATCTGATCATCCATCGATTTCAAGCTGTCTTCGTCAATTAGAGTTATTTTTTTTTAATTATACGCTGATTGGAGTCTCCCACTCGTCTGCAGCTCCCCGTCTTCTGCAGGGTGCACTCGAGTGAGAGGGAAGCTTGTGAAAACCAAAAAACACGCCATCCGCAAAATCCAGACAAACACTGATATTCTACAAAATTAAAAAAACAACACAGTTATTTTTCCTATTTTTGGTTTTCAAACGAATGCTTATAAGAGTAAACGATCTGAAATGTTTTTAACTAACGTTATGTATTGCCTTACTGAAAAAAATATCTTTTTGATGTTCAAATCTTTGCCTTTTATGATTTTCATATACAAAACATCAATAAGAACCCTACAGTCTTGTTAAACCACAATATGAATGTTTCAGCATACACAGAAAAATAAGGAATAGAAAGCGTAAAAAAGTATAAAATAACACGAAATTAATAAATATAATATAAATATGAAAACCGAATGTTCAATAAACATAACAACAAAACAAAGCATCGATAAAAAGGCAGTTGTGTTTGGAACAAAGCAAGCACTCCAGCATGGTTCCAACCATGTGCGTATAGAAAAACCTCTATAACACAGGCCTTCATATGTGGTGCATTACGCACTCGCAAGTCAGTTTTTTTCTTCCAAAAATATTATTTATAAATTAAAACGTGTATTTTATAACATAAAGTGATCAAAAAACTCGAGAATTGGTTTGTGAACCTGCTGTACAAAAGCTGTAAAGTAGTCAAAAGTATTAGAACTGAGAAGTGTGGTGGCTGAGTCAATAAATAGGGGAACATGTTTACGCTGAACAGCAAGTGAGATCGACGATTCAGCATCGCCACTTGTGTATTGATTGCCTGCGCTTGCTGCGTCAAGAAACGATTTCACTCTCAAACATTTGTTGAAAAATTATTTCCTAATTTTGACATGCAGCTTTGAGCACCCATTGACCATTAGGGCTTTTTCTTAACCGAAAGTTGAAAAGTTGGCTGAAAAAAGTTAAAATTACAAATTCTAAATTAATTTTCAGTGACCAAAAAAATTATTAGTTAACAAAAAAGTTTCATTTAAATATATTTAACGTTATAATATTAAAACCTAAATTACTTTTTAACTGCTGAACATTCAAATTCATAAAACTCCGGATATTTCCATCGTCGTGTTTTTAATATGTAATCAACTTTGCTCTGCGCAACTAAAATACCAGTCAACGTTTTCAACTTTAAGCTAACAACCAAAACTTGCCATGAACTTCACGGATTTGGGTTTCACAACCCTAGAACCACTGAACTCCACCAACAACACATGCCCCATCATCAACCTCAACAACTACACTTGTTCAGACAAGGGTTTGATCTTGCCTCTGGTATGCGAATACACGTGGCCTGTTTGGTGTCGGGTGTGTCTGTATCTGTTGGGCCTGGTGTGGTGCTTCCTCGGAGTCGCCATCGTAGCTGACATTTTCATGTGCTCCATTGAAAAAATCACCAGTCACGTCCGCATCATAAAAATAGCAACCAACGAAAATGAAAAAGGATATGAGGAAATTGAAGTCAAGGTAGAAATATTGATAGGAATAAAAGTTCATTTAAAGTTTAAACTTAAATAAACTTGTTATATAGTTATCTACAAAAATATCACTGCAAGGTGTGGAATGACACAGTGGCAAACTTGACTCTGATGGCATTGGGCTCGAGCGCTCCTGAGATTCTGCTGGCATGCATTGAGATCATCGGCAAGGGCTTCAAGGCTGGCGAACTCGGTCCAGGAACAATTGTTGGCTCAGCAGCCTTCAATCTTTTCTGCATCACAGGACTTTGTGTGGCAGTGATTCCGAAAGATGAGACGAGGAGAATAGAGGGAATCAAGGTGTTTGCCCTCACGTCCCTCTTCAGTCTGTTTGCCTACATTTGGATGGTGATTGTTCTAGTTTCGCACACGCCTAACCAAATCGATTTGTGGGAGGCCATCTTGACTCTGGCATTCTTCCCAATCATGGTGGTGCTGGCTTACATAGCCGACCAGAACTGCTTCCGCAAGGAGCTGGACGAGGAGGAGGAGGGCGATGAGGAGAGTGCTCAGCCACTTGGCTATGGTAACCTTCCTATTCCATTTAACTCATTGCTCACAAATTTATGACTCTCTGTAGGCAATTTAAAATGTATTATCATCATGTGAGTTCGTTTAGTATGGTGTATACGTACTCATTTATTTGTGTCTGTACTGAATATAGTTGAAGTAGCGACATTCAAAGTTTCAAGTCCCATTGAAATGCTATTGCAGTAAACATAGCACTAATTACTAGCGGTGATGGGTCGTACATTGGCGCTTCTAATGCTTGTCGTTGAGCTTCTCTTAACTATTTTGGGCTTTTCGGAATGCGATATTCAATGGCCTCACTGAAGCTGCCAAAAAACTCTCGAGGAGTTTTGAAACGGCTGTTGAACGCTTTGCACGCATAGAACTTCACTTTTGGAACATTCTCATAATGCATCTATTACACCTGCTTAGTTCCAACCACCTTCCATTAACTTAAAACACTTTGGCCTGTGAAGCAATTAGCCTCTGGTGTGGAGGTATCTTCAGGCGCACAAGCACTCAGTAATTTCGCTCATGAGACTCCACACTGCCAGCATCGCCGAATATATTAGATAGAATAACAACAATTATAACATACAATAACAACAACTATAACATACAATAACAACAACTATAACATACAATAACAACAACTATAACATACAATAACAACAACTATAACATACAATAACAACAACTATAACATACAATAACAACAACTATAACATACAATAACAACAACTATAACATACAATAACAACAACTATAATATACAATAACAACAACTATAACATACAATAACCACAACTATAACATACAATAACAACAACTATAACATACAATAACAACAACTATAACATACAATAACAACAACTATAACATACAATAACAACAACTATAACATACAATAACAACAACTATAATATATAGTAACAACAACGATAATATACAATAACAACAACTATAATATACAATAATAAAAAATACGAAACAAACTGCTAACAAAAATAGTACAGTTAAAGTATGTATAGTACAAGTGAAGTATGGATACAGCGAAGTTAGCCGTTGTAGGCCGCAGTAGTGGTGATGTGGGGAGTGAAGGGCGTGGTTCTTAAGAGCAAATGACTAAGCACTGCGTGTGTTAGTCGCAAGAGCTCTGGTGCGGCACATAGGTGCGAGCGACCGAACGGTTGCCGTGTGGTGTTTGCTTTTCTGCCACGCTTCCATTATTCGTCTGTTTGAACTAATCGCATGCAAGGTTTTTGTCGTTAAAAGCTTTCCGACAAACAACCACCTCCTCCTCCAACAAACAACCACCTCCTCCTCCAACAAACAACCACCTCCTCCTCCAACAAACAACCACCTCCTCCTCCAACAAACAACCACCTCCTCCTTCAACAAACAACCACCTCCTCCTCCAACAAACAACCACCTCCTCCTCCAACAAACAACCACCTCCTCCTCCAACAAACAACCACCTCCTCCTCCAACAAACAACCACCTCCTCCTCCAACAAACAACCACCTCCTCCTCCAACAAACAACCACCTCCTCCTCCAACAAACAACCACCTCCTCCTCCAACAAACAACCACCTCCTCCTCCAACAAACAACCACCTCCTCCTCCAACAAACAACCACCTCCTCCTCCAACAAACAACCACCTCTTCCTCCAACAAACAACCACCTCCTCCTCCAACAAACAACCACCTCCTCCTCCAACAAACAACCACCTCCTCCTTTTCACCACATCACATGACCACTCACGAAGGGCCATTAAAATTAAGCACGAGTTGCGCAGTGTCTTTGTAACACACCACTGTTTTACAGCTCTTGTGTCCACAACAACAACTGAACACACACAAACACACGCACACAAAAACACACGCACACACACAAACACACACACACAAACACACACAGCAAGTAAGCATACACACAGGAACGCACACGCTGAAGACACGAGAAGTCCACAATGCATGCAAACTCCTTGAAGGGTGCTTCACTTTGATTGCAAGCATGAACTTTTTGGAACATGAGTCACACGCACACACACACACACACACACACACACACACACACACACACACACACACACACACACACACACACACACACAAACACACACATACACACACACACACACACACACACACACACACACACACACACACACACACATATATATATATATATACACACACACCACACTCCAATTTATTCCCACTTTCAAACCACCATTGCTCAAATTTACTATTACAGTTCAACGTGCGAACTGTGTTTGTGTGAGCGGATCAGTGATGGTGGTGGTGATGATGATGATGATGATGATGATGATGATGATGATGATGATGATGATGATGATGATGATGATGATGATGATGATGATGATGATGATGATGATGATGATGATGATGATGATGATGATGATGATGGTGATGATGATGATGATGATGATGATGATGATGATGATGGTGATGATGATGATGATGATGATGATGATGATGATGATGATGGTGATGATGATGATGATGATGCTGATGATAATGATGATGGTGATGATGACGATGATGATGATGATGATGATGATGATGATGATGATGATGATGATGATGATGATAATGGAGTAATGATGATGATGATGATGATGATGATGATGCTGATGATGATGATGATGATGATGATGATGATGATGATGATGATAATGGAGTGATGATGATGATGATGATGATGATAATGGAGTGATGATGATGATGATGATGGGGTGATGATGGTGCCTCACATGATCCTTGGAAGATGCGAAAGGGGCCACTAAGACGGGCAAGGTCTTGGCGACCATCAAGTCAGGTACCGGCTTCTTGCTTGTTACTCACAGCATCTGTCATGCTAGTCACTTACCGCTCATCCCTCCATTGATTTATCGATTCATCGTCCGCCCTTCAAGCATCCAGTGCACTCGCTTCACTTTCGAATGCTCCTCTTCTGTCCTCGTTAATTCACCCACAACATTGCACTTCTCCATCTTAGCTTAGCCACTTTTTCGGTTCTTACTTCGACCACTTTTGGTTTTTGTCGACAACAGCAGGAAGCAAGTGTTAGCTTCGAGTCGTTTACTTCTTTCGTTCACAGTCGAAATTTCATTTCAGCTTCTTTATTTGATGATCACTTTGACACCAAGTGCTTCTGTTACTCGGGACACTGATTCGATTAGTTGCAAGCGCTGTTAACTCGTCTTCGATGGCTGCTCCACTTGTGTTTATCACCTCTCAGTTCGACATGCTAATCTCATTCTTTGTGCTTCGCTTGTTCTCACCTTGAACATCATAGAAACTAACTGTCCTTTTCTCTCCTATCGTCGCTTGTTATTTCTGGGCTTCTTAGCTCCTGCAAGTCACCACCCGTCCACCGACCATCACATCTTTCACTGTCTTTATACTTTCCACCACAACTATAATTTCTCTCTCAACCTTTCACCCAGCCATCTCTGTTATCATCCTACCTTTCAAAACTTTCATCATCATCATCACCATAATCATCATCATCATCATCATCACCATAATCATCATCATCATCATCATCATCATCATCATCATCATCATCATCATCAACACCATAATCACCATCTTCATCATCATCATCATCATCATCATCATCATCATCATCATCATCATCATCACCACGATGATGACGATGATGGCGTGTGGTGCTCAATAGCAATTGATCTTCTTGAGACATGCTTTTTACGAGCCTCCTGTGGTGGTCAGCATCGCTTCTCATCGCATCCTTCCTTCCTTCGCCTCGCGTCGTCATCATTTTTCTTCTTTTTCTTTCTCATGTTTTTGTTTTTAAGCACCAAAGTGAGGAGTTATTGTCTTCAGAATATGTCATCTCATCTTGCCACTTCGCCTTCTCCATGCTTCTAATTAGCCACCTATCAACACACGCACACACAAACACACACACACACACAACACACACACACACACACACACACACACACACACACACACACACACACACACACACACACACACACACACACACACACACACACACACACACGCACACACACACAAACACACACATACACGCATAATCCAAATAAAACATGACAAATACATAGGCAAACAGACAAGTACAAGCAAACAACACGGTAAGGTAACCACCATTCAACCACGCACACACACACAGACAGATGCCTTTCAATGTCAGGTGCTTTGCATCAATCGAAATAACATAAATGCAATAATGCTCATGATAACCACAATAATACTACCACTACCACTACTACTACTACTACTACTACTACTACTACCAATACTACTACTACTACTACTACTACTACTACTACTACTACTACTACTACTACTACTACTACTACTACTACTACTACTACTACTACTACTACTACTACTACTACTACTACTACTACTACTACTACTACTACTACTACTACTACTACTACTACTACTACTACTACTACTACTACTACTACCACTACTACTACTACTACTACTACTACTACTACTACTACTACTACTACTACTACTACTACTACTACTACTACTATTACTTCTACTACTACTACTACTACTACTACTACTACTACTACTACTACTACTACAACTAATAATAATAATAATAATAATAATAATAATAATAATAATAACAGCGGTTACAACCGCAAAGACAAAATGGTGTACTTGTGCTCATTAAGGAGTGTTCCTCAGGAGCACAGTGGCTTTATCAGCTCGTCTGGTTGCCTCTTTCATCTCCTCCACAACATCTGCTTTCAATACGCCAACTCCTTACACCTTTCCTTCTTCAACCTCGCCACTTCTTCGTAATTGAGGCCCATTCTTTCATCTCTCTTCCTTCATTCTTTCATCTCTCTTCCTTCATTCTTTCTACTCTCTTCCTTCATTCTTTAATCTCTCTTCCTTCATTCTTTCATCTCTCTTCCTTCATTCTTTCTACTCTCTTCCTTCATTCTTTCATCTCTCTTCCTTCATTCTTTCATCTCTCTTCCTTCATTCTTTCTACTCTCTTCCTTCATTCTTTCATCTCTCTTCCTTCATTCTTTCATCTCTCTTCCTTCATTCTTTCATCTCTCTTCCTTCATTTTTTCATCTCTCTTCCTTCATTCTTTCATCTCTCTTCCTTCATTCTTTTATCTCTCTTCCTTCATTCTTTCATCTCTCTTCCTTCATTCCTTCATCTCTCTTCCTTCATTCTTTCTACTCTCTTCCTTCATTCTTTCATCTCTCTTCCTTCATTCTTTCATCTCTCTTCCTTCATTTTTTCATCTCTCTTCCTTCATTTTTTCATCTCTCTTCCTTCATTCTTTCATCTCTCTTCCTTCATTCTTTTATCTCTCTTTCTTCATTCTTTCATCTCTCTTCCTTCGTTCTTTCGTCTCTCTTCCTTCATTCTTTCATCTTTCTTCCTTAATTCTTTTATCTCTCTTCCTTCATTCTTTCATCTCTCTTCCTTCGTTCCCTCTCCATCCCCTTCCACTCCTTTCAAAGGCCACAAGAACCTCCAACACTCCATACTCCAGCCAACCATGCCTTCTTCATCCATTCTTCCCACCTTCCAACAATCACTCATTCATTTTTTCATGCATTCCAACTATGCAAACTCTGTTGCTCATACTTCCTTTATTTCTTTCTATCCTCCATCCCTCCACTCTTCCGTCCATCCATTCGTCCATCCATTCATTCATTCATCCATTCGTCCATCCATTCATTCCTTCATCCATTCACTCATTCATCCATTCATTCATCCATTCATTCATCCATCCACTCATTCATTCATTTATTCATCCATCAATCCATTCATCCATCCGTTAATTCATTAATCCACTATTAATTCGTTCCTCCATCCATTTATTTTCAAGTACAACACAGCCACTTTGTACCATCTCTCCAGCTTCTACAACACAACCACCTTCCACCACCACACAGCCAACAAGCTGGTTAACTTCCTCCCCTGGAACAAGAAGAGGAAAAGTTAGTTTTCAACATTGTGTTGTTGTGGTGTGTTTTGGTGGTGTGTTGTGGTGTTGTGGTGGTGTGTTGTTGTGGTGTTGTGGTGGTGTGTTGTTGTGTTCCTGTGTTGTTGTGGTGTTATGGTGTTGTTGTGGTGTTGTGGTGTTGTGGTGTTGTGGAGTTGTTGTGGTGTATTGTGGTGTTGTGTTGTTGTGGGGCTGTTGTGGTGGTGTCTTTTGGGGTTGTGTTGTTGTGATGTTGTGGTGTTGTGTTGTTGTGCGGTTGAGTTCCGAGATACGCCATTTCTCTGTCTTTGCCCCTTCTGTTCTGCTTTTTGTTATTGACATTATCATCTCTGAGAGATGAGATTTAATTCATTTACAAGGAGCCTTAAGACGCCGGCTTATGGCGTGAAAGCTTCAACTAGCTTTCTGTGCTGAGTGCCCTTTCATCGCCCTTCGTGTGTGTGCCTGTGTGTTTGTGTGTCTGTGCCTGTGTGCTTGTATGTTTGTGTTACTGTGCCCTTGTGTCTGCGTGTCTGTCTGTGTGAGGAGTCTGTATGGCGTGAGGTGGAGCCCTCATTATCCTGTATGTTGGGAGCCTCTGCTGCTCCTTCCTCGCCATGCCTCACACTTGAACCACACCAGCTCCGAATGCCTCGGTGTTGACACTGGTGCGTGTGCCATTGGCAACTTAATGTGAAAGATGGCAAGGCATCAATAACCTTCCGCCGTTTGTTCGATGGCGTAGGACTCAACGAAAGAACCGAAGATTCACGAGGACCTTTTGAACCTTTGGAAAGCTTTTCAAGGAAACCAGCAAAAATAATCTTATTTTTCGAGCGTTTTGAAGGGGCATCTCGCATGGAGTGCAGTTGGAATCTGTCTTTCCAAAGGCACTGTTCCTTGCGAGCATCTCTCGTCTTCGATGAAGCCTCTCAACCACAAGCTGATCTTTAATTAAAAATTTCACAACCAATCAGCGTTACCATCAACATTACGCTAAAAATAAACCAAGTTTTGCTATTTAAAACCACTGAGGTGGTTGATGGAGCGTTTTGTGTTTCAACGAAGCCTCAATGCTTATGCAGGGAGAGTGAACGAAGACAGGCTGAGATCCATTGTGAAGGTGGGTGTGGTGTGGTGTGGTGTGGCGTGGTGTGGTGTGGTGGGGTGTGATGTGGTGTGGTGGGATGTGGTGTGATGTGGTGTGGTGTGGTGTGATGTGGTGTGGTGTGATGCGGTGTGATGTGGTGTGGTGCGGTGTGGCGTGGCGTAGTGTGGTGTGGTGTGGTGTGGTGTGGCGTGGTGTGGTGTGGTGTGGTGTGGTGTGGTGTGGTGTGGTGTGGCGTGGTGTGGTGTGGTGTGGTGTGGTGTGGCGTGGTGTGGTGTGGTGTGGCGTGGTGTGGTGTGGTGTGTTAGTGGTGGGCAATTGATTGATATTTCAGTTACGAGCATTTTATTGTTTTTTTGGTTTCCGTTGTGCCTCGTAGTTTTATGTGTGATTATCGTGTGGTGTGCCTTTGATGTGTGCTTGTTGTGGCTGATATTTTTGGAGGGTGCTTTTTGTGGTTGCTAATTGCGGGGGGGGAGGGGGGGAGGGTGGTTGTGGTTGATGTTTGGGGGAGGTGCTTGTTGTGGTTGGTATTTGTGTGGGCAGTGGTTGTTGTGGTTGATATTTGTGTGGGCAGTGGTTGTTGTGGTTGATATTTGTGTGGGCAGTGGTTGTTGTGGTTTGTATTTGTGTGGGAGGTGGTTGTTGTTGTTTGTATTTGTGTGGGAGGTGGTTGTTGTGGTTGACGCATAGACCTGCTTGTTAGCGATCTTCCCTTCCACAGTCAGCAACCTCCCTCGCAGAGACCACTCCTCCGCCATCGTCTACATCTCGCGTGTTCGTCCCTCATTCGAAGCACGCCTCATTACGCACGATCGTTACAATGTCCTATAATTCCACTTCGAAGCCATCAAGATTTTTCACTTTTTTTTTTCATTAAATTTTTTTCTTCGAAATATGAAGAAAGCAGAGTTCATTGTGTCCTCGTCCGAGTTGATCGACCCATCCGATCCCTTCTTGACCCGCATCACTTAGAGCTCCTGCTAACGCCTCAAGATTTGATGGGGTGGTTGGTCTCCGCTATGCGGCACCGCCACTGGAGGTTCAAGAGTAATTGAATGCAGAGTTATAGTGTTCTCCAAGGAGTCGATACGCTTCGACGCCTTTAGCTGCACCCAGCCTACCTCCCTAACGACCCGCTGTAGCTTTGAGTATCCCCATCTCTTGTGCTTCCTCGTGTCTCTAGAGCACCAGTGAACATCAACGAAAAGGTTTATGCCGTCCTCGGCCGCTCCTACCAATCACAAGCGCCCCCCACACAACTTCAACAACAACAATCACACCACAAAACCACCACCGCCATAACCACCGCCACACGACCACCACTGCCACCACACGACCACCTCTGCCACAGGAGCTGAAGGAGACGCACAGCGAGTTGACGGAGGACGAGCTCTTAAAGCTGGCCACCATGCGCTTTGCAGGCGAGCAGCCCAAGAACCGCCTGTGGTACCGCATCAACGCCACCAAGCAGCTGGGAGGAAACCCCAAGCTTGTGCCTCCCTCCAACACCAAGCTGGGAGCCGTGAGTGCTGCTGTTGTTGTTGCTGTTGTAGTAGTGTTGTTGTGTTGTTGTTGCTGTTGTAGTGTTGTTGTGTTGTTGTTGCTGTTGTAGTGTTGTTGTGTTGTTGCTGTTGTAGTGCTGTTGTGTTGTTGTTGCTGTTGTAGTGTTGTAGTGTTGTTTTTGCTGTTGTAGTGTTGTAGTGTTGTTTTTGCTGTTGTAGTGTTGTTGTGTTGTTGTTGCTGTTGTAGTGTTGTAGTGTTGTTGCTGTTGTAGTGTTGTAGTGCTGTTGTAGTGTTGTAGTGTTGTTGTTGCTGTTGTAGTGTTGTTTTGGTGTTGTTTCTGCGGCTTCATTGCGCGACCAATGTCAGCAGCGCAAGGCTGTATTCAATGTCTCATGTCTCCGAAGAACTTTTAAAAGTGCCAAGAAATTAATCCCTCTCCACCTTCTGACGTCTTGTGCTTCCTCAACCTTTATGAGGCTATTTCAATATTGCTGGAATAAAGATGAAGATGAGGACGAGGATGAAGAAGAGGATGAAGATGAGGATGAGGATGAAGAAGAGGATGAGGATGAAGAAGAAGATGAGGATGAAAAAAAAGATGAGGATGATGATGAAAAAGAAAATGAGGATGAAGATGAGGATGAGGACGAGGATGAGGATGAGGAAGAGGATGAAGATGAAGAAGAGGATGAAGAAGAGGATGAAGAAGAGGATGAAGAAGAGGATGAAGAAGAGGATGAAGAAGAGGATGAAGAAGAAGATGAGGATGAAGATGAGGATGAGGACGAGGATGAGGATGAAAGTGATGAAAACGATACCGACGATGTTGATGAGTTGCTACAGGAGGCAGGGTGTTATTGATAAAGTGTTGTGGTGGAGATAACAGGCGGTTATTGGTGCATCTCTTTATAAGCATACCAATCAGGGAGATTGCGATGCAAGGGTGGTGGAAGGTGGTCGGGTTGATAATTCAATTAAATCGATTCATTAAGAGTATTGGCTGCATGAACACGTTGAAGCTTCATCCCTTGGTGTTAGAGAGCTTCCAGCTCCGCTGATCTTTCGTCAGCAAACCCACCCGAGATGTTTTTTGCCGTTTCAAAGCTTTGACCTTATTTTCAGAAATCGCAAAAAATGCTTTTCAACCCGTGTATACCAACCAACCTCAAAGGTTTTTATACCTAGAATGAAAACAAACAACACACACACACACACACACACACACACACACACACACACACACACACACACACACACACACACACACACACAAACACACACACACATACACCACACACACCACACCACACACAGGTGTTGAACGAGCTGAAGCACTCAGACATGGGCCTGTCGAGCAGGGGCTCTCCTGGCCACCACCCTCAGAAGAACGCCATCCTCGAGATGACTGCCACCCAGTGCGCCATCCTGGAGAGGGACCAGAAGGTCACCATCACCGTCATGAGATACGGAAACATGGCTAACACCGTTCACTGCAGGTTCGTGTTGGTGCTGTTGTTAAGGGAGGTGGTGATGGTGGTGATGGTGGTGTTGGTGGTGTTGTTAAGGGGGGTGCTGATGGAGCTGTTGTTGATAGGAATGGTGGTGTTGTTGTTGATGGAAGTGGTGGTGGTGGTGCTGGTGGTGTTGTTGGAAGGGCAAGTTTGTGATGGTGTTGATGTCAAAAGATGCACACGACTGGTTGAATTCTTGTTTTTGGGGCGTTGTTGTTGTTGTTGGGGAGGGGGAGGGGGAGTACAAGGGGTTCCGAAGTCGTTGCAGCACAGGGGCGTTGTTAGCAGAGGCGAAAAGTTAATGTGAATCAGAAGGAAACAATTGGTGGGAAAAAGATTTCGCGTTTGCGTGAGTCTCTGGGGAAGCAAGTGAGGATGACGATAAAAATAAAATAAAAAACAAATATGATACAATATGATGCAATACAATAAAAATAAAACACGATACAATATGATGCAATACAATAAAAATACAACACGATACAATTTGATGCAATGCAATAAAAATACAACACGATACAATATGATGCAATGCAATAAAAATACAACACGATACAATATGATGCAATGCAATAAAAATACAACACGATACAAGGCAGACACAAATATGATACAAGGAAGACACTAATACGATATGATACAGTGCAGATACAAATATGATACAGTGCAGATACAAATAGGATACAGTGCAGATACAAATAGGATACAGTGCAGATACAAATATGATACAGTGCAGATACAAATATGATACAAGGCAGGCACTAATACGATATGATACAGTGCAGATACAAATATGATACAGTGCAGATACAAATATGATACAGTGCAGATACAAATACGATACAATACAATTCAATACAATGCAACAAACAATGCTGAAGCACGGGAGAGCAGACGGCTACATACACGCTGCATCTCTGCATGCACTACGGCTAACATGCCTGGTTGTTGCTGCATGTTTCCTCGTTGTTGTGGTTGTTGTTGTTGTTGTTGTTGTGTTGTTGTTGTTGTTGTGTTGTTGTTGTTGCTATGTTTGTTTGGTTGTTAGGTTGTTGTTGTTGTGGATGTCTTAATGTTGTTTTCTCGTTCTTTTCGTTTTCTGCGTTGTTATTTATGGATGTTATGATCTTTTCAATTTCCAACGGGGATAAGGAATTCTTGTCGTTTGAGTTATTGTTTGCTTGTTACGGAGGGTGCGTTAGGAGAATGCAGAGAGTCGAGATGGAAAGGAAGAAGAGAGGGCTGTCGACACCTCTGTAACCCAACGTCGGTGGGTTGTTGGCAGTGCAACAGGCAGTGCAACAGACAGTGCAACAGGCAGTGCAACAGGCAGTGCAACAGACAGTGCAACAGACAGTGCAACAGGCAGTGCAACAGGCAGTGCAACAGAGTGCATTGGCGAGGATGAGACAAGATAACAAAGTGCCTGCATCGGAATGTTTTTCTCCGCTTCTACTTATTCGCCCTCTCGCACAACCAGCCTGTAGAAAAGCAAACAAGCTCATCATATCATCCGTGCCGCTGTTGCCTTTGTGCCCGCGTGTATGTGCGCGTGTATGTGCGCGTGTGTGTGCGCGTGTATGTGTGCGTGTATGTGTGCGTGTATGTGCGCGTGTGCGTGAAAATCTTCATTCTCCTTTTCTTTCCCCTTCTTTTTCCCCTTTTCCCTCTTTTTCCTTTTCTTTTTTTTCTCTTTCTTATTTTTATTTTTTTTCCTCCTCTTTCTTCTCCTTATTCTCCTTCTCTTTCTCCTCATCCTCCTCCTCCTTCTTCTCCTTCTCCTCCTCCTCCTCCTCCTCCTCCTCCTCCTCCTCCTCCTCCTCCTCCTCCTCCTCCTTTTCCCTCCTCTTCCTTGTTGCATTGACCTCAGTCAACACAAAATTTTATTATTATTAAAGGTTCGGATGGTGAAGACGATTTTTGAGAGGAATCTTTTGTTTTTGGTTTCTGGGCGCCATGTCTGAATGGGTGCTTGTCTTATTGGGTGTCCCACACTCCTTCAGTGTTGCTACTCCGTCCTCGAAGGCCCTCAGCCTTCGCTCCTCGTTGTTTCAAGGTGTCACAAACGGCTGGAAAGTCCAGTTAACACAACAAACCACCTTATCATGAGGATTTTGACATTTATTTTCAGAATAAGTTTGTAAGGTGGTATGAAGGAGTGGAGAGTGGAAATGCCACAGTGGCGAGGTCCATCTGTGCCCTCCATCCGTGTGTGTAGTGGTGATAGATGAGTCTCTAGAGCAGCATTGCTGCACGAGAATTCCTCGGAGGATGCTCATGGGTGGAGGTATTCAATGGGTTATGGGTGGTCTGAGGGGGGTGTTTGAGGGGGGTGTTTGAGGGGTGTTTGAAGGGTGTTTGAGGGGTGTTTGAGGAGTGTTTGGAGGGGTTTTTGAGGGGTATTTGGAGGGGTTTTTGAGGGGTGTTTGAGGGGTGTTTGGAAAGGTTTTTGAGGGGTGTTTGAGGAGTGTTTGGAGGGGTGTTTGGAAGGGTGTTTGGAGGCGTGTTTAAGGGTTTTTGAGGGGTGTTTGAGGGGTTTTTGGGGGGGTTTTTGAGGGGTTTTAGATGGATATTTGAGGAGTGGGCACAATGATGGAAGTGTTATGAGGAGCAAATGAGGGGAGATTGCTGTGTTCGAACGAACAAAACAACAAAGTGTGGCGTCTAAGTAAGCTAATTGCCGGAGCTACACAATAACAACAAGAAAAATAATATTCTTGACTTTTTTTATGATTTTCATTATTATTATTACTATTGTTGTTGTTGTTATTGTTATGCGAAGCTAGAACAACCAACTTGCGTCCATCTTCTAGTCTTCTCCTCACTTCTTACTGACATTTTTTCTCGTTCAATTTTTTCTTCTGGTTGGTTCACTTTTCATCTTCTTCTGAGTTCCACATCCTCCTTATTCTCCCCATCATCCCATTCACTGGCAGCCTCTTCCACTCCTTATGTACAGCATTCACACCTCCGCACGGAGCTCCCACCTGTGCCTTCTCTTCTTCTTTCCAACCAAACCTTGTGGAGTTCTGTGCAACAAGTCTGTGTCCCAGTTTCTCCCTCTCTGTGTCCCAGTCCCCACCTCCCTGTGTCCCAGTCCCTCCCTCTCTGTGTCCCAGTCCCTCCCTCTCTGTGTCCCAGTCCCTCCCTCCCTGTGTCCCAGTCCCCACCTCCCTGTGTCCCAGTCCCTCCCTCCCTGTGTCCCAGTCCCTCCCTCCCTGTGTCCCAGTCCCTCCCTCCCTGTGTCCCAGTCCCTCCCTCTCTGTGTCCCAGTCCCTCCCTCCCTGTGTCCCAGTCCCTCCCTCCCTGTGTCCCAGTCCCTCCCTCTCTGTGTCCCAGTCCCTCCCTCTCTGTGTCCCAGTCCCTCCCTCCCTGTGTCCCAGTCCCTCCCTCCCTGTGTCCCAGTCCCTCCCTCCCTGTGTCCCAGTCCCTCCCTCCCTGTGTCCCAGTCCCTCCCTCCCTGTGTCCCAGTCCCTCCCTCCCTGTGTCCCAGTCCCTCCCTCCCTGTGTCCCAGTCCCTCCCTCCCTGTGTCCCAGTCCCTCCCTCCCTGTGTCCCAGTCCCTCCCTCTCTGTGTCCCAGTCCCTCCCTCCCTGTGTCCCAGTCCCTCCCTCCCTGTGTCCCAGTCCCTCCCTCTCTGTGTCCCAGTCCCTCCCTCTCTGTGTCCCAGTCCCTCCCTCCCTGTGTCCCAGTCCCTCCCTCCCTGTGTCCCAGTCCCTCCCTCCCTGTGTCCCAGTCCCTCCCTCCCTGTGTCCCAGTCCCTCCCTCCCTGTGTCCCAGTCCCTCCCTCCCTGTGTCCCAGTCCCTCCCTCCCTGTGTCCCAGTCCCTCCCTCCCTGTGTCCCAGTCCCTCCCTCCCTGTGTCCCAGTCCCTTCCTCCCTGTGTCCCAGTCCCTCCCTCTCTGTGTCCCAGTCCCTCCCTCCCTGTGTCCCAGTCCCTCCCTCCCTGTGTCCCAGTCCCTCCCTCCCTGTGTCCCAGTCCCTCCCTCTCTGTGTCCCAGTCCCTCCCTCTCTGTGTCCCAGTCCCTCCCTCTCTGTGTCCCAGTCCCTCCCTCCCTGTGTCCCAGTCCCTCCCTCCCTGTGTCCCAGTCCCTCCCTCTCTGTGTCCCAGTCCCTCCCTCTCTGTGTCCCAGTCCCTCCCTCCCTGTGTCCCAGTCCCTCCTTCCCTGTGTCCCAGTCCCTCCCTCCCTGTGTCCCAGTCCCTCCCTCTCTCCCTGTGTCCCAGTCCCTCCCTCTCTGTGTCCCAGTCCCTCCCTCTCTGTGTCCCAGTCCCTCCCTCCCTGTGTCCCAGTCCCTCCTTCCCTGTGTCCCAGTCCCTCCCTCCCTGTGTCCCAGTCCCTCCCTCCCTGTGTCCCAGTCCCTCCCTCCCTGTGTCCCAGTCCCTCCCTCTCTCCCTGTGTCCCAGTCCCTCCCTCTCTGTGTCCCAGTCCCTCCCTCCCTGTGTCCCAGTCCCTCCCTCCCTGTGTCCCAGTCCCTCCCTCCCTGTGTCCCAGTCCCTTCCTCCCTGTGTCCCAGTCCCTCCCTCTCTGTGTCCCAGTCCCTCCCTCCCTGTGTCCCAGTCCCTCCCTCTCTGTGTCCCAGTCCCTCCCTCTCTGTGTCCCAGTCCCTCCCTCTCTGTGTCCCAGTCCCTCCCTCCCTGTGTCCCAGTCCCTCCCTCCCTGTGTCCCAGTCCCTCCCTCCCTGTGTCCCAGTCCCTCCCTCCCTGTGTCCCAGTCCCTCCCTCTCTGTGTCCCAGTCCCTCCCTCCCTGTGTCCCAGTCCCTCCCTCTCTGTGTCCAATGACAGTTCCCTCATTGTTATTCCTTCTGCTCTCATACACCCTTAAATCTTTATTTCTTGTTGTTGTTGTTGTTGTTTTTGTTGTTTTTTGTTGTTGTTTTTGTTGTTTTAATTTTGTTTTTTTTTTTGTTTTTTTTTTCACTTGTTCACGGTGTTTTCTTGACTTCATTCGTCAAATTCCCCCCCCCCCCCCCATCTCTTTTTCATCTTCTTCCTTTTTCTTTTCTTCTTTTTTCTTATCTTCTTCCTCTTCCTTTTTGTTTGCTCAGCAAATTGTTGTTGTTGTTGTTGTTGACTTGTTGTGTTTGTTGTTGACTTGTTGTTGTGGTTGTTGTTGACTTGTTGTTTTTGATTATTTGTTGTGGTTGTGCATTTGTTCCGTTTGTTGCTGCACAGCTCCGTGCAGCACGTTCATGCGACACCCCCTGTAACTCCAATTCCGAACATTTGATGAAATGTCTCTTGAGATGCAATGTCTGCTTGTGTTTCTAGAGGGCCTCTTGCGAATCTCAACACCAAACAACATTGCTTTGACCTAAGCCTTCATTGCTTCATTGTTCCAGTTGTTGTTGTTGTGCATACAACGGGGTATGTGGAGCGTGTGCATTGGAAGGGGTGGAATTGATTCAACAGTTAGTCTGTTTGACCACTGGTGTAATGCTGTTTGCAGTGGTCGAAAGAGGCTCTGGTGCTGACTTTAAATACAAAGAGAGTGTCTGGAATACAAAGAGGAGGGTTGGAATACAAAGAGGAGGGTTGGAATACAAAGAGGAGGGTTGGAATACAAAGAGGAGGGTTGGAATACAAAGAGGAGGGTTGGAATACAAAGAGGAGGGTTGGAATACAAAGAGGAGGGTTGGAATACAAAGAGGAGGGTTGGAATACAAAGAGGAGGGTTGGAATACAAAGAGGAGGGTTGGAATACAAAGAGGAGGGTTGGAATACAAAGAGGAGGGTTGGAATACAAAGAGGAGGGTTGGAATACAAAGAGGAGGGTTGGAAGGCAAAGAGGAGGGTTGGAATACAAAGAGGAGGGTTGGAATACAAAGAGGAGGGTTGGAATACAAAGAGGAGGGTTGGAATACAAAGAGGAGGGTTGGAATACAAAGAGGAGGGTTGGAATACAAAGAGGAGGGTTGGAATACAAAGAGGAGGGTTGGAAGGTTGAATGAGGGAAGAACTGCTGAAGGTTTCAACACGAAGTTTCCAACTTAGGCAAAATGGCACACTGAGAGCCGCATAATGACGAACTAGGCGGTAATGCAAGCAATTTGCCAAGAACAAATACGTGGGATGTTTGTGACCATCTTCTTCTTCATCATCCTCCTCTTCATCCACCATCATCCTCTTTCTCTTCGCCATTATCATCATCATCACCATAATCCTCCTCGTCATCATCACCATCTTTCCCATCATCATCATCATCATCATCATCATCATCATCATCATCATCATCATCATCATCATCATCATCATCATCATCATCATCATCATCATCATCATCATCATCATCATCATCATCTTCTTCATCATCATCTTTCGTTCATTGCTCGTTCAAGAGGCTAGTAGAAATCAGTGCGAAGGGCATGCGCAAGGAAGGGATGTGCACGGATGCGTGTGCCATTATTTGCATTAAAAAACATCGGAGCGCACGTAGGCTGATTGGAAGAAGAAGAAGAAGAAGAAGAAGAAGAAGAAGAAGAAGAAGAAGAAGAAGAAGAAGAAGAAGAAGAAGAAGAAGAAGAAGAAGAAGAAGAAGAAGAAGAAGAAGAAGAAGAAGAAGAAGAAGAAGAAGAAGAAGAAGAAGAAGAAGAAGAAGAAGAAGAAGAAGAAGAAGAAGAAGAAGAAGAAGAAGAAGAAGAAGAAGAAGAAGAAGAAGAAGAAGAAGAAGAAGAAGAAGAAGAAGAAGAAGAAGAAGAAGAAGAAGAAGAAGAAGAAGAAGAAGAAGAAAAAGAAGAAGAAGAAAAAGAAAGAGACTAATAAAAACAACAATAATAATAATAATAATAATAATAATAATAATAATAATAATAATAATAATAATAATAATAATAATAATGATAATAATAATGACAATGGTGATAATAATAGTAGGGAAATCGATTGATCAGCGGAGCACTGGTTCTTTAGTGCGTCCTTCCAGCGCTAATGA